>VCJN01002048.1:0-30245 GCA_006384855.1 Tetraselmis striata
AGCCTAGCAGCGACTAGCTTTCTGTATTTCACACCTGTAGTATCTTCGTAGCTCATGTAAATAAGTATCTTCGTAGCTGCGTAATCCAAAGACTGCACAGGCACAGTACTACTGGTGTGAATTACAGTACTACTGGTACCAGACTGTGCGGCTGGATTGATACTACAGATATAGTCGCTAATTACATGAGCTAGCAGCAGAAGGCGATATCGGAAGTCATCACCAAAAAATGGACAATCAGAAAGGTCCTGATACTACAGATGGTACTTGTACGGTACCGCCTGCTGTATTATCTTTTGTAGTATATTTTTCATGTACCTGCTGTTTGTATTTCGCCCCCGGGACAGGACTGGCAACAATGAAACCCTTGCAGCGTCTCTACGACGGCCGCCCGTAGTCGCCATCTCCACAAGTACCTGTACCGGTTGTCGATAGCGGGACGACGCGCGCACTGAGGCGTTCTACGCCGGACATGCCCGCCAGCGTCGGACGGACGCCGATCTCTTTGCGGCGCTGCTCGTGGGCACCGCGGACACCGTTGTGGCGTTGGTGGAGGACGGAGAGCTCTCCCGAGCGGCGGGCCGACTATCTTCTAAGGGTATGGGCGACCTGTCCGATCCTGCTATCCTCGCCCAGCTGCGTGACAAGCACCCGTCCCGTAGCCACCCGATCCCAGACGCCGCGTATGACATTCCGGTGGACGAGGCCGCCCTGACGGTCGACATGCGCGTGCCGTACCAGCAACTCAAGCAGCACGTGGCGGCGGGGCCCTCAGGCATGCGCAACGAGTATCTCCGCTGCTTGGTGGGCGAATACGCCCCGGCGTCCGGGCCCGCGGCAGTCCGCGCCATGTCGGAGGTTGCCTCCATGTATCTCCAAGGTCGCCTGCCCGGGTGGTTCAACCGGCTCTTCGCCTCTGCTAGGCTCGTGGCACCTGTCAAGAAGCTATGCGAGGGGAGGGCCCCGGACGTGCGGCCTATGGCAGTCGGGGAGGCGGAGCGGCGCGCAGCAGAGCGGGCAGTGGTTGACAACATGAAGGAGGCATACGTGTCGGTGCTCGCTCCATCTCAGCTCGGCGTTGGCATTCCCGCGGGCGACTCTGTGCTCATCCACGGCGTCCGGCTCATCGCCGAGAAGCTTGGCCCACGTGCCGTCATCGTCCACACAGACCTTCGCAACGCTTACAACGAAGCATGGCGCCGCACCATCATCCAGCGCCACATCGATTGCTCTCCACTACACCCTGTCATCCCTGCGCTCCTAGCCTCCCTCTCCACGGACTCGTATCTGGTCGTGGACGACCGGTCCGCCCCTCTGCGGTCGGAGGACGGCGTGCAACAGGGCGCACCTTTGGCCACGACTTCCTTTTGCGTCGCGATTCACCCCGAGGTGCAGCAGTGTGATACCACGTTGGAGGTCAATGACGGGGCGGCGCGCTTCAACGCCGACGATGGAATTTTGGTGGGCCTTCCGGAGCACGTTTGGCCGGCTCTTCACGCCTTCCGCACGTCCATCAAGGCGTCCGTGGGGCTTGAGGTGCGCTTCGACAAGATGCAGGCGTACAGCGCAGACATGGAGGCGGCGCGGCGTGAGGCTCCGGCCGACATCGAGTGGCCAGAGCTAGATGGCCATCACGGCATCGCGGTCCTCAACGTGCCGCTCGGATCGCCAGAGTATGTGCAGGCGTACATGCGCGGCAAGGCGGAGGAGCTACGAGAGGAGGTGGACGCTAGCCTGAGCAAGCTTCTGTCTGCCAAGCCCAGCCGTCGGTACACCCACGCCTTGCATCACCACGCATGGGCCCTGCTCAAGCATTGCATGCAACACAAGGCGGGGTATTGGCTCCGCAATTGTCTTCCGTCCGAGGTGGAGGCCTTTGCGGAGGCGGTGGATGCCACCATCCTCGCGGCGGTCGAACGGGTGCTAGGGGTCTCTTTTGATCCCTCCACGTACGGCACCGACACCAATCCGGTGGTCACCGATTTCTTGGCGGAGCTTTTGCACGACCCCGACCCCATGGCAGCGGAGGTGGCTACCTTGAGCGAGGATGCAGTGGCCAGGGCGCGCAGCAGGCTTCACCTCCCCACTCGATTGAAGGGAGCTGGCATCCGCCGCATGGCTACCGTTCGTGATGCCGCCTTCATCGGCTGCATGAACGCCATCCTCCCAAGGTTCCTGACTAGGAACTCCGGCACCAACACCCCCACCCCTGGTTTCTTCGACCCACAGCTCGGGTCCGTACTTGGCCGAGGCAGCTTCAACGCAAATTCTTCCGCCCGCCAGTATGACCACTTCCTCAACGATGCTCATGGGTCGGACAGCTACGCCGCGGAGATGCGCGAGGCGTGGGGCCGCCTCCAAGCGGCTACTGCTGGCCATCTCGGCGACGCAGATGCACGCCAGATGGAGCGGGAAGTGGAGGCTGCGTCGGGCTCGCAAAAGGAGCTGACGGCATTTCTAGACCAGGCCAACAACTCTCGGCTTCGAAATGAGGTGTGCGCTCTCCCTGCCACATGTAGGGAACGGATCTTGTTCAACCAGCTCGACGCGGCGTCAGGCATGTGGACAGTGGCCATCCCCACCGCGCGGACAGCCATGACTCCGCATGAGCTGCGGGAGGTCGCTGCCGGGTACTTCTTTCTGCCTAGCCCGTGCTTGGCCCCGGTGGTTGGGTGCCAGATTATTCTGCCCTCGACGGAGCACAACCCCGTCATTGTTGATCTATACGGCGACGCGCTCATGAACCTCCCGGCGCCTGGAGACGCTCACTGGCGTGTACAGCACGACGCTATCGCAGATGCCTTCCGCGATCATTGTGTTCACGACCTAGGTATCGCGGTACGGCGGGAGGTGGATGACTTGTTCCAGCAGGCAGTGCCTCTCGGCAACACCGTACCCCGGGATGAACTCAAGGACCTAGTGCCGGACGCAGAGCTCTCCCTTCCGGCGTTCAACGTCGTGACCGGGAGCTATGATCCCCGGAGCTTGAAGTCCACGCTGCTAGAGTTCAAGACTATGCGGTACGGGGTCAAGTACACTTCAGTGCCCCGGGCCACGGCTGTGGATCGGTTTGAGCGCTCCCTGTTGGGCGACATACAACGGGGGTTGGCTGCGCGGGACGCGGCGTGGCACAACACAGAGCCCGGACACAAGGGTCCTCTTCGAGACATCCTGGATATGTCGGAGTACACGGGCATGGTCTTCGGCACAGTGGGTGAGGTGAGCAAGGGGGTGCACCGCACAGTGCGTGGTATCGCATGCTTGGCTGCGGACCGGGGTGCCCTCTCATCGCGGGGCACTCGGTGCATCACCCGGGCTCACCAGGAGGCCTTGCTCGCAAGAGATTTCCTCGGGGTCCTGAGCTTGGTAGCCGCTCGAGAGCGTGCTCGCTGCCTCATCAGACGGCGCAGATTCGTCTCCCATCCCGTTGCTGAAGCTGCACAGCACGTCCGAGGATCACCCACACACACACGTGCTCGCGTGGCCCGGACTCTGAACCGTGTGCGCATCACTCATCCATCCCGCCTTATGCGGGATGCGGGCCGCTTTTAGGCGGCTTGCTGTGTTGATTTTCTAATTCTGGGGAACTGCCCTTTTTGTAATTCACACCGGTTGTCGATACAGTAGTCGCCATGCGTCCTATGAATAGTCGTTATAATAGCAGCTCATGCAATCACAGTGTACATTAAAAAAAATTGAATTACAATCTACATTAAACTACTTCCATGAGCAGGCAGGTAGGCACTCGGCAGAGGCAGGCACAGCCCGTTTTGCCAAAGGACCAGTTTCGGTGAATTACACCGGCGCTGAGGCCTGGCAAGACAACCAGGATGGGAGTGGAGGGTGGGTGTTGCGCAAGCAACAGCAAAAGGGATGGACTGTGCCGAGTCCGTGTCCCGCCTAAATAGCCAGTGCTGTCGAACGGTCTTAAGCTGCTGCCACCAACCCTCCGGTGCCGGGGATGCCGGCGGCCGATGTACGAATCGGCGCAGGACGATTCCGGAAATTTCCGGAGCATCGTGGCGCCGATAGCACACGGCCGACTAGGGCTGGCACCGCTATAGGATTGGGGCATCACTCGGTTGTCGTTTCCTAACCTCAGTTAATACTTAACAGCGATTAAACTACTTCCATGAGCAGGCAGGTAGGCACTGGGCAGAGGGAGTCACATCCACTTTTGCCATGGAAGCCGGAGGCCACAGCGGCCTGGCAGCGCGCGCTTCCCACGTGCCCGCTAGGCCGGTGTTTGAAAACAAAGACAACACACCGACGGATGCGCGGGCCGGCCACACGTGCGGCGGCTGTCTCCACGCTCCCCGTCCATCGCTTGTGCGCAAGCTGCGGACGCTCCACGCGCGGAACAACGAGCACGGCTCGCGACGCATCGGAAGCGCCGCGGAGCCGATCGTGCAGGCGAACGCGGGACGCCATGCTATCTTACGAAGGGACCGCAGTGTCGCGACGACACGCGCAAGAAGATGCGATTCGGCCCCCTCTCCAACGTCTCCACCACGAGGCGCTCGAGTAGCGCTCCAATGACACGTCGCGCGCAATAAGGTGGCCAGTAATTTCAGAAGAAAGCTCCGGCGGCGCCACACGTCGGAGGCCGTAGTAAAAGACCGGCAGATCAGCGCACGACGCGCCGGGATGTCAGCAGGGTAACAACTCGGGTGTCGTCTCGCGCAAGGGTGACGGAATTTCCGCCACGCCGAAGGCAAGCAGAGGTCGGAGGGATCCGGGCTGCAAGCACCATGGACGGCTGATACCATAGGGGTGTCGGACGTCACGCTGGTGGGCGAGCAACGCGGGGCCGGCGCGCGATGGGAAAAGCGCCGGAGTGCCACGCCATAGGGGCCGGCGCGGCTGGCACGCCCGGTCTACGCGATTGGGCGGCCCATGAACAATAACCTAGCAGCGGAACGCCATCTCTGCGGAGGTTTGACGTGCACCGATGATGCCGAGCACACGGTCCCTCACGGCGCAGAGCACCGTGCGATTGTCTGTTGCAAGCAAGCAACAACAAAAGGGATGGACTGTGCCGAGTCCGTGTCCCGCCTAAATAGCCAGTGCTGTCGAAGGGTCTAGAGCTGCTGCCACCAACCCTCAGGTGCCGGGGATGCCGGCGGCCGATGAACGAATCGGCGCAGGAAGATTCCGGAAATTTCCGGAGCATCGGGGCGCCGATAGCACACGGCCGACTAGGGCTGGCATCGCTATAGGATTGGGGCATCACTCGGTTGTCGATTCCTAACCTCAGTTAATACTTAACAACGATAAAATATATCATAGCCCGCGCGACGACTAAAAATCGTACTGATACGACCGTCCTTTGCGCGACGACTCGTACCAGTATGTGCTGCCCTTTTTGTAATTCACACCAGCATGTGCTGCTCCTTAATACCAGTTACAAATCCTATAGCAGTTACGAATCCTATAGCGGTCCTATACCAGTCCGCGCGTGCGGCACGTGATGGTACTCCTGCGCATGCGTCGCGTCGCTCGTCGGCATGTGTTGCTATGACCCGGGTCATTGGCTGCAAGCGTCCTCGCCGCGGCTGATAGCCTACCCCGGGGCGGGGGTCCCTTTGGTCCCTGGCTGCTAAGTGATTTCGTGGTTCCCTTGGCTCCTTCTTGGTTCTTGGCTCCCTGTCCTCCGGCTCGACCTTGGTTTCAGGCTTATGTCTCCCTTTTGCTGGCAACCTTCCACAGTTGAAGTTAGTTCTGTGTGTAGTGCGCTTTTGTGAAAGCCCTTATGTAATAAATTTCTTATACCAGTTACGGGTCCTACAGGTACCGTTACAAATTGCGACCAGTAAGGACGATTAAAAGATGACTGGACGAACAGATTGCGACTATTATAAGACGTAAGGACGATTAGTAAGGACGAGTAGCCCCTCGCGCCCCCTGCGCCCCCCCCCCCCCCCCTCGCGCCCCCTGGCCGACACCTCTGCCGTGCTGCCAGCACCGCCGCCTCCGCAAGGGTTGCTCGTCTCGGCTCGCTCCGGCCAAACCGGACCACGGACGCTACCCCGTGATTTTTTGTCGCAGCGCCTGCATCTCCGTGCAGTACTTTACGCCCGTAGTTGTACGCGAGGGGTTGCTGCCGCCGCCCCCGCATCACGCGATGGCGGCATGGCGTCCAACCACACTAGCGGCGGACCCGGCCGCTCACGCGGAACTACCAACGGCCGAGGCGGCAAGCAACCCAAACAGTGGGGCCGTCGACCTTCTCGGGCGCCACGCCCGGGCAGGCACGGCCAGCTCTTTCCGCTGGTCGGCTCCGATCTCGAAGCGCTCACATGTGTCCGTTGGTTTTAGCGCACCAGCAGGAGGTGCTACCGCAGGGGATTCGCGTCTTCCAACTGCGCAAAGCTGTCTTCGAGAGCGACGGCACTAAGCAGCACATGCACGGCGCCATCATCCGATGGGCTCGTGTCGACCCCTCCTTATTTTCCAAGGCGTCGAACGGGCGTTCGTGGTAAAGTGGTGCCTACACTCGGACATGACCCCCTCGGCGAACCTGAGCGACCCTCATTTCATGCTATCTGTGATGTCCGCAGCTCTAACTTACAGCCGAGCAGCACCTGAAGGGCTATCTGGCCATGTCCCTCTAAGAGGCCCACTCCGAACTCCCAGCGCTCTTCGACAAGGTCTCCCAAGCCTTGGCGGCGCTGCGCCCCTCGTGGCCAAGCGTCTCACTCGACCCGACGCTGCCTCAATGGACAGCATGCGACGGCTCTACTACTCCCTAGGAACCCTAGTAGTTTAAGGCCCTTCCGTGCAACATCCTGCCGCACCAGAGCCCCCCCCCCCCCCTCCCCGCCTCACCCCGAATTCCTTCAGACCATGGCGTCTCGCCACGCCCCTTCTTCCGTGGTTGCCCCCACGGCTCCCCCCTCTCCCCTCCCTAATCTCAAGCCTGGACACAGCCCTATTCCATGCCAAGCCATCCCTATACCATGCCCGAGCGCCAGCATGCCGCCTTCTCACCATCACCTATGCCTGGCCAACCGCCTCTTCCCCCTGGTCCTCCTCCACCTCCCACCCCTGCTCCCGCCGAGAGCTTCGCCGTGCGCACGCAACCTGGCAGCATTCTTCTCCCCTTCCCAGCAGCCTCCGCCAGGTAAGGGCATGTCGCCCACCGCCGTGGCCGCCGTTGCAGCCCAACCCGGTTCCCTCACTGCCTTTCCCTCCCCTAGCAAGCTCGCCGGCAAACAACACCACCCCGACCCAACCATGCAGACGACCTAGCTCATGGCCACTGCTCCACAACTGCCATGCGAATAGGGTTGCCCCAGAACCTCCTCCCCCCCCTCCCGGCTCAAGATCCTGAGATCCTGCCCCTCCAGCCTCGCCCGCCGATCTCACCCAGTTCACGACCATCCTATTGGACACGCCTTGCCAACCGCCTTGCCAATCGACAGGCACGCCTTGCCGACCAGCAAGAAGCCCTCGCTCGAACGCAGACGACGGCGACGGAGCATGTTCGCTCGAAATTGGCGTTGCAGGCGGCCATGAGCGTGCGCGCCAACGAGGCGCGCCTGCTTAACAACCCCATCGCCGACATGCGCCTGGCGGCTTCAGACCTACATACCCCTCGCCCTTGCGGACACCCATGCCGCCGGCGCGCCCGTAGATCTTGCCACATGCCCGGCGGAGGCCCCTAGCACCCTTTCCTAACCCTATCTCGACGCGCCCAGCATCACTGAGGGGAGTCTTGGGCCGTAAGCCACACTCTTCCTCCCCTCACACCCTCCTCGCTACACTCCTCGCTGCCCCGACGGACCCCTCTTCAGAGGCTAGCTGTTGTTGCACGCTCACAACCTTCCTGCCCGCGCCATCACGATGAGACTACACTTCTCCATCGCCGCCTGTCCTTTCGAGTGTAATCTCACTGGTGGGCTTACTAGACACTTCAATAACCGCTTGTCGTACCCTGCCCGCGCCACCCTAGCTACGTGCCCTGCCACCGGCGCCGACCCTCTCATCACGGGCATGGCGGCCTACTTCTTCCCGGCGATCGGGGCACACTTCTGCCCCCGCTGGTGTGGCCGCATCATTTGCGCCCCGGCCGCCAACGCCCACGGGGTGAGGACGCACCTCAGCAGCCACTGCTCCCTACGTCCCGGCGCCGACCCCATCCCTCTACTCCCGCCAGCCCCCCTCTCCGCCTTCCACCCCGTGGCGCCCTCCGCAGCCCCCCATCGCCCCGCTGCCGAGCCGGCCGCCCCACCACTAGCATGCCCGCTTCCGCCCCCATGGCAGCCTTCCTTCTGCCCCTCCTCCTTCTCCACCCCATGGCATCCCACCCCCAATCGACTTCGCCTCCTTTATGCCCACCTCCACCATCGGGGTGGCCCGCCAACACGCCGCCGACGCCGCCAACTTCCAGTCCGGCCGCGCACTTCAGTGGGCCCTCGACATTCCGGACTTTGTCTATGCCTACATCTGCGACAATCGAGTTCGGATCTCGCCGCGCATTCCCAAGTCCGGACGCCATGCCATTGGCGACGCCATCCGTCCAGTCTGGGACACTGCGTCTCGCGGCCGCGACTCGCTGCGGGAGGCAGCGTGCAACCTAGCTATCATATTCCCGGCAGCAGTGCTCTGGACCCAAGCTTCCGGCGCGTTAGCGAATATTATGCGCAAGGAGGTCGACCGCCGCCTCGACCTGTGGCGCCGAGGCGATATCCCGTCCCTTATCCATGAGGCGGAGCTGGCACGCCTCTCAACCCAACCCCCCGTCTATGGACCATCCACAGCGCGCGGCTACCTCGCAGCCCGCATCTCGTGGACGACCCACAAGGCTGATCGGCTGATTCGCAACAACCGCTTCCAAGATGTTGCTTCTCTTGCCCAAAACCACGGCACTACTCCTCTCACCCCCGACAACGTCGCCGAGATCCATCGCATGTTCCCGCCCCAGCCGGAAGATGACCCCTCGGGCCACCCCTCCCCCTCCCCCCCCCCCCCCCCCGCCCCCCCGTTCCCATTGCATGTCCAGCCCCCTCTCCTCACCGCTGTTGTGGTCGACCCCAATGACATGTACGGTACGCTCCAACGTGCCCCAAAAGACAACGCGCACCACCGCGAGGGCTGGCGCACCGACCAGTTGCGCGACCTAGCCGAGGACCGCGACACCCTTGAGTCCATGGCCCGCTTTATGTCCTTGTTGTGCTCTAGCGCAGTGCCGGATCACGTGCGTGCCACCCTCGCTTTCTCAACTGTCATCCCTTATGTGCAAGAAGGGCGAGGCAGCATGAGCGGAGCTGCAACAGTAGGCAGCGGACAAAGACGTACCGTGCCGCCCCCCTATCCGCCCTATCGGTTACGGCTCTACCCTCATGCGAATAGCCTCGTCATGCGCGATGTGGTCCGTCCGCGACCACATCGCCGCCGCCGTAGGCCCCTCGCAGTTCGCCCTAGCACGCCTTGCTGGTACGGATATGGTCCAGTGGATCGTCCATACCGCGATGGAGCTCGACTCCACCATAGCCGTTGCGTTGCTAGACGCCTCCAACGCGTACGGCATGCTGGACCGCCGCGCTATCGAACGCCGACTAGTGGCATACCCCCGCTTCCACTGCTTGCTACCCTTGTTCAACACCTTGTACGGCGGCGGTTCCGCTGCTTCGGCTTACGACCAGAGGTCTGGCGATGGCGCGCCAGCGGCGGAGTTCCGGATCTAGCGCGGTGTACGGCAAGGCTGCGCCCTAGCCACTTTCTTCTTCTGCCTCACCGCCGGACCCGTCTTCGACAAGCTCATCGAGGGTCTAGGCGATGCCGGCCTAGGCGCGCGCTTTGCGGACGACTTATACACCTATTCGGGTTTGGCCTCGGCATCGCAGCCGCCTTGCACGCGGCCGCCCCGGCTTTCGCGGCTATTGGCCTGCAGGTGGCGTGGGGGCCGGGCAAGACTGAGATCGATGGACTTCTATCCGGCCGAGCAGAGAGGCGGCGACTACCTCCGCGTATGGGAAGGTCTGCTGCCCCGCACCCCGCCCTCTCCCCACCTCCGCCGCTGCCGCCCGACCCCGGAGAGTTGGACGCCGCATGCCTCCCCCTGGCCCGGGACCCTCACGTATGCCCCCACATGGTCACCGGCTTTAACCCGTTGTCTGGGAGTACCACGCCATCGCTCGCTCGACGCCGAGTTCGTATCTGCCTCACTGACGCGGCCAACATCGCAGCACAACGCCATATCGCACCTGACCCGCGACCTATTAGACTTCGGCAAGGTGCACGCTGCCGACCGACTCGTGCAAGTATGCGGGGTACACCGGTTCGCCCACCTCCTCCGCTCTGTACCGCCCTCGTCGCTCGCTACCTTTATGGCCGAACGCGACGAGGTTGTGCGCAGCACGTTGGCCCACATTATGGACGCCCCCGACGGTTACCGGCCATCTGTAGTCTCACGGGGCCTGACCGGCTTGACGACTGTGCAAGGATGTATGGGCGTCGACTCCTTGCTCGCCTCTGCCGAGGAGCATCACCTCGCGGCTTTCATGTCATTCCCCGTCCCCTAGCCGCACGCATGTACCGTATGCGCGGTATCCTCGCCGCCTCTCTCTACCAAAAGCTTGCGCACGTCGAGGAGTCGCCCCTGCCGTGGGTAGGGGCGATCCGCGCCGCGTGGGCTGTCGCCGAGGCTAGAGAGGACTCATCCTTCGTGAGTTCGTGGCGTGGGAAATGGATCTCGCGTCAAACGTCGCGCCGGTTGGCAACCCTGTACGCAGGGCCGGCACGATCGAAGGTACTCTCGACCTCCCCCCCCCCCCCCCCCCCCCGCCTCATGCCCGGCCAGCTCCCGCGCCTCAACTCCGCGATCAAGATCCCCAGGGGCGTTTCCCAGGTCGCTGCAACCCTTGCCCACACGCGCCGTTGGCGCACTTTTTTCGACGTTTTCGCACCAGCCAATACGGCCGAGCGGATTCGCATGCTTTCCCAGTTGGGCCACATGAGCGTCGCTTACCTAACCTCTGACACTCCCGCTGCCTACATTGCGGACGCGATTACCGTCGGGCGCCCCTAAACACTCAGTCTAGATGGGACTACGGGGACTGCGGGGGCGGGGGGGGGGGGGGGGCAGCGATGCGTCTCGCCTTGGCGACGTGGTATGGCGGGACTTTTGGGGGGCGGGGGTGCACCTGGTGGCTGGACGTGGCGGTCACTGGCGTCTACCGCAACACCATCGCCGTCCACGCCGCCTCTCAGCCGGGCTACGCAGCGCGCCAACGCGAACGCACCAAGTTCTCTCTCGACGCCAAGTCCGCGCGCCCAATGCAGCGCCACCACCGTCTCGTTCCGTGCGTAATGGAGGAGGGCGGGCATTTGGGTGAGCACTTCTTGGCTCTGTTCCGCGAGCTGGCTGACCGCGGCATATCGTCAGGCCAATTGCGCTCGCCCCCGTCTTGGAAACCCCTGCGCCCATGTGCGGTCGTCGCTTTCTGGGTATGCCGCTGGACAGACCGACTGTCCGTCACCCTGCACGTTTCTTCGCGAAATACCTCCAAGAGAACACCGCCGGCCCTTCGTCCGCCGGCGGACGCCACGCGCGCTCCGCCGACACTAGTACTTAGTCTTTGTAGAGCTTTGCCCCCGCCTTCCGCCCGTAGTAGTACTTTGCCTTCGCCCGACTCTACCCCGTGTAACCAAACCCATAACGATTAGCAGTATACTAGGCATGAGTCAACTCGATTACCTGGTGGTAGTCGCTAGTTACCGCCTACCTGTAGCGCTACCGATACCGGTAATAAACATTAGGATAGCTACGCGGGAAAAGAGGGACTCGCTTGACTCGCGCTTCCTGCCGTTGTACGCCAAGTACAAGGTGGTATGCGGGCACTGTCACAACTACGAGCGCACTTTCCCCATGACGATGAATCGCGTCGTGGACACCAAGCGCGACTGGGAGGACTCGCCCTACTTCGTGCCCGTCTACGACACGGCACAGGTAGGGCGCCTCAGCACGCTCACAACCGCAAGTGCATATAACATGTACACACCTTTGTCTATACATAATACAGTGAGAGCGCAATCTTGCATGTACTACGAAAATACGACGAAAACAACCGTGCGTACCCGTCTGCGGGACGGCAAAAGAGCATCACTCAATCCTGCTCTTGGCATGTAATGTCTCTCTGCTGGCAACCTTTCATTGTTGCTTTTAGTTCTGTTTGTAGTGCGCATGTGTTAAGGCAATGATGTAAGTAAATAATAGTTACGCATGAGTATTATTGCACTCGTAGCGCGACGATATACTAGGAGTACCTGGTAGACTATCTAGTGCTAACTAAACATGTATTGCCATTAATTCACGATGATTCTTGATTGTCGTTGCCATGCTGTAAAATACGGCTCGTACCCGTAGGAACAGCGCGACTGTTGTTCCCGTATGTAGAGCGCTACACGCGGCAGCGACTAAGGACCCGAGTTAGTACCCGTAGCGCTACAGCGAGTAAAGGATTCAAGCATGACCGCGAGGGATTAAAGCAAGATTTCGACATGCACCCCGTCATCAGCACATCAGCACATCCTTAGAGCATCTATCCGACTTGAATACATGTATAACCCATTTAGACCAGGGGGCGCTGATGTCTTAGCTATAGCCCACTAAAAGGAGGAGGGGCTAGGAAACATTGGAGGATGGCCGATAGCTTGAGCTGTGATAACACTTCGTGTTCCCCACTGTGGTTAGAGATAGCATGTCATGAGAGCAACTCAGTCTGAGCGAGTGGATGAAGCAGACTAGACGTTGAAACAAATTTCAAATTTCAAATTTCCCATTTAGTAGATCGGCCAAGTCGGGCGCACCCTAACACGTGGACGTCGGGGACTGTGCGGTGGTTAGATCGAGTAGCCAGGGCGAACGTAGGGCTAGCTGAGGGGGCGCACCTTCCACTTGAGTGGAGGTCACTAGCCGCGCGCGATGCCGCTAAACTAGTAAAGGCATCGCTGTGGGCGCGTTACGAATCGTCGGCATCGTTAGCGCGCACTAAAACCTGGGGTATATGTCCAAGCGTCTTATGCGTCAAACCCGTTGCCACAGTACCGGTGTGGGTGTCCCCGCGGGGGTTGGAGCCGGGCTGCACATTATGATACAATTGCGCACCCGAGTATTTCCCACTGCCCGCCGATTGGCCAGGATTCATGCCATGCCTGAGCGGTTCCTTGAACACCGCCCTGCATGTGGCGGTGGTGAATCTGAGACTATCGACCATATGTTGGTGGAGTGCCCGCGGTTGGGGTATCACCGTCATAATTTTGGGTTGTTAGTTCCGGAGTTCAGGGATTTTATTAGTAGTCATGTTATTGCGTCAGTAGTTGAGGACTTAGCGACTAACTGGCTTTGTTTTGGGCGGGGTCCCCCCCTCCATTCACGGCACCCTGGATTTTACCGGGAATGGGAATATTTTCCAGTTACGGCGTCGGGCCCTCCCTCACATTATTGCGTTTTTTGTTGCATATGTATCGCACTCCCGAAATGCTTTGCTCCGCGGGTTGGGGCTTGCCCCAAGCAACTCGCATTACTCGAATGGGCCGACGCCCAAACGGGTAAGGCGGACCTTTCGTGGTCAGTGCCGGGTATTTCATGGCAGTAAAAGTAAAGTTCGCCCCGGGACATCGGCCGAAGCCGCCCCAGCACTTGACCTTGTGCGCCAACTGCAGTCGTAGGTCTGGCATAGCCCATAGACCATTGCCTCATTCGAACCCCGAAGGGCTAATGCATCAACCGGGTAAACATGTTTCATGGCAGTGTTTTAGACAGTGATCCAACAGTGTTGGAAATTGCGTCAGTGGCCTCCAATTAGTCTTACAGAATGCTTTGGCAATTTCATTGATGACCATAACAGAGCGTCGCCTACCTAGGGCTTTCCGTAACTGGGTCGCTGCCTAAACGGCCGTCGTAGAGACGCTGCAAGGGTTTCACTGGTGCCAGTCCCCTCCCGGGGGCGGACAAAAACACATCAGCACGCCGTAGGCGTTGTATGCAGAACCAGTAGCGACTGGTAAGGGGAGCAAGCTTAAGGAGGTAATACAACGACAGTATAATCGAATAAAAACGCACAATAATAATAGTACACCCCTCCACACAAGTCCGGGTTTTGCATTTTCGATCGCAAAGCGCATGCATGGGCGAGGATAACGCCGGCTGCATGTGCATACATGCTAACTACAGTGGGAATAGTTCGGGCGAACGCCTATTGTGCGCTTTATACCCACCCGCGCGACAACACGACCATTTGTGGGCGCCCTTTCAAAAACGCGAAATCATTGCATGGTGCGTTGGCGCCAGAAAGTTGTGGGTTGCGCCAACCGTCCAAACCTATGGAAATAGCGGCACTCGTCGCACCAAACTCGGTGGATACGGCCCTTGGCATAAGTTGCACACACCGTGCGTGTAGACCACTGAAAGCATGTCGCTATAGGCACGACGTGACACCCCAACGTCAAGTTGGCCACTGCGGGGAGCAGTTTTGGGGTGAAAATGCTGTTGTTTCTGTGGCGAACGCACGTAGGAGAGGCGCTCGATGGCCCCCTTGGCGTAGGGCAATGCTCTACTATGGGGGCGCGTGGTGGAATGCCAGTTGCACCGTTTCGTGGGCGGGGTGGCGCGGTAGGGGCGTGGATTTTGATTAATATGAAATTCCTTGAAAAATGCTGTGGAAAATGGCATTTTGGCTGGTAGATGTGTGTATCGCTAGGAGGTGGCACATGCCAAGTGTTGGTGGTCCGTGGTCATCCACATACATAACGCTCTCGCGCAACTGAGTATGGGGCTTAGACACGCACTTGGCGCAAAGCTTGGCGCCCGATATGGGTGGGCACATGAGGCAGTGAGGGGCAACTTGGATGATCATCTTTGGGGATTTTTCCCGGAGACCAAAAAATCGATTTTGTGATTATTGAAGAGTGTTCCCGACGCAGAATTGAACGAGGAATTGCGTGATATTTTTAAAAAGTGTTTCTGAGCAAACCCTGAGAAGTTATAGCGTTTTGAAGCCAAGGGGGTGCTGCTGCGCGTGGCCGACACTGATGCCATGCCAGTATCGCAACGCGACATGCACTGGCCGCCGCCCACACGGCTGCACCCCAACCAAATGCACCCGAGCCCCTCGCCAATGTATTTCCTCACGCGTTCATGGCCATCCCGCCGTTTGGTTGTCTATTCACGCGCGTCGGCGTGTGCGTGATACCGACCCCGGTTTTGGTGCAGTTGCAGGCGACGCACATCCGCGCACCAAGTGCAGCGTGATTCCCTAGTCAAAGGTCATTAAGCTTCGGTTTGAGCCACTCGTCATGCAGGTTTTATAAAGCCCTCTGAGATTCCAGGGTTTCATCTCATATGCCCTACGTTCAGGTACCCTAGACTTGTGAAGTCTTGAGACTACCGAAAAGGGACCCCAAACTTATGTGCATGGGTGTGTTGGCCATGTGTCATTCGGCCATATACGGCCGACGCGGCATGTTTGAATCACCCCAATGCTCCTACTGGCTGCATATGCCCATGACGCATCCACATGCGAGCCACGGGCTCGAAAGGGCTCACTGTCCCAAGACGCCTTATTGCGAACTCGTCGAGCGCGCTTGGTGCGGCGCACACCCCTCCACATAAGTCCGGGTTTTGCATTTTCGATCGCAAAGCGCATGCATGGGCGAGGATAACGCCGGCTGCATGTGCATACATGCTAACTACAGTGGGAATAGTTCGGGCGAACGCCTATTGTGCGCTTTATACCCACCCGCACGACAACACGACCATTTGTGGGGCGCCCTTTCAAAAACGCGAAATCATTGCATGGTGCGTTGGCGCCAGAAAGTTGTGGGTTGCGCCAACCGTCCAAACCTATGGAAATAGCGGCACTCGTCGCACCAAACTCGGTGGATACGGCCCTTGGCATAAGTTGCACACACCGTGCGTGTAGGCCACTGAAAGCATGTCACTATAGGCACGACGTGACACCCCAACGTCAAGTTGGCCACTGCGGGGAGCAGTTTTGGGGTGAAAATGCGGTTGTTTCTGTGGCGAACGCACGTAGGAGAGGCGCTCGATGGCCCCCGTGGCGTAGGGCAATGCTCTACTATGGGGGCGCGTGGTGGAATGCCAGTTGCACCGTTTCGTGGGCGGGGTGGCGCGGTAGGGGCGTGGATTTTGATTAATATGAAATTCCTTGAAAAATGCTGTGGAAAATGGCATTTTGGCTGGTAGATGTGTGTATCGCTAGGAGGTGGCACATGCCAAGTGTTGGTGGTCCGTGGTCATCCACATACATAACGCTCTCGCGCAACTGAGTATGGGGCTTAGACACGCACTTGGCGCAAAGCTTGGCGCCCGATATGGGTGGGCACATGATGCAGTGAGGGGCAACTTGGATGATCATCTTTGGAGATTTTTCCCGGAGACCAAAAAATCGATTTTGTGATTATTGAAGAGTGTTCCCGACGCAGAATTGAACGAGGAATCGCGTGATATTTTTAAAAAGTGTTTCTGAGCAAACCCTGAGAAGTTATAGCGTTTTGAAGCCAAGGGGGTGCTGCTGCGCGTGGCCGACACTGATGCCATGCCAGTATCGCAACGCGACATGCACTGGCCGCCGCCCACACGGCTGCACCCCAACCAAATGCACCCGGGCCCCTCGCCAACGTATTTCCTCACGCGTTCATGGCCATCCCGCCGTTTGGTTGTCTATTCACGCGCGTCGGCGTGTGCGTGATACCGACCCCGGTTTTGGTGCAGTTGCAGGCGACGCACATCCACGCACCAAGTGCAGCGTGATTCCCTAGTCAAAGGTCATTAAGCTTCGGTTTGAGCCACTCGTCATGCAGGTTTTATAAAGCCCTCTGAGATTCCAGGGTTTCATCTCATATGCCCTACGTTCAGGTACCCTAGACTTGTGAAGTCTTGAGACTACCGAAAAGGGACCCCAAATTTATGTGCATGGGTGTGTTGGCCATGTGTCATTCGGCCATATACGGCCGACGCGGCATGTTTGAATCACCCCAATGCTCCTACTGGCTGCATATGCCCATGACGCATCCACATGCGAGCCACGGGCTCGAAAGGGCTCACTGTCCCAAGACGCCTTATTGCGAACTCGTCGAGCGCGCTTGGTGCGGCGCACACCCCTCCACATAAGTCCGGGTTTTGCATTTTCGATCGCAAAGCGCATGCATGGGCGAGGATAACGCCGGCTGCATGTGCATACATGCTAACTACAGTGGGAATAGTTCGGGCGAACGCCTATTGTGCGCTTTATACCCACCCGCACGACAACACGACCATTTGTGGGCGCCCTTTCAAAAACGCGAAATCATTGCATGGTGCGTTGGCGCCAGAAAGTTGTGGGTTGCGCCAACCGTCCAAACCTATGGAAATAGCGGCACTCGTCGCACCAAACTCGGTGGATACGGCCCTTGGCATAAGTTGCACACACCGTGCGTGTAGGCCACTGAAAGCATGTCACTATAGGCACGACGTGACACCCCAACGTCAAGTTGGCCACTGCGGGGAGCAGTTTTGGGGTGAAAATGCGGTTGTTTCTGTGGCGAACGCACGTAGGAGAGGCGCTCGATGGCCCCCGTGGCGTAGGGCAATGCTCTACTATGGGGGCGCGTGGTGGAATGCCAGTTGCACCGTTTCGTGGGCGGGGTGGCGCGGTAGGGGCGTGGATTTTGATTAATATGAAATTCCTTGAAAAATGCTGTGGAAAATGGCATTTTGGCTGGTAGATGTGTGTATCGCTAGGAGGTGGCACATGCCAAGTGTTGGTGGTCCGTGGTCATCCACATACATAACGCTCTCGCGCAACTGAGTATGGGGCTTAGACACGCACTTGGCGCAAAGCTTGGCGCCCGATATGGGTGGGCACATGATGCAGTGAGGGGCAACTTGGATGATCATCTTTGGAGATTTTTCCCGGAGACCAAAAAATCGATTTTGTGATTATTGAAGAGTGTTCCCGACGCAGAATTGAACGAGGAATCGCGTGATATTTTTAAAAAGTGTTTCTGAGCAAACCCTGAGAAGTTATAGCGTTTTGAAGC
The DNA here is from genome assembly GCA_006384855.1 of Tetraselmis striata. Lineage (NCBI taxonomy): Eukaryota > Viridiplantae > Chlorophyta > Chlorodendrophyceae > Chlorodendrales > Chlorodendraceae > Tetraselmis > Tetraselmis striata. Next base: position 18,046 of record VCJN01002048.1, read on the forward strand.
CAAGGGGGTGCTGCTGCGCGTGGCCGACACTGATGCCATGCCAGTATCGCAACGCGACATGCACTGGCCGCCGCCCACACGGCTGCACCCCAACCAAATGCACCCGAGCCCCTCGCCAATGTATTTCCTCACGCGTTCATGGCCATCCCGCCGTTTGGTTGTCTATTCACGCGCGTCGGCGTGTGCGTGATACCGACCCCGGTTTTGGTGCAGTTGCAGGCGACGCACATCCGCGCACCAAGTGCAGCGTGATTCCCTAGTCAAAGGTCATTAAGCTTCGGTTTGAGCCACTCGTCATGCAGGTTTTATAAAGCCCTCTGAGATTCCAGGGTTTCATCTCATATGCCCTACGTTCAGGTACCCTAGACTTGTGAAGTCTTGAGACTGCCGAAAAGGGACCCCAAACTTATGTGCAGGGGTGTACTAGCAGCAGTAGCAACAATTATTAACATAAAATATCACATGCCGCGATGCTCGGTATTGTATATATACTCCTTACGGGTACTCGTAGTCCGACTATCCGACTACTGCTTTGTTTACAACCAACGGTTCGTGCTATACGATTACCGCACTACTACTACCGGTACTAGCACTCATCGGAGACTAGGTATCCGAGACGAGCAGCAGCAAGTAGTTGCTAGTACTGCTGATGATTATTGTCTATTTATAGTTCTTTCTCGTCCCCTTTGAGGGACTGAAGGGCACTAACCGCCCTCCGAGGGACACTGGGAGTTTGGGGATTCAAATATTCAGGCGGCCGTCCAAGGCAAGATGCCCGGTAGCCAGAGGACTCTTATGTGGGGGTGGGGGGTGGGCTTGGTTTGCGGGTGGGCTTGGCCACAGAAATAATTCCCCGGACTGAACAATGGCCGCTAGACGATGCCGGTGACGGCCGATCGTGTGTGTGTGTGTGTGTGTGTGTGTGTGTGTGTGTGTGTGTGTGTGTGTGTGTGTGTGTGTGTGTGTGTGTGTGTGTGTGTGTGTTGTCGGCTGAGCTTCCGAGTTAAAGCTCTTACAGTACACGGGCGAATACCTGTGTGTGTGTGTGTGTGTGTGTGTGTGTGTGTGTGTGTGTGTGTGTGTGTGTGTGTGTTTGTTGTGTGTGTTTGTTGTTGTGTGTGTGTGTGTGTGTGTGTGTGTGTGTGTGTTAAAAATGTATATAATAAATAACCAAATCTGCGATTACATGTGCTAGCTGTAACATTCAAGAAATCCATACAGAAATCCAGAAGGAAATCCAGCTACGGGCCACCAGAGGCGGGCACCGCTATGGCAGCCACCGACTAGGCATCATAGCTCTATGTCAGGAAGCCCCCGCCTCGGATCATAGTTGGCACTATCCATGTTGATGATCCCCAAAGGTGAGATTTGATTCGTGGAAAGTAGCCGGCTTGTTTTTAGCATCACTCGCTGAGCCGGTTGTGCCTTTCAAGGTTCTCTACATCCATCATGCTCGACCATTTTAAAGACACCGCGAAGATGAAGGACGAGAGCCGACATTTTACACTAAACAAGTACCAAAAGCCTATCGCTCTCTTCTCCAAGCACCAGACGGCAACAGATGGGACAACAATTGTCGACGTCACAGCCGGAACCGGGACAACCACGGTGCGTGAGGGGTGCAACCCGGGCGAGTGACATAACAATGCGATCAACATAAAAATTAACGCCTCATGCGGTTTGCCACGCCTTCATGTCTCTGCGGCCTTTTTTATGTGGTGGGACCAGATGCATCCGACCCACTCATTCCCACAGAGGTACTTGAAAACGGTCCTCATTGATAACTAGAAGACGCAAATCACTGGGATGAAATCCATGATGAACTCATGGTTCAAAGAGGAGCTATGGGACGATATACTCATAGACTGCGTCCAGATTTATGACTTCGAGAAGTGGCCAGGTCTGCTAGATTACCGTATAAGAGGAGACACAAGGCGGCAGAGCGCCGAGGGGATTTTATGGTCGACGATAATGATGAAAATGATTTTCTTTAGTACGCTTCTCCAGAAAATTAGCCTTCTTGAGCCGCTCGTATGTTTTGTCCCAGCTTGGACGGAGTTTCAGCCCCCGACGGTACAAACTACTTGTAACCATCACGTTCCTCTCGCCCTTATGTCTCGTCCCAGCTTGGACGGAGTTTCAGCCCCCGACGGTACAAACTACCTGTAGCCATCACGTTCCCCTCACCCTAATGTTTTGTCCCAGCTTGGACGGAGTTTCAGCCCCCGACGGCACAAACTATACTTGTAACCATTACGTTCCCCTCACCCTAATGTTTTGTCCCAGTTTGGACGGAATTACGCTTGGACGAATTTGTACCGGTGATGCCTTCTACGTGATTAAGCTCGACACCGGAGTAGAAGGCCCCGGGACCGATCGCGACACCCCGAAGGTGTTGACACGTCAGCTGCGCAACTTCATGAAGCTGCAGGAATACCCTTGGCAAGAGAAGGTCGCGGCCATATGCCGTGAGCTGTAAGACCGGTCGATAAACATCATATTCACCCAGTACGGCAACCTTGAGAAGTCAATTCGCCGAGTACCTTGAGTACGAGGGCATTGCACTAGAGATTTCCCCGTGTCGCCTGATGGAGGACATCATGGCGTGCGTCATGGACCAGAAAATCAGCACGGCGCACCTTGTGGACATGCCCCGAGCAGTGAAGAAGGACAGGCTCGGGGAGTTTTACTCAGGCAATGAGTCGTTGAAGAACGGGTTAGAGTATGATAAGCGTTATAACTTCCGGAAGATTCGATTCGATTGGTCGCATGTGTTTGTCTTCACAAACACCCTGCCTGACTTCATCCTTCTTTCCCGCGATCACTGGCGTGTGATGCGAGTGACCCCCAATAAGGACCTCGAGCGCTACAATATAGACTCCGAGTCCACTGACTCGATGGAAGATGACGAGTCGTAAAGAATATATGTTGTAAAGATATACCCCCATGCCAAAATACCGCCGCACCCGCCGCGCTCCCGCCCGCCGCGCCCCTACATGCCGCCGCTATCAATTCCATTGCCGGCCCGAGACCCTAATTTAGACCTAATCACAACACACCGCGTGCCTCGGTAGGTGCAAAATATGTTGCTTTACTGTTGTTCAATGCTAGACGAGGTCAGACACTAATACCTGAAGTATTAGCCGGAGTCCAATTGTCCGTTTACTCCGGGGGTTCGCTTTGGCCGCGACTCTATCTTCGAGACATACGCGATGGACGCCCTGGAGGGTGGCATAGGGGGACGCACTGAGTGGACAGCGCCGCACTACCACCGTCAGCATGGCAAGATTGAGAGGTCATGGCGCACCATCATGGACAGTGCCACTAGAATGATGGCAGACATCTCAGTACTTAGCCGACTATGAACAATTGCTATCAACACAACGTTACGGCTGAAGACCTGGCGCGCTCTCAAAGCGGTGGTTCCCATGTATGGTTCAAGGCCACACGCGGTACTTCGGATGGCAGACAGGCACCGCTCTCGGTACGGACAAAAAGAAATGTTGATTCTCATATTGGCAAAGCCATAGTCTATCGTTGCAAAGTGTTTGTCAAGGCCACGCATTGATGACACCCGCAAAAAGCTAGCCTCCAAGGCATGGACTCACATCTTGGTGGGCTACCCTGCCACCGCACATGGGCGGATGGTCTTGAACCCCACCACAAGCATGATCACTGTCAGCGTCCATGTCCGTTTCCTCGAGGATGAGAGCGGCTTCGCTCCGGATCCACATAATGACAGCTCCATCATATTGGAGGCTGAGAATGAGCAGCCCATGGTAGGAAAAAGAACTGGATGAGCAGTGCGAGTAGTGAGAGCATATTACCGCCAGTGATCAGCACTACAACAGACCCATCCGGGAGAGACGACTCCAAGCTCGGTATCAGGCCATGATGGCATGCGATAGCATCTGTTTGGACTGTGATAACTATGACCCCCAATCAGATGATGCCAGCTACCCTCCAGACCCCAGCGGCAACAGCAACATGCAGCAGACAGTTGCAGTCTCGAGTGTTGCATGTATACCTGCAGCTACGCCTCGCAGCCAACTTCAAAAGGCGACGAGCCCGGTGTTCCAGGACCTGTGGGAACCAGCCATCCAAAGGAGTATGAAGGCTTGATAGCCAACCATACATGGGAACTGCCCGATTGCCCGTCTGTTGCGACAGTCCTACCCAATCAGAGAGTTTTTGTGGCCAAGGCAACACCCGATGGCACTCTGGACAAGGCGAAAGCCAAGGTTGTTGTGTGTGGCAACTACCAAAAAGATGGTGACAAGTGCAAGGAAAAATACGCACATGTCATCCGCATTTCCAGTCTGCGGGTCTTCTTCACCATAGTGGCTGCCATCCGGCCATCCGGCAGCTTGATGTTGTGCATGCGCACGTCAACGTTTCCATTCCGGCGGATGAGCACATGAACATGGGGCAGCTTCATGGGTTTGATGATGGTTCTGGCAGAGTTTGCAGACTTCTCGAATGTCTATGTGGTCTCCGCCGGTTTGGCACATACTGGTGCAAACTGCCGGCCATGTGGCTGATCAGTGTCGGCTAGACCCAGTGCAAAGCATACCCATGCATCTTCATTCTACGGCCGGGAGATATCTACGCTGCGACGGGAGTATATGTAGTGGACGACATGGAATTGGCTGGCAACGACGACCCTTGGTTGGACAGCTTTGAGACTGGCCTTCGAAATCGGTTCGTGATCAAGAGGCAACAATACCCTTGGGTTAATGGGGATGGCATTGTCATACAATCGACCCAGCCAACGCGTCACTCTCACAAAACAATTTACATGAAGGAGATTCTGGAGGGATTTGGCATGCTCGACTGCAACAAGTCCGATCTGCCTATGGTGGCCGACTTCTGCAAACAACCATTCGCAAGTATCTCCGCGTCGCCCATGATGGACGCCGAAGGTCGGTCCCAATACGTGCGGCCGACGGGTTGTCTCATGTACGTCAACAAATGCACTCGACCTGACATCACGATGGCACTCAATGTCCCAAGCAGCGTTCAAAAAGAGCCACGTGTGATGCTCATGACAGCGCTTAAGGTGTTACGATATATGAAAGGCACCATGCATGGCGGCATCACTCTGGGCACCGACGACTCGGTCGACAACCTGCGACTGGTCGGCTATGCGAATGCCGACTTCGCCGCCGACCTGCTCCATCGCCGTTCCCGTGGTAGTGGGTATTTGTTCCGTCCCAGCGATCACGGGGCATGCAGATACAAAGTCAGCGCTCATGCCCACCGCGACATAGGAACTTGGTGGCGGCATTTCACAGTCGACTGACGATGCCGAGACAGTGTCATTGGGACATGCTATCAAAGATGGCATTCACCTCAAAATGCTCGTCTCCGAGATCCTTGGACAACAAGGGGCGATCAGCTACGCCACAAACGATGTCATCAGTGACAAGACGAAACACATTGATGTCATCTGGCACTTTGTCAAGGACCATGTGGAGGCATGCACAATCAGGGTCAACTACATCGCCATCAACCTCAACACGGCGGACATGATGACCGAACCCCTGCCCCGTGCTGCACTGGAGAAGTACGTTCGCTTTGCTATGGGCTGGTGAGCACACTTCGGATATGACGACGCCACACGGCTTCCATCGTGGAACCCCCGATGTACCGTCGAGGGGGGCTGTTGGAGTATGTGCTCTGACAGGTTCGTCTGGCGATCGGCTGATACCTGTACCAATATCGGCACTTTCCGCGCGCTGCGCGCGCGTCCGGACTCCATATCCGATCCGCGAGCAAGACAAGACACTTCGGGTAGTACGGGTACTGTAGATGTCATATCGTCAGGACCAGTATCAGCACTCTCGCGCGCCTGACCCGCCTGCCTTCGGCTCGGCGGCCCGCGCAGCTACTTTGCCCACTTCATTAGTTCCAGCAGTTCGAGCTCGGCTCCCCGCCCCCTCTGTAAGTAGCTCCGAGCACTTCCACCTTCCATCACTTAATCGGTTGAGCCGTTTAGCCTGTGGATGGCCCGCGCGCAGTCGAGGGGCACAGTACCCCCCGTCGCGGTGCTGCTGCTGCTGCTGCTGCTCGTAATGTGGGCAGACCCGGCTTCGAGCCAATTGCTACCCACTGAACCCGTCGTCGGAGACCGTGAGTTCAACCCTGACCTATTTAATCTATCACCTGCACATCTGTGTAGTGCTGCCATATTGTATCGCATGTATCGCCTCGCACCCTGATTTCCTATTATGCTGGCTAGTGCGCTGTGACGCTTGAGTGACGGGCAACTGATAACGGATCGCTGTGCCCGGGACAGTATTCCCGAGCTGCGAAGCTCTGAGCTATCAGGACGCCGTCGACTACTGTGCGGCGACCTATCCAAATGGCGGACTCGCGGCACCGCTAGCAGCGCTGGACATCTCTGCGCTGCAGAGTTTGCTGCTACAGGAGTGCCCAAACAGCGTGTCGTTCAACTACGTGTGGGCGGGTTTCTTTATCGACGAGAGCAACGTCTGCTTCGGAACCACGTTCATCTCCTTTGGCACCTGCCTGCCCCCCATCGTCGACCAGATCATCTGGGCCGACGGACAACCGGACGGCCCTGAGGTGGAGCTGTGTCTCGCGTTGAGCGTCAGCAACGATGGCAGCCCGTCTGAGCTGTCAGATCTATCGTGCGAGACGAAGCTGCCGTTCGTGTGCCAGGTTTACGCGTTAAACCTGTACGATACATGCTCTGCCGTGTCTGGCTCCTGTAGTCCGCCGTCTCCGGAGGGAGCGGGGAGTACGCCAACGCCGACAACACCGGCCGTCAGGTAGGATCTCGGGCCGGGAGGTCCGGCATATCGCCAAGGGTCGAGGGAGGGGAGTCAAAAGCCATCCTTCCTGCCGTGTCCGGTGCGAGTAGTTCCTGAAATATCGCGAACCGTTGTGGAAAAATCACAGGTACGGATGACTTTCAACCGGGTATTCTCAGCTTGCGCTAATCGACAACCTGCTTTGATTTGTGACGACGAACGCGGCGATGATGGGGGTATATATCGACGGGCTAACAGTGGACTACTTCATATGACCAAGGCATCGTTCTCGAAAAAATGTGTTATGGCACAGGCCTCGAAAAATGTGTCATAATCTTAATAAGTTTCTTGCATCCTCGGTGTGACAAATTACACACCTGCTTGACCATACATGCGCATGAGCTGTACTACACGCCAACTGCGCGCTCAAATCACGCATGTAGCGATTCTCGCGGCTCTGCATACATCCCGGCTAGTAGGATGGTCGGTGCAGGTGATGCTCGTCGCCCTCATTTATGGGCGACAGCTAGAGGTCACAATTTGCCAGTCCTCTTATGCCCGCCATTGGGCATGCACAGTACAGTGATGCGGGCCCTTCTGTGACGAAGCCGCGTTGTCGCACTCTGACGCCTCCACCTGCAATGCAGTATAGCATCTTAGGCCTTACTGTGTGCCGTGGTCCTCCACAGTCTGCCCCCGCCATCACCTCCTCCTCCAAGCCCGCCACATTCACAACCACACACGAGATAATCCTGTATTCCTGTTCCAGGGTGTGCATCCGGTCACCATTGTTCTCCCTTGTTATCATAGGTTCGTTATCATAGGTTCATGCGGATCCCGTTCTCTGGAACACTCCCTTCTCTTTTTGAACGCTTGCCGTATCTCACCATCGCGGCTTTACAAATGCTAAATAATTTTTCCTCGCCTTGCTGCACATACGTAACAAGTATATTCCATAGGAACGTGTATGATTCTATGTATGGCAGAGGCTAATGTACACCAAAATGGAGAAAGGACCTGCCACGTGGCAATGTAATACAGGTAGTATTTTCTTTTTATTGCCACCTTTATACCATAGATAGCACTATGCATATAGTTATGGGGGAAACATGATTATGTCTTTGCTGATGGTGTGTTGCACCAACCCCCACTACTGCACGTGCTATGGACCAAGGCCTCGCTGTGTTCGGGCATGGGCACCTGGCACTAACGCAGCTGTTCCCGTCTTTTTGTTTGCAGCACACTGCCGCCGCCCCCACCAGCAGCCTCAGCTTCTCCGTCACCAAGTCCGCCGCTTAGCCCGTCATCATCCACTCCGCCTCCACCAAACCCCCCTACCAATCCTCCACCCCTGAGCCCCCCTCACATGCCGCCATCCGGCCCTCCGCCACCTAGCCCTCCTGATTCTTCGTCGGCCCCCTCTCCTCCACCCCCACCACCGCCTCCGCCACCTCCCTCGCCGCCGCCGTCCTCACCCAGGCACGCCATGCGGTGGAGGCGGGGGTGAGCAATGACAGTTCCTTCTGCTTGCCTGCTAGCCTTAATTGCAATGTCGAGTAAGCTCAGATGTCATTCATTGGTTGCCGTTGGATGATGCAATCACGTGCTGGCGGGATGCTGCAGGTGCTCCAGACTGTCCACCACCACCGCTGCCTACAAGCCCGTCACCCAACTCACCGCCTGCAAGCCCGTCTCTTCCATCCCCGCCTTCAAGCCCATCTGCGGCGCCCCTTCCGCTCCCTCCACCACCACTACCGCCCCCCGTGCCCCAGTCCAGCCCTGCCCTGCCCTCACCCCCACCAAGCCCACCGATCCAACCACCACGCCGCCGTCTCCACCGTGCGGCGCAGGTACATGCCCCCCTCTCTGCCAACGCTTTGCCATACTCGATACTCTAGCTTAAATTCATCGCCAGAAAATATGCCACTGACTCGCTCATCCTGCCTATGCGCCACCCCTTCTTCATGCAGGCCTCCAACCATGCCGCCACCACCGCCACTAAACCCTCCGCCCAGCCCCCTCCCCCCCAACCTGCCTCCGCCCAACCCCCCCTTCAGACTCTCCGCTGAGCTCCGCAAGATCACCACCTCCGCCTTTGTCGCCACGAAGCCCACCGCCTCCCCCACCCCCTCCTCCTCCCCCTCCGCCACCACCGCCTCCCCCCAGCCCTTCACCACCGCCGAGATCTCCACCGCTCAACCTACCGCCATATCCTCCCCCGGTTGCATCCCCTCCGAGCCCTCCACCGGTGCCACCCTGCGGCAACAGGGCACCCGGTGTGCCAAACTGCCCTCCACCACCGCCACCACTACCCCCACTGAGTCCTCCTGCAAGCCCATCCCGTTCTCCGCCGCAGCCCACACCACCCTTACCCCCATCTTCAAGGCCGAGTATCACCTCCACAGACGTAACGTTCTCAACAGAGGTGCTGTACGCCGTGGAGGGCGATGCCATCTATGAATACACCTTCACCGTCAGTAATGATGTGCAGTTTCCGCTGGACCATGGCCGTGCAGCTATCAAACTTGACCTCCGCACAGGGTGAGCTCGCCCTAAAAGACCCTGCCACAGGGGCTTACGGCCCCTTCTCGCCCAGCCTGCTCGTCACAATGGATGGCTCCACCACCAGCTTTACCGTCGCCTTCCATGCTTTTGACCGACGGTGTGGTGGAGGGTGACCACTCGGCGGATATCATTCATGAGGCTGTGATGACTGTGGGCGGCGCGACATCAAGCGTGCTCGTGGGCTCAGTAAAGGCAGAGATTGCGGATGTCAACACGGATAAAGCGGGAGTGGACCGTGATGGACCCTAATAGTGGCCGTACTCCCAGTGGCGTTGGCAGCCCCAGTGGCGGCGGCGGACATCCCAGTGGGGGCGACGGCACGCCCCAGTGGCAGTGGTGGCACTCCCAGTGCAGTGCGGCAGCCCCAGTGGCGGTGGTGGCACTCCCAATGGCAGTGGCGGCACTCCCAGTGGGGGCGACGGCGCTCCCAATGGCAGTGGCGGTAGCCCCAGTGGCGGTGGTGGCACTCCCAGTTGGCAGTGGCGGCAAGCCCCAGTGGCGGTGGTGGCACTCCCAGTGGTAGTGGCGGCAGCCCCATGGCGGTGGTGGCACTCCCAGTGGCAGTGGCGGCAGCCCCAGTGGCGGTGGTGGCACTCCCAATGGCAGTGGCGGTAGCTCCAGTGGCGGCGACGACACTGTCAGTGGCGGTGGCAGCCCCAGTGGCATCGGCACTCCCAATGGCGGTGGCGGAAGTCCCAGTGGCGTCGGCAGCCCCAGTGGTGGCAGCACTCCCAGTGGCGGTGCCAGCAGTTCCAGTGGCAGTGGCGGCAGCTCCAGTGGCGGCGACGGCACTGCCAGTGGCGGTGGCAGCCCCAGTGGCATCGGCACTCCCAGTGGCGGTGGCGGCAGCCCCAGTGGCGGTGGCAGCAGCCCCAGTGGCGGCAGCACTCCCAGTGGCGGTGCCGGTAGCACTTCCAGTGGCTATACCCCATTGATGGATTGACCATCATCGAGGGTGGCGACACTGTGCTGCTTCCGGTGTTTCTGACAGCGCCTGCTGACCAGGATGTGAGAGTCAGCGTTCTGCCGCAGCAGCCGGGCCTCCTGGAGCTGCCCTCTGGCCCCACAGTCTTATTTGCTGCGGGCGAGACTGGTCCCAAGTTTGTGGCCATCCGCGCACCGGATGACGGCCGCACACTAGGCGACCAGCTGACCAGCTTCAGCTTGGTGACCAGCAGCATCATGAGCCGTACAACGGCCTTGTGTCGGACATAGAGGTGCGCGTGGTGGAGGTGCGCAGCGTGGGGCTACTGGTGAACCCAAGCCCCGTGGAGCTGCTCGCTGCAGATGGCGGCGTTGGCACCTTCACGGTGGCACTGACCAGTGATCCCCTTGCGCCTGTGACAATCACATTTACCGATGCCTCAGGCCAGCTTGTCTTTGCCCCTGCCTCCATCGAAGTGTCTCCTGGTCTCAACTCTGTCACCGCGCAGTCTGTCACGGGCAGGCAACTGCTGGCAGCTTCTCTGGGAGGTGGTCGTGGTGGCGAGTGTCACCAGCACTGGCGATGATATGTACGATGGTGTCACTGAGGAGCTGGTGGTGTACGAGAGGCAGCTCAGGGGCAAGCCATCCTGCTCAGCCGCTCGGAGCTCAGCCTTGAAGAGGGCGGAGAGGCGGTGTACCAAGTTGCGCTCGCCACGCCGCCGTTGGAGGAAGTTACAGTCAGCATTGGCTTGACGTGGACAGACGGCCAGCCCCGCAACATCGTGTTTGAGCCTGCCAACATAACCTTCCCTGCCGGGGAGGCCACTGACCTTACCAAACGGTGCAGCTGACGCTGCCCCCCACGGAGGCCTTTTCTTGGGACGGCGCCGCGTTTCTCACACACACCGCCTCCAGTGCCGACCCCGGTACAGGCAGCACGAGCGGGATCGGAGCAAGGCCGCAGGAAGCTGGAACTCACGGTTTAGCGACTCGGACGCTGTGGGCGTATGCCTGGGCGGCTGCAAGAACTACACCCCCTACGAGTTGTTCTTCGTGGATGGTGACCAGGGCGTGCCCACTCCGTATGAGGTCGTGGCCGGCACCGCAGATCTCAAGTTTCCTTCTTCCCTCGGAGCCTCTGGCTGATGTTGTCCTGGAGGTGGTTGCCGTCTTTGCCAACGGGACTGCCAGCCTCACCTACCCCCAGCCTGGGGGCAACCTGGAAAGCGGGTGTTGCGGTAGACACCAGCATATCTCTTAAGCCAGTCACTCTCACTTTCAGTGCTGCCAACTGGACCAACTTTGCGCCGCTGGTGCTGCAGGTGCGCCAAAACTTACACCTCCAGCCCATCTTTTACGCCAAATCGAATGGATTACATGCTATACACTCACCGATTCCCTATCATACACCCCCCAGTTCCGTGTGCATCTAAGAGTGACTGAAATGGCTGGGCCCTTAACGCCTGGCCCCCAATGCTGCCTAAACACAGGCGTACACGACAGACTACAACCACTCTGAAACATTATGTGACGGTGAACAATCGCTGCGCGCTCGCCTGACCCCTTCTACAATGGCCTCACCACGTCGTTTGTTGTCAACATGCGGCCCGTCATGGACCTCCGGGACCACATCAAGTGTTGTTGCTGACAGCAATGGTGTCACAACGGTATGGGACAGCCCTTCCCTTGACCCCTCGCGCATCCCCCATGAGGATAGTTAACCTACAGTCATATCATACCATAGAAAGTCATACCTACAGTCATATCACTGCGAGGTCCAGGAACCAGCAGCAGTTTCAGACTCAAGGGGCAGCGGTACTTTGTTTTTGCAACCCTTCCAACATCTCTACGACCGCCGTTCGGCAGCGATTCAAGTCACGGAAAGCCCTAGGCAGGCGACGCTTCGCTATGGTCAAGCAAACTGCCTCAGCA
>VCJN01002049.1:0-62244 GCA_006384855.1 Tetraselmis striata
TTCTCGGGACCGACTCGACATATCGCAGCTCTGCAATCAACGCGCGCCATAAAGCCAGCGAGGCAGCAAGGCATACCTGGGCAGCAGTCGTGCTTGCGCAACTCTCGGTAGTGTTAACCGGGCACGGCGAGAAGAGGATGCTCAAGCGCTGTTCACGACACCCAAAAACAGCGGTGGGGAAACGGCAGCGGAGTCGGCGCGCCGGCGGCGGCGGCGCCCTACATCACAAGCGCGGCACTACACATATTTTGCGCATCAGCTCGAGCCCTATCCCGCCACGATCAGCAAGCGCTATTCAGCAAGCAAGCGCAAGGGGAAGCACCTGCTGGCGGGCAGCAGTCCTTGGACGACGGCTCTAGGAAGTGCCAGTGGGGCACTGCGTTGCGAGAAGCCGCGATGTATATAGACGGCGGCGGCGTGTAGTACTCATGCCGCCGTTGCGCCGTGCGCCATCATACCGGCCACGCGGCCCAATTCTCCCGCCAATTTTGCCTGCCAGTAACTAATATGGGCGCGTGTGGCGTTACAGTCTGGTAGGGTTCCGTGGGGCGGTTTTAGGCTCGCGACGCACGGCGCGGTTGGTCGGTTGTGCGACGGCGGGGCGGCGGTCTGCCTAGGGTCTGCTAGACGGGTCTGCCATCCGGGTAGGCGTCCGCCGGGCAGACCTTTAGGCAGACCCCTACCCGGGTCGGGTCTGCCTGTCGCGATTCTCACCGACCTAGCCGGGCAGACCAGGTCTGCCCTCGGGTCTGCCAGGCTTGGGCCTACCCTACCCATGGTATGCTCAACGCTGGTGCAGTCCCTTTTTGCCGAACCCGGAGAATTCCGCAACTCCGAAAATTAATACAACTCTTGTCTGATAATAATGGCAGGTGCCTCGGTTGCCATGACTTATCCTCCATTTAACCGATATTGAATTCCCGCAACCTGACTTTCACTTAGTTTTCTCCGGCGACCCTGCCGCAGTCTGATAAGTCCTGATTTTTCATTCCCCATCCGCATATGGTGGTGCTCCGTCCCCCCCCCCCCCCCCCCCCCCCCCCCCCCCGGGTTCCCGTTCATATCATGCGGTGTCTGCATCATTCTATTCATTCTTTAAATGCCGAACTTGATATGCTTTTGTCTCCCGACTTAGTTGGGGTGGTGTGGTACCCTTCCTAGGGGGATCATACTTTGCCCTCAACTTCTGATTGACGTCCGCCTAGGCCACTGCTACAGCTCCTAGGGCATGATGCAGTTTTCTGGCCTATTTTTTGCAGCTGCTGACGATCTTGCTGAAATACACAGCGACCTTCCCAATTTAAGCCCCGATTTTGGTTTCTTAGCCCTTTTGGTTTCTTAGCCCAAACGGCGTTGATGATGTTTGCAGTAAATTTCCCTATATTCCCCGCTGCCTTGTGGCTGGACTTGCCGGAATATATAACACGGGGGTGGACGGTGCTTACTAAAAGTCATTGCCGCTTTCTGATCTCCGCCCTATATAGGGCAGTCAACACTGGGCGCATTCATGCAGTGCAGCGCTTTTCCACACTGCTTCCCGCGGTAACCCGTACCGTAGTGCGAAAACTGCCCGAAGATGTAATATCCAAAATGCCGTTTTCCGCCCACTCAGCTGCACGCGTGCGGGTGCTGCACGGCGCCATGTACATGCCAACCCACTTGTCACCCTGCCACATTCTCATTCACAGCTACCCACCCCCCCGCAACCAACCGAAGCACCGGCCACCGCGGGGGCGCAATGGACCCAAAACGGGACTTTCGGCTGCATGGCGCGGCTGCTCTGGCCTCAGAGGCCAAGCAGTTCGGCATCTCCGTGCCCACCCTCAAGACCCTGTACAATACCCGCACGCCAATCCACCCTCATCCCTCAACTTTGCACCAATGCCGCTGCTTTGCTCGGCTGAGGAAAAGTGCCTTTAACGGTTAGAACAGTAATGCAACCTATTTTGCACCGAGGCACGCGGTGCATTGTGGTTAGGTATAAATTAGGGTTTAGGGGCAGCAGTGGGATTGATAGCTAATATGAATGCCGGTTGGTTCATTTTGTGCCAAGTCGGGAAACCAATTCCGTCCAAACAGGGACAAATTAAGAGAGTGAAGGAAACACCGAGATGGTTACAAGAAGTTTGCGCCGTCGCGGGCTGAAACTCTGTCCAAACTGGGACAAAAAAAAGGGCGGGGGGCGTGATGGCTACAAGTAGTTTGTGCCGTCGGGGGCTGAAACTCCGTCAAAGCCTGGACAAAACATATGAGAGGCTAATTTTGCGGAATTGTACTACATATCATCATCATTCTTCGAGCACATAATCCCCTTGACGCTTTGCCGCCTCGAGTCTCCTCTTCTCCGCCGCTGCACGCTCTGCCCGCTCCTCTTCCTCGGTCATTGGAAGGGGTAGACCCGGCCACTTCTCAAAGGCATCTGGACGCAGTCTTTGAATCTCGTCCCATGGCTTCTCTTTGAACCATGAGGTCGTCTTGGACTTCATCCCAGCGATTTGCGTCTTATGGTTGTCAATGAGGATGGTCTTCAAGTTCTTGTGTGGGAACGAGCAGCTCGGATGCATGTGGTTCCACCACACCGAAAAGGTCGCAGCGACCTAAAAGGCGTGGCAAACCGCACATGCGTTAATTTTTTATGTTGATCGCATTATGTCACTCACCCGGGTTGCACCCCTCACGCACCGCGGTTGTCCCGGTTCCGGCTGTGACGTCGACGATTGTTGTTCCGCATGTTGCCGCCATCTTCAGGTGCTTGGCGAAGAGAGCGATAGGCTTTTGGTACTTGTTCACCGTTTGTTTTTTCTCGTCCTTCAATTTCGAAGTGTCTTTGAAGTGACCCAGCATGATGGATGTAGAGAACCTGGAAAGGCACAACCGGCTTAGCGAGTGATGATAATACAAGCCGGCTACTTTCCACGGATCAAATCTCACCCTTCGGGGATTATCGAAACGGATGTTGTCAGCTATGATGCTTGGCGGGGGCTTCCTGACGTTGAGGTAGTACTCAGCGTCGTGACGCAGAGAACTGCCCATCTTCATCCCGCGATCCTTGGCCCAAGTCAGGACGTGATAGATGAGGTCCTCAGCTTATTTTTGTACGGCTGTGATTGCGGATCCAAGCTGCTGGTCCGAGAGGTGAATGAAGAAATGGCACCCATCAAGAGCAGAGAAGACGTCAGAATATCCAGCCGGGATATTCACTTGCCTGCGGGGAAAATCGGGAATGAGATAACTGAAAGCACAGCCATCTACGCACCATGGTTGTGGGGGATCTTGCCTGGCGAAAGCAAATACGTCGTTGAAGTCGTCCGTGCCGCACGCATCATCCTTCGAGTCCCAAGTGTGCGAACCAACTCCGAAAAGCGCGTCGGCAATGTGGACTGTGGCCTTGGTAGCACGAACTGCCGACATGACTTCCGCGACGGCTTGTTTTGTCGCGGGAGCCTTGAAGTCCCCCTCCACAATGCAAGTCTTGCAAAGCTCCTTGTTCAAATAGATCATGTCATCCTTGTCGACCTCTTGGCCCTTGGGCGTCACCGGAAGTGCCTCGGCCTGTGTGTATTAGAAAATAGATTCGGGTTAATAGCTCACAATGAAAATTCAGAAGAGCATTTGTGGTTGCATAAGATCTTACCTTCATCGATATCCATAGCTCATCAGAAACATTCGGAGCAGAAACCGCCATGAGCTCCGGCGCACATGCCAGAAGAGCAAACTCTGTGAAGCATGAGATGACCAAGTCCGGCATCTGATTCTTGATGAGATACGCCTCACTCTTGATGTCAGTGTTGGTAGCGGCGATATGCTCTCGAACCGGTAGTGGTGTTTTTGAGACAATCGGCGGATTTCATGTCCCCCCCTTCTGGCAGGACCGGAGCGATGAGCACCTTTGAATCAATCCTAGAAATTTCTGGGGAAGCCTGTTGGGCCGAGGTCATCAACCTTGGCTCGGAACTTGGTGATGGCGTCAAGGCGAGCGGCCGCTTGCTGGTCCGACACTTTGTCTTCCACATCCCAATCGATGATGTGGTCCGAGAGATATTTCCCCGAGTTCCTCGCCGGTTCGTCTGGCGTCAGCGTTCGGATTATTGCCCCCCTGCCCTTTGCCGTGTGAATGTCATTCATGACCTTGATGCTTGCTCGGCGTAAGAGATCGCGAAACCTCCAGGTCTCAATCATCGCGAGCCTCTCCGCGTTGGTGTACGCAACAGCCATGGGGTCTTTGTCGCCGGCATGCTTTATGTCATCCACCAACTCGTAGAGGTTCGGGGTCACATTGTGCTCGCCTCGGATAAGCAGTCCAACCACCAAGTACATCTGGCCCACAGGAAGATCCGCGCTGTCGCTCTGCTTGGCAAGAGACGGCTCGTCAAGCCAGGGCTTACCGGGGCCAAAGCCAGCATCCTGAGTCAAAAAACAAAACTTCAGTACGGAGAAAGGAATGAGTATTCCATGTGATTAATACACTGGGGTAGGTCGCAACTTACCTACATGAGGCCGACTCGGAAGTGAGCTATGTCTTTGCCAAAGCCGTACTTCTTGTTATCGAGGATAGCATTGATAGGCTTCCGAATTGTTTGGTAAACCTTCCTCACTTCCTTTTGGGAAAGGTCCCTGCCGTAAAGACGGTCGAGACTAGAGAGTTCATTTAGGTAGTGTTTACAGAGCGCGTGGAGCTTTTCGGTGGCTTCATCTCATCCTCGAACCCCGAGCTTAACATGCCGGTAGGCCTCAGAAATATGCTCAAGTGGCTCAAAATCACTGCGCAAAACAATTGGGTCAGAGCCCGGCAGCATTTTCAAGATGAATTTTCAATATGTACGCAGCTTACCGTTGTGGGCGCGAGCATAGGTCAATCAAATGTGAGAACTCGCTGCTCTTCTCATCTTTGCAGCCGATCTTGTCTAGTTCAACTTGAAGAACTTCAGACTTCTTGAACTCCTTCACGACTCGCGGAAGTGCCCTAAAGCCCGGACGGGTTGCAGCCTGTTGGGCATACCAGCTTTCGAAACATCTGCGAAGGTTCTGCACAAACAATCTGATTTCAAATATACCGTACGATTATGTACCTCTGATGACATACCGATTTGTTCCCCTGGTGACACACCTATTTCGTCCTACTGATGACAGACCGTTTTGTCCCACTGATGACAGACTGTTTCGTCCCACTGATGACAAACCGTTTTGCCCCACTGATGACATACCGTTTTGTCCCACTGATGACAGACTGTTTCGTTCCACTGATGACAAACCGTTTCGTCCCAATGATGACAAACCGTTTCGTCCCACTGATGACAAACCGTTTCGTCCCACTGATGACAACCCTATTTAACCCACTGTCGACAAAACGATTTTTGTCACACTTTACGCCTATTTGGTCCTACAGCCAACTTGGTAAAAATGTGGGAGGTTTGGTCGCTCACCACGAGTTTGTGCATGGACGTGTCTCAGACGACGGTGTGACCCGCCTCGTTGAGCTTCATAGACATGTAGCGGCAGACTTCCGGCGAGAGGCCGATGTACATCTTGTCCGACGTGAAGCGGATGCCTTTGTTGGTTTTGTAAATTTCCGGGGGTAGTGTCGCTTCACCATGAGCTTTGCCTCCCGTCTGTGGCTGCCGTCGATGTTGGCTTGAAGCGCGCCCTTAAAGTCTAGAAACTTGATGATGACGTCGATCTCTGGCTTGTAGGAACTTGCATCCGCCAATCTCGGCTTCTCCCCGCCTTCGAATGTTGCGACTAGCTCCTTGAAGTTGGCCATGGTCTGAACGAGGGGCTCATGCTCTCCGGAGGACACTCCGTACACCGGAAAAACACTGGGAAATTCTCGGCGGATAGGGAAGGATTCCTCTGAATAACAAATGCAAGGCATGTAATAAGTACTTGGATTTGTCTACGCATTTGATCCGCATAGGTACAACAGGTCACGAAAGGCTTTTACCTTGTAGCTTTGCGCCACCATATTGCAGTCTTGCAACTTTGGGGAACGGAATTCAAATTCCGGCGGCGGAGCGACGAACTTATCGGACGGGAAGCTGAAAATGTGAGGTAGCCACGTGTCCTTGTCGGTGACGAGGTTGACTCTGTCGGCGTATAACATGTTGATGTCGCCACCGTGAGATGTCTTCACCTATGGATCAGCAATCTCGACTCTGAGGTGGCCGTAAGAGATCCAGTCGACGGCACCGGTGTTGCTGAAGCCATTCAAAGCCGGCGGGACGGCGAATGTATCGACGTATGGAAGTGCGTTCTCGAAATCCTTGTCAGTGCTGGCCAAGTCATCGATGTTAATCGAACCATCCGCGAAACCTCTCAGCGCCTGCGCTAGCACATTGCGCTCGACCAAAGTCCATGTATGCGTAGTAAGATTGGAACTGCGGTTGGGAGGAGAGTGGCGGCTGGATCGCGCGAAGTAGCAACCTCTCAAAGACGACTTCGATCCTGATCTCCTTGTACAGTGTCAAGCGATAAGGTCCCAGAATGATATGCGGAAACAAGCATGGGATATTAATACTTATTGATACACGATATTGACACACGAATTCAGAAATCTCAATTGTGTTCTCACCTCGTAGCTTCCGGCCAAGGTCAAGTCGATGTGCTTGATCTTTCCAAGGCACGCGAGAAGTGGCTTCTTCGGATCATCGAAAAAGTCCTTGCCAGTCAGCAGGCTTGCCTTGTGCAATTCGATGTAGAGATAGACCTGTACCTCCGCACTTGTATCTTTACCTCGCACTTGAACCAATGGATAGCCCAGCTCCGCGAAGTGAAGTCGCTGTAGCCCCCATCTATAGATTCTTGTGATTCGTCGTTGTCGCCAAAGAAGTCGCTGAAAGAGGCGACTGTCATCAGCTTTGTCTGTCTCTCGGGTCCAGGATTGCCGGTGATGTCGAGAGCTTGCTTGCGCTTCTCTGCCGCCCGTTGCCTCCGTTCTTCCTCTGTGCCGAAGACCTCTTCATCCGTGCACATACTGAGGAATTCAGGAACCCTTCTTCTCGGAGCCTCGGCAATAGGGGCTCGAGAACCAGAGGCTCGAGAACCGGACGCTTGGCCTATAGTCGGCGTTGGAGTCTCGAGCTCGGGCTCGGGCTCAGTGGGCTCTGTTTCATGCTCCGGCTCTGGCTCGGGCTCCGGCACGGGCACCCGCTCTATGGGCGATGTTTCAGGCTCCGGCTCCGGCTCCGGCTCCGGCTCGAGCTCCGGCTCGATCCCGATCGCTGGCTCTATTTCCGGTACTTGAGGCGGCCCTTTAGACAAAGAGCCTTGAGTCGGGGAACCTGTAAAGAATGAGCAGAGAGTACTCAACACACCTGCAATGGGCATCACGATAAACTACTGAACGGTATCGCCATGCACCATCAAGGCAATCGTGATTTTCTTACCATGGGATCCTGATTTGCCAGCTGCTTCTGACGAGGTTGCCTGCGCCAAATGACGACCTGTTGGATCGTAAAATAACTCGCAAACGAGAAATCGAAGGGATTGGGATGGCAAGGATTGATACTTTCAGACACAATTTCCTGGAGTCACAATCGTCTCTGAAACCTTTTCTTTTCCCTTGGATTCCTTTGGAGCTTGAGGCGCTACTAGATCATGTGCGCGTCACAATCGTCTCTGAAACCTTTTCTTTTCCCTTGGATTCCTTTGGAGTTTGAGGCGCTACTAGATCATGTGCGCGTCCTTTCGAACATGTCAACGCGCATGATTTCAATCTATTCATATATCATAGAACACATACGAAAATCATGTGACTGGAGAGGCAAGGACCTGATTGATAGTAAGCTTGCATGAGCTTTTTGTGATCGATCAGCCTTCGCGCTGTTTGCATTTCAGCATCTGAGAGAACTTGGCCGCTCATGAATCGGGCCCTCAAAAGAGCGGCGGCCGATCTTTCTCCTTGCGAGTGCGTGCCGTAAGCCGGCACTCTACCTCGTAAAAGGCTCGGTTTCCAGGGGTTACCTGATGCTTCAGTTGCAGAAGCTGAGGCTGCTGTACGGCTCTATCTGCTTCGCCGCCGGCTGCTCAGGCACAGAAGATGACACCTAACTTGTGTTTCCTCCTGACTAGCGCTCCGAGCGCATCGAATTCTTTTTGCTTTCTCAGTTGGTTTTGATGTCCGCTTGGACCTTCGACCTATTAATATCATATTATGTATGTCAGACCGTTTCGTCCCACTAATGACAGACCGTTTCGTCCCACTGATGACAGACCGTTTCATCCCACTGATGACAGACCATTTCGTCACATTGGTGACATACCGTTTCGTCCCACTGGTGACAAACCGTTTCGTCCCACTGATGACATACCGTTTCGTCCCACTGATGACAGACCGTTTCGTCCCACTGATGACAGACCGTTTCGTCCCACTGATGACATACCGTTTCGTCCCACTGATGACAGAACTATTTCCAATACATTATGTACAGCGGTTTAAGGGTTTCTTCTTTAACTACTGCGCTTCACACTAATATTCAACCACTCCTTACGGCGGAGTACATGCACAAGGTCCACCTGGCCGCTCTCCACCCCCAATCCCCTCCCACCACCAATTAGCATCCTTACTGATCTTGCCGCAGCTGCCTCGACAGGACGTAATACTACCGTGCAAGACCCTGATGACGCTCGTCTCGTTTGGGTTTCTAATCCCACTCGTCTGCCTACACCTCGAGCGGTCCTAGATTACACCGCTTCTACAGGGAACCCTAACCGAACTCGCTAGATCTGGCCGTATCACGCGTCGAGCAGGCAGGCAGCTATTGTACGCGAGCGCAACTCACCTGGGTTGGCGTCGTCCTTGTCTTCCTTGTCCTGGGCAGGCTCGTTCTTCTTTGGCGCCATTATGGCGGTAGGTTGGTTGGCGCGGTAGATGAGCGGGTTTTTGGGTGGGTAGCGGTTAGGGAGAGGTGGACATGACTAGGTCTCCGTCTGCCGCCGCTCTGACCCCTGCTGGACCAACGGCGCGCGTGAGTACACTATAGTGCACCTCGTCGTCGTCATCAGGTTCATGTATTTTGCACCGCGACGAATATACAGGGCAAACTACTGCGACTATATATTGCTATTACTGGAAGATAAAATATTCCCTACTCGAGAGTCATAACGGTACGAGAGTACAGTGGCGTGGCAATAACATTCCTTCATGGGATGATATATTCCTTGGATTGGATTCGGGTGTACATACTAGTACATAACTATTAACGACATACGAAAGAAACACGAAATACTACCACGGAAATATTTCCTAGATATTTCCTGTAGTACGATTTACAAACCTCACATGTAAGGCATCTTGTATTTTGGCTCAGTACCGCTCCGGTGTTTGAGTCATCATGTTCAATTATTTTGACCCGTAGCTGGATATCATGCACCCAGGTCAACGGCCCGTCCGAGAACGGTCATCGGCCGTCACTCTTCCTCACCACAGATCACAGTCCTTCACCGCCCCGACTCGCCCCACGCTGCAGCATGGCGGCGGTCGAAAGCATGGCCTCTTCTCCAAGATCCGGCGCGTCGGACACTACAGTTACATTATCGCCATGTTCGTGCCGCAGCGGGTACTCGTATGATTGCGACGCGCGTGCTAGTGATCGTAAGGAGCCTGAGAAAAGGAAGTACACGTGGGGCAAGGGCTCCGATGAGGTCGCCGAAAGCGATACTGGCAAGGTCTCGTCTCTGATCAGCAAGCGCACCTCTCGCGACTATATCCGCCTCATGCTCGCCAAGGAGGCCGGCGAGCAGTCGCCGTGCTGTTCGCGGAAGTGCGTGCACAAGCTATACACACAGTGCGGAGAGATCCTCGTTGATGCCGTGATGGACCGTGCGTTGACCGTATACTCTGGCAATAAGAATCGCTCCTTTGACCGGCTGGCTCATGTTCTCAGGCGTGGCTACAAGTCGGCATCCGACAAGTTCGATTACATGTTTGATCACGGTGGCTACTTGCGATCTTTCGATCATCGAGGCCCCATCTACACGTGTGGGCGTGCGTGGGAGGGCTTGCATCAGGTCTCGAAACGCAGACGTCTCGTGATCCAGCGGTCGGTGGTGGATAACGAACCCACGTACATCAGGCAGCGCAAGCCATAAGAGCCGACAAACCGGACCGAGGGAGCATGTGCGCATGTTTCTCGAGCACTTCTTCTCAGATGACCTCGGTCACGTCGATATCATGCCTTTTCACGACGGCAACATCGAGACCTTCAAGAAGCACATACCTCCCTGGATGACCAAGATTTGCGTTTACTGCTCTTACAAGTCGTGGGCTGAGGACGACAACGCCATTCTCCGTGGTAAGGCCCAAATTGTCCAACTTATGACATAACGTTTTGTCCCGCTGATGACAAACTATTTCGTCCCGCTGATGACATACCGTTTCGTCCCGCTGATGACAAACCGTTTCGTCCCACTGATGACAAACCGTTTCGTCCCACTGATGACAGACCGATTTCGTCCCGCTGAGGACAAACCGTTTCGTCCCACTGATGACAGACCGATTTCGTCCCGCTGATGACATACCGTTTAGTCCCACTGATGACAGACCGTTTCGTCCCGCTGATGACAAACCGTTTCGTCCCACTGATGACATACCGATTTCGTCCCGCTAATGACAGGCCGTTTCGTCCCGCTGATGACAAACGATTCCGTCCCATTGATGACAAACCGATTTCGGCCCGCTAACGCCAGAACGTTTGGTCCCACTGTTGACATACCGATTTCGTCCCACTGATGACAAAACCATTTGTCCCACATGACTGGCCGATATCATCCCACTGATGACATCACGTTTTATCCCACTGCTGACACACGGTTTTGTCCCACTGATGACAGACCGTTTCGTCCCGCTGATGACAGAATTATTTATGCCACTATCATAATTATTTCGACACACTTTAGACCGAATGTCACATTATGAGACCTTATTTGTATACCGACCTATTCTGCCCCTGCCGCTTTATAGATTTGGCTACAGAAAGCGAAGTGAAGCTTGCATCGTTCGACACTTTCCGCCGGACTTGGAAGGAAGACTTCCCGGATGTCACCACGCCAAAGGTGAAGCGATTCAGCCACTGTCCCATTTGCGCGGCGGGCAAAGCACTCAGAGACCAAGCTCGCGAGATTTGCACAAAGGACGTGACGCCAGAGGAACGTCATGTGCACCGTCAACATCAACAGCTCGTGAGGCGTCAGGTCAGAGCTTAGCAGAAGATACACCTCGAGAGAGTGCGCCAGGAACGAAGGGATGTGAACAACGCCGTCTTCCAGTCGCGCCTTGGCCATGGAAACTTCTTCTTCTTCGGAATTGATAGCATAGACTCCGCGAAGACCCTGCTGCCTCACTGGGTTCGCATCCCCAAGACTATGAAGCCCGACATGCTCCTCAAACACCACCTCACCTTTGTGAAGTACGACGGATACCGCCCGGACAACATCTACTACTACACCAACACCATCACCCACGATTCGTCCACGACGTGCACTCTAATATGGATCACGATCATGAAGGTGAGCTCGTTAGCCTCCCGATAGATTCGCCGTGGTTGTCCAGTAGTCGTGGACTGATGAAATCTGGTCTGCGATGCAGGAAATTCAACACCCTGGTAGAAAGATTCCGAACATCAGAATCCAGATGGACAACACCGTCGGGGAGAACAAGAATAGGAACGTGGCGGCCCTCTGCACTTGACTTGTGTCTATCGGCATCTGCGACGTCGTTCATTTGGTCTTCTTGCCTGTCGGGCACACTCACGAACGGGTTGACCAGATCTTCAGCCGCATCAGTCTTGCGCTATCTCGCAGCTCCGCCTACACAATCGAGGCCTTTCTTGACTTGGTGGCGAAGGCATTCTCGCCCACTCCGGAGATTGCTGAGCTCTCATTCTCCCTCGACTTCTCAGAGTGGTTAAGGCCCCATTTCCAAGACCACATTCAGGACATCAGTAAGCGGCACAAATTCAAGTTCACCCGTGACGACGACGCCGCGTCTGGCGGTTCATTGCGCACCGCCTTGTGGTCCAACACACCGCTTTCCGAGCCCGTGCAGATCTTGAAGAACGCGCCAACTGGGACGCCCGAGATTCGTGCGGGCCGGCCCCTTTTGTACGCTCTCTGCGACAAAAAGAAGCCCGACGCGGTGAAGGTCCAGAGGTACTTGGATGACTTCAAGAAGGCCGGGTGGTACATCACGGACCTGGCGGTCCAGTGGCACTTGTCCCTCGAGCGCGAGAGCTGGAAGAATATGCTCGACGACTTGGATGAGATGCAAACTGCTCCTTCGGCAGCTTTCTCCAGGTTATGGCCGCAACGGAAAGAGGAAGATGACGACTTCTTGCGCGAGCACGGGCAGACCGCGCCCGCTGAGGCACGTCACACGTACGATGGCTACCAACGCAGACCTCAACAATGCCGAAGCCGCTCGCGTTGAAGCCGAGGTTCGTGCTCAAGTGCTTCAAGACGACAGCGCCTTAAGGGGAGTTCACGCCCGCGCCAAGGAGAGGCTTCATGACAACACATCGCCCAACGATGCAAAGGGCACGAACCTCGTTGTCATTGACGTCTCCGATGTGAGTCCCATTGTTTGTCATTTTTGTCCTTTACGGGACAAAACAATTTGGTTCTTCTACCGTGCTTGTTATTTTGTCCCAACTGGGACAAAAATGGCGTGGCGTCTTTCTCGGGACTAACATAGCTCCCGGCCTTGGCTATCATTAGGTGCATGAGGAAGACAAGTGTCCTGAAACTCTTGGTGATTGGGAGTCGAGATTGGTCATCGGGCTTGTGAAGTCGCGCGAGACTACCGAAGACATGTTGACCGTGGCCGTGTACGAGCCCTTCCATGCCGATGCAAAGGGCGAACCTCTCATGCCCCTATGGTTGTACGCGCAGACAAAAGGAGGGAAGAAGCCAGTTGACACAAGCTGGGAGAAGTTACTGGCGCTTCCTTGGAAGCTTGTTGAAGCCGTCCCCCTATCGTACGCGAAGGCCATCCACGACGCGTCGGGAAGTCGCGAGGTGTTCAACGAGGACGGCACCATGGTCAGAAAGAAGTGGTACGGTAAAAGCGTCCAAGTCGTGAAGACACACGCGCAAACTGGGTGGCAAATCAGCTAGCCACGAAACCATTGCGTCCACGTCATGTCAACCACCCCACCGCAACGCAAACCCGGCGGAGTCGTCAAGTTTAAGGCAGCCACGAAGAAGGACTTGATTGAGTTGGGGATGCTCAACGAATAAACTATTAGTAACGTCTTGTGGCTAGCCGGTGGATGTAATCATCATCATAAATATTGATTTGCCTCATCTTGTCTCATTTTTAACAAAATGCTCCAAAACCAACATCGGATATGCGTTGCGGCTGGCCTGCACGCTTATGAATGTTGCACTGTACCCTAGGTCTACAAACCCAAGCTACACCACCCGTGAGTCTTAAGTACTGATAGTAGACCCGGGAACTAGGGTATAACCAAACCCTACGGTGCAATATGAATTCCACGGTGCAAAATAGGTTAAATGACTGTTTTAGGAGACCTAGCCACGTGTATTAGGAAACTTTCTGCCTCGTGGATTCTCTCCTAGTGTGTTTTACAGTCCCTCAGTCGCGTTTCCGTGGATGGGTATTTCTGAAGCAGAGCGCAAGTGGGAGGATGGCACCGGAGGGGCGCGGCACCCACCCGCAGCCAACCCGGCCGCGCAGCCCGGACAAACCCCCGCTACCCGAACCACGACGACACCATGTTCCTGGACTTGTCCTCGGATGAGGATGAGGACGTGGTGGGTAGTGGGTCGGAGTGGGAGTACGAGGGGAGCGACGAGGAGGACGAATTGGAGCTGTCCCCGACTACCGGACGCATCTTGACGGCCCCGGAGCGTCTCGTTACGCACGGCACCGTCGCACGCGGTGCCGCTTACTGCTTGCCCTGCCTCGCCGAGGCGGAGGCCTTGAACATCACCGACGTCAATGGCGGGCAGCCCACCGGCCTACTCTACAAGTGAGTGCCGCAACGTGCCAAAGCGATGGCGGCGGGTTTGCGAGGTTGATAATTACAATTAACTCGTAATACCACTCGCTCGTAGTCGCTACATGCCATTCTAATTTTTCTGTTGCCGCCCCCGCCCGCCCTTCAGGATACCGGCCGGCACGCTCTGCCGGTCGTGCAAGCAGGACGCCATCAGCCGTTTCATCCCCCAGGACGTCGAGGCGGAGAAGACAATGGTGCGCTACAAGGTGTTCAAGGGCTTAGCCGGCGCCAAGGGCGGCATCTCCGGCAAATACACCGAGTGGCCATTCACTGGCGTCGGCGTCCTAGAGGCCCTCGCCTACCGGGAGGGCATGAAGGAGCTGGAGCGGTTCCTCGGGCTGACGGACTTCTCGTCGCGTTGCTTTAAGGTGTTCTTCTTCGCACCGGCTGGCACTATCCGCGCCCCGGTCCCCCCGCTCACTCTCTCCGTGCGCTCTTCAGAGTATGGGAAGGGGACAAAGTTGTACACCATGAAAGTGGTGTACAATGTCGTCACCCTTTCCACCGTCACGTCCGGGCAGTGGGACTGGCCGCAGCACTTCCCGGCAGACATCGAGAAGTGGCCGCGCAGACCGCCGCTTGAGTACGCCAAGCCGCGAACAACCATTGAGGCCACGCTGGAGGCGGGCCTCCGGCGCTGTTGGAAGAAGCAATATCATGCGGACCTGCTGGTGTCCGCGGAGCTAGCGTTGTACAGGCGCAACGTGGCGCATGAAGAGGTTACGCCGGCAGCCACCCCCGCTGTCTCTCCCACCCCAGGGCAACCAGACGGTCGGGTGCAAGTAATGTCAGACGACCAGCCACCTTCTGTAAGACTATTGTAAGACCGTTGTAAGACCTTCTGTATTGATTGATGTAAGACGACAGTCGAACTACGGTAAGGGTTACCGCGGGGAGCGATGTGTCTAGCGCCCCAAGGCGTAAGCGACTGGGGACGTGGCGCTAGCGGTAGTTCTCCGCTCTCTGTGGTGGCGGCTGCCCCGGCTTCCGTGCAGCAATACGCCCTTCGTGCATATGTTGCCCTGGCTTCCGCTGCGCGGGTGGCCTCCCGTTGCGAGAGACATGTGACTACGCAGCGCCGTCGCGAGATTTTGCGAGAATTCGAGGCATGGGCGAGCACCGCGCCTCCGCCGTTGACTCCTACCCCGGAGACATATACCGAATGGGACGTGCTAATATTCTTCGCGGAATATTGGCATCGCCATCATCATGGGCGCAAACTGATGCGCGATGGGAGCCGACTCGCTTCCCCGGGATATTTGGGGCATGCCGTGTCTCAACTGGCGACAGCCCTGCGTGAGCTGAGCGTGCCTAAGCATGCCAACCCCTTGTATGCTGTGAGCGTCGTCAAACATATGGGCGGTTGAAAACGTGACCTGATGGAGCTGGGATACGTGGAGAGTGGCGCCGTGCCGTTGGATTACGCGACTCTGGCGGAGCTAGTCCAGTTCATGGACGGTCTGATCTTGCGGGCTACCGCAGACTTGGTGATAATTGCTGCGGTGCATCGCGATATGTGCATCGTGATGTATTTGTGGGAGACCGCCGCCCGTGGTTTTGAGGCCGGCACTATGGAAGTGACAGATTTTCTGATGCGCGGTGTAAGTTTGCTATCTGCGTGGGACGCAATTGTTGCCGGTCGTTTGACCGCGGATGACCGCGTTTTGGCGGAGCCCCGCTATGGTACCAAGGGGAATATGATCGCGAACAGCGGCGTAATGGAGCTTGAGCTGCTGCCCTCCGGCAGGGAGTCGCTTTGCCTGCTCCGTCGGCTAGGCCGGCACGCGACTGCCATGGTTGATGCTGGGTGGCCTTTGGCCGACTTTCTATTTCATCCCCTGCCTGCTGGGCGTCCCGCTGGATTTCGGGCCCATGGCATGAGCAGTGCCGCTATAAACTTCCGATTCAAGGGGCACTTGTGTGCCGCTGGTTTAAATAAAGGCCACACCTTGCATGGTGTGAAACGTGGCCGTTTGCAGCATGATGTCGTTGCGGAAGGCGAGAGTGTTACACAGGCCTCTCGAGGGCGCCATCGCCATACGAGAACAACATTGGGCTATGTGCACCCCGCCCGTCATCCGGATCGGCTAGTGCAAATGGAACTAGGGTCTGATGATGAGGCTAACTCTGATGCCGAGTGTCTGATGCTAACTCGACGCCTTTGAGTCCTTAGATCTTTGAGGACTAGTCCTTTGATGCTAGTCCTTTGAGGCTTAACGCGCCTCGCGCCATGTTGTAATCCAATCGTTGTTGTCCCCAATGATTGACATCGCGACAACCTCATAGTTTGGCTGGGACTTCAGTCCCCCTCGCGCGCCTTGCGCGGAACCCGTGAGCCTGGCTTAAAAGCATATGGTTCGCGCCGTCGGCGTCCTGCTTTGGCAACGTGAATGCGTCGCAGACTGGGAGGGCGCTGAGTATTGCCCGCCAGCCTGTCACCCAATATGGGAGGACGAGCACCGCGTCGGCGCGTTTGTCAATATGTTGGTTGATGCGTGCCATATGGGTAAACAGTCCGTTGACCCAGCAGAGCGGCTTGGGGATCGCTGATGTGAACCACGCCTGCGTGAACCCGTCGACGCCTGACGTGCCGGGGCATAGGACTCGTGAGAAGAAATGCTCAGACTTGGCGGTGATTTCGTTGCCAAACATGTCCAGAATCCGTTTCTGTTGGAATGCGCTGTTCGTCACCGCCCAGCGTTGCTGGATGAGCTCGGTGTGCCAGGGGCTGAGTGCCCATTGCGATGGATCCTTCTCGTTTGACTCATCATCTGCGCATTGCATGAGGGTGCGCTCGCGTGGCAGCCACTTGATTTGCAGATCTATGTCGTGTAAAAGGCAGCGCTTCCATATCTCGCCCACGATGTGAAACACCCTTGGTCCGCCTCCCATGCGCCTGATGTCTGTCTCCGTATTCTTGGAGTGTGTCACGTAGAGCATGGCGGAGTGGCGTAACAACGCCGGCATCCAGATAAGTGCGATGTGGAGAAATGCCAGTAAGCAATTATCGAGTTCCCGCTCGGTGCTGGAGCAAAACTGATCCTCGGCGGCTTTTCGTAGCGCCTCTGTGAACGCGGTTTGGAATACCGGTGTGCCCCATTACTGGAGCTGCTCGTGTTACGGGACTGCCCATGTATCGGGGTTGCCCTCAAATTTGCGTATGGGTTGACCACCCTTGCGCCGAATCCGATGGCTGATGCGTCCCCGCATACGATGAGTCCATGCTTGCGCTACCATATGCGCTTGCCGTTGTGCGTAGCGCAGTGATCGGCGAGGAGTTGCATGTAGGCTGATAGCTGGGGGTGGAGTGGTGACGGCATGTCCAATGCCGCCTTGGTCGCCGCTGTCTCCTCCCACAGGTCGCGGCCTCCTCCCACAGTAGTAGTGGCATGAGGGGGACAGCTTTTTCCATGCTGTATAATTTTCCCGTCACTTGTGCTAGCTCTCGCGGCGTTGCATGTGGGCGCGCGCTGAGCTCCCGCGTCAGGCTGACCACGCGGGCTATTTTGCCCTCCGGAATTTATAGGAACGGCTCCTGCGCGTGCCAATGGATCGTCCACGTCACCGTTTGGCGGGGGGGCGCCCGCAGCTTCTCGGTGGAGACTGTCCAACCGAGTGTTGCTTCCAGGATGAACGCCATAAGCGCATCTTGCATGAGCTGGCAGGTGCCTGAGGAAAGCTCTCATCAGGCGGTCGTCGATAATGAGAGTCATGTAGACCCCCGCCATGTGCATGCAGTGGAACATAACCGCGGTAACCTCCGTGTAGACCCGTGGTGCAGGTGCATTGCCGATATTAACGACCACATGCGCGTACACTTTTCCTCTGATTTCCCCGCCGGTGTAAGTGACCGAGCTGTGGGCGAAACAGAGATGGGTGTAGCGCCCATGTTGTCGCTGACCACTCCCCAATAGCCCGTGGTGGTCCCATTCGTGGCGTCCTCCATGGACTCCAGCGAGAACTTTATGTACCGGCTGAACATGTTGATGTATCCCGCATCGTGGATCAAGCGGCATTTTACTGATACTGCTTTCACATCCCTACTACGTGGCACCCCAACCGCTGAAACCTGGTCTCGTCATCATTATGGGTCCCTCTCGCGTGGGATTGGCGTAACTTCAACTACAACACGGACGGCTCGCTCGTTGCCGGCAAACCCATACTGGGCGCGGCGGCAGTACAGCCGGACACTGACGAAATAATCCTCACTCTAGTATATGCGGACGGGTCCCGCAGAACCATTATCACCATGGCGGAACTGGCAAGAATCTCAGAGGGCCGCGCAACATGCCCAAAAACCTCCTCACGGACAGTTCTTGCTCCCTCCGGCTCATCGGCAAAGCATCCGCCATCCACATGCGCTCCGAAACCACCCGCATGGGGACGCAATACACGCCGTTATCGCACACATGAAGTTCAGAGCGGTGGCTGGGGTCGCCACACGCCTAGGCAAGGTTAAGGCACACATCGGTAACACCGGAAACGAGACGGCGGACAAGGGAGCCAACGGGGTGGCCATCGGAACCTTTGCCCCTACGGTAAATTACTCTGACGGCCCGCAAATCCCAACGGGCTGCAGGTACACACGGCCACAAACACGGCCGATTGAACACGGAGAGGAGCGGATAGACTCATACGTCGGGATCCATACGAACGCAAGGACACTGCCTAGGAGCGCGGTGGGAGCGGACGAGACCCGCAGCACAAAGCACAACACCCATCTCGAGTCCGTGACGGAACGGGGAGCACTGAACATCGAGCTTGGCACATGCCCAATGCACCCACAAACTAGAGTTCATGCACGGGGGCAACAATACCCACCTCATGACAGGTGGAGCTTTGACCTGTGTCTGCCCTTGCCACCCCTTCATCAGCAACGGACACATGGTCTCGTACGGACTTCTGAACGGCATGATGCAGGACCGTTACACCATTTTAGGGAAGACAGTGCTCATAGCCACGGAGAGGGCGAACGGAGGCTGGAGGCAAACAGTTATATCAGACATTGGGACCAAAAACCTTCTCAGCCTCATCGTCTCTCACGGAGGAGCTACTCGCGGTCCCAGACCTAATGGATCTCCGACCGCCACCTCCGAACGCCAACTCGACGCGCAAGGTCGGTGACACGGAAGGCGAGGTCGATGGCAACCGCATCCGGGTCCCGGTCCACATACCAGACTCCGTCCTATTCCGCTCTAAACAACCCCAGTATAGCAAGTCAGACATACTGCGAGCCTTCAACCTGGTCAGAAGGAAGTCCATGGAGGACTCGGACTTCGCAGGGGCCGAGATCTTCCGAACTGCGGAACAGAAGTTATGCACCAACCACAATATGGGGACGGTACACAATGGCATATTGACAACGAATATATTGCTCGAGCAAGCCCTCCAACTGGCCTCCAATTAGTCTTGCAGAATGCTTCGGCAATTTGCTTGATGACTATAACAGAGCGTCGCCTACCCAGGGCTTACCGTAGCTGGATTGCTGCCTAAACGGCCGTCGTGGAGACGCTGCAAGGGTTTCACTGGTGCCAGTCCTGTCCCGGGGGCGAAAAAAAAGCCCTGCGAGACTAGGGCCCAGGATGTAAGGTGCAAATCATCCCACTCATCATGAGCCGCACTAGCACCCCGCAAAAGCCTAGTACTGTCAAGGGCCAGACACAGCTCATGCGCCCATGTCGTTCGAGCCCACCGGAGCAAACCCCGGGGTCATTGCCGCCCCTCCTCAGGTGTATGCATATCCATGCGGTGCAGTGGCTGCACATGATATTCAGTCCACGTATACAGAATAAAGCACCGCCTACAGGCCCGCGGCGAACACAGACTCCAAAACAAACGCTTTGGCATAAACTGCCACTCCATACCGAGGCCATGCATGAGAGCGCCTCCGCCGTGTCGCCCGGAGGGCCGGGGGCCGGGTGGGGGCAAGGAGGTGGGAGTGGGGGAGGGGCAAGGACGGCACCAATCTCTCCAAGGACCTAGCCTTCAGAGGGCTGCACGCTATGCATTATTCACTTATGGAGCCTATGCGGGTTCGTGCCGCCGGGCCCTAAGACGGTTTAGCATCAAAATCGTTTTTGAAAGACGGTTTTTAAAGACCGTTTACCATAAGAGCCCGATGCTGAACAGCTGGCATGTTTAGCATCAGACTGGGCGGGAATCAGGTTGTAAGAAATTCCAAATTTCAAATTACAGCGTGTAGCGTGCAGCGCTCTGAATGCCAAGTCCCTACTACGCTACCGGGCGTAGTACACGACCTGTAGCACCGCCCGTCTCCTTTGCACTTCCTTTGATATATTTAGAAACCCGCCCGCCCCGTCCCTAACCCGTACCCTGTTTTTCTCCCACCAGATGTTTCTCAGACTGAATCAGCCGGCCGGTCGACTGGCGTCTTGAACAGTTCTCGGTCCTTTCTCTGTGTCAGTGGTCGCACCGATGCCCCACTTGTAGACATCAGCTCGCGGCTTCCTCCTTAGACCAACACTGCGATGCGCAAAAGCACGGCAGGTCACGACAAGCAAGCCGAGTTGACGACAAGCAAGCCGAGTTGACGACAAGCAAACCAAGTTCACGACAAGCAAGCCGAGTTGACGACAAGCAAGCCGAGTTGACGACAAGCAAGCCGAGTTGACGACAAGCAAGCCGAGTTGACGACAAGCAAGCCGAATTCAAGACAAGCAAGCCGAGCTCACGACAAGCAAGCAGAGTTCACGACAAGCAAGCCGAGTTCACGATAAGCACGCGAGTTGGGCACACACGCACGTTGCTGCCCGGGGGGGATAATCGATGCACGAACGGCACCGCCCGGCACAGCGAAGCAGCTGCTTCACGGCGCCTGAGGCATGGGCGCACACCTCCAGTCTTCACAAACCATTTAGCCCTGGGCGTCTCGCGCTTCTCCCGTCGAGCAAGGAGAGCCTCCTTTAGCTTGCCGTGTCTACCAATACTGTCGTCGCCGATGCGGACGTTATCTGATCGCACACCGTGCAATGGAGCAGCAGAAGATTAGAGCCGCGCCGCGCACCCATCAGGGCTGCCTCGGCAGGTGCATGCGAATGATGGCCGGGTGCATCATCATCAGAGCTCGCACGCGTCGCCTGTGTTGTATTGCAAGCGCACAAACACGTCATATCGGGGCACCCACCGGTAAGGTCCAATACTTTCAGGGGGCTGGCAACCCACGCGCCATCCGGATTGAGCACTGGCCGAATCGTTTCCGCCAACGCTGTCGCTCCGGTGTCCCCGATGTCGTTCTCTGCCCAGTCACGCAGCCAAATTGTCAGTGCCACTGCTGCACAACAAACATCGAGAGCTCCAGTCAGCGACACACAACAACGCAGAGCCCGGGGTCCCGGGGGTTTTGCCCGGGGGGGGGGGGGGGGGGGGGGGGGGCACACGTTTCAGCGTGAGATGGTTGAGGGACTTGTTGATGAACCAGGCATCCTCGGGGCCATCGCGACACGGGCACAGGGCCTCCGCCAACGCCACAGTGCCGGCGTCCCCAATGCAATTGTCTGCGGGGGAGGCAAGGCGGCGCCAGCCATGCGGGCGCTTGAGCCTGGGGCAGGCGGCGCGGTGCATGGCGTACTGATACACGTGGGTGCCGGCCATTTGGCGAGAGTAGCGGCGGCCTCTGTGTGTGTGTGTGTGTGTGTGTGTGTGTGTGTGTTTTGGGGGGGGGGGGGGGGGGGGGGCGGGCAATGATCGCAGAGGGCAGAGGGGAAGGGGGACGACATTTCAGTAGAAGCATCCTGAGGCCGCAGTGCCGCCAGTGCCCTTCGCTGTCCTTGCGCGCTTTCAGCGCCTTCGCCAGCGCCTTTGCGCCCTCATTCCCAATGTTGTTCTCTGCAGCAAAAAGTTGCGGCATGCTCTTTAGGTAAGTACATATTCAATGCGGGCGTTGCGCCGGGCAGAGCCACCCCTGTGCCCCGGGCGTATCACGGAGCCCTGACGGGCAGGAGCCAGGCGGATGTACTCACTAGTGAGGGTCAACTCAGTCAGCGTCGCGTTGAAGCAGAAGCTCTTGTCCGGATTGCGGTCAGGGCCACGAAGGACGTTTGCCAGGGCCGCTCCGCCGAGGGGTCCAATGCCATTGTCTGCCAAGTGTCCACCGCAGGGGCAGGCAATCAGTAGATATATATAGAGCATCGTATACTAATCCACTCAAAAACTCGCCTCCCCTTGCACCTGCGTCTCACTGCAGAGAGTACATATATCTACTCTGCCAAGTGCCCACTGCACAGAGGCAGGCAATCGGTCGTTATATATTGAGCATAGCATACTAATCCACAAAAAACTCGCCTCCCCTTCTCTCTACTTCTCTCTGCAGAGTAGAAACGTACTCTGCCAAGTGCCCACTGCACAGATACGCAGGCAATCTGTCGGTGCATATTGTGCATCGTATACACAAACAACTCGTCTCCCCTTTCCTCTGCGTCTCTTTGCAGAGAGTACATATCTACTCTGCCAAGTGCCCACTGCAAAAAGGCAGGCAATCGGTTGTTATATATTGAGCATAGTATACTAATCCACAAAAAACTGGCCTCCCCTGCTTTCCTCTATGTCTTTCTGCATTGAGTACACATACTCTGCCAACTCCCCACCGAATAGAGGCAGGCAATCGGTCGTTGCTGTTTATTGAGCATCGCAAACTAATCACAAAAAAACTCGCCTCCCCTTTCCTCTGCGTATCTCTGCAGAGAGCAGACATGTGCTCTGCCAAGTGCCCACCGCACAAAGATAGACAGGCAATCGGTCATTATATACTGAGCATCGTATACTGATCCACAATAACTCGCCGCCCCTTTCCTCTGCGTCTTTCTACAGAGAGTAGACATGTGCTCTGCGAAGTGCCCACCGCAGAGAGGTAGGCAATCGGTCGTTGTACGTTGAGCATTGTATGCTAATCCACAAAAAAATTCGCCTCCCCTTTCCTCTGCGCCTCTCTGCAGAGATTAGACATGTGCTCTGCCAAGTGCCCACCGCAAAGAGGCAGGCATTGATCGATATATATAAAAAATATATATATATAATGTAAAATATAGAAAGGGAGGGCGATTTTTTGTGAACTAGTATACCATGCTATATGGTATACTAGTTCACAAAAAATCGCCCTCCCTTTCTTCCGTGTCTCTCTGCACAGCGCACCTGTACTCCGTCAAGTGCCGCTGTATGTCAAGTGCCCACCGCATGGAGGCAGGCAATATTGGTTGTCATGTATTGAGTATCGTACACTACTCCACAGCAAACTCGCTCCCGTTTCCCTTTGCGTCTCTCTGCGTACCAGACCGGTACTCCGGCGGAGCTACCATGCCGACGTATCAACCCACATACCATAACCCACGCAGAAGCCAGTAATACCCAGCCACGGGGCTCAAGGCATACCTTCCAGGCTGAGCATCTTCAGGTTCAATTGGTAGGACCAGGGGCTGTCCTCGGAAGCCCTACAAGGCGACAAAGCTCCCGCTATGGCCTCGGCGCCATTGTCCCCAATGGCGCACTCTGCACACCAAAACAAAACACATACGGAGTGGGAGGGAGGGAACAAACCAGAACACAACCGCGGATGTCATAAGAAGGAAACCCTAAACAAAACCCTAAAACTCTAAACCCCTAAAACCCGTCCAGCTTAACGAAGTGCATGGCACGACTTACGGAAGAGGCTCAGCTGCGTCAGGCTGCTCATGAACGCCCACGTGCCATCCGGGTTGGGCCGTGGCCTCAGTGCATTGGCCAGGCCGATCGCGCCGCTGCTCCCGATTCGCCCTGCACGCCCCGGGTACCGGCGGAGATCAGTGAGCTTCAGGGGTGGTGTCCCCAGAACTGCCCCGGCAGCTCACAGCAGGAGAAGGGAATGCGCATGCAGGGGGAGGCAAAGCATAGTAATCAGGCGGATTGATGGGGGGCATGAGAGGGCCTAACCGACCGCTGCCTGTCCTGCCTGGATTGGAGGAGCCTGACGCGGCAGAGCTGTCCGCAATTGGCGATGACAAGACACGTTCTGTCATCCGATGGGGCACCATTGCACCTGTCAGCTGGCTGTAAGTTTTGGGGTTTTAGGTCTTGGGGTTTAACCCTTAATGACACAACCCAAAACTAAAAATCTCCAAAGTCCAAAACCTGACATGAGAGCGGGAGGCTCTCGCCCAACCGATGTTGCAATAAGCATCGCAGAGAGACAGCAATCCATCCATGCATCCATTCAATCAGTGGTAGACCCGTCCATGCGGTGATGGTTTGCCCCCTCACCGTCGTGGGATAGGTAGATGCTCTTGATGGCTGCGTTGCAGGTCCATGGCCGCTTGTCCTCGTCCCTTCGGGGCATCAGGGCGTCTGCCAAAGTGCTCCAGTCCCGGCTCCCACGGACCTGGCCTGCCGTGTGGTTCACAGCGGGAGGCAGCTAGCATCAGAGCCTCAGCGCATAGATGGACAAATGCTTCCGATCAGCTGGTTGGCGGTGCGGGGCGGAATTCAACTTGCGTCAAGCACATCCAGGGGCACCCACTTCCTACAGCACAGCCTAGGATTGGACATGCTATAATAACTTTCGAGGTCAAAATGAGTAACATGAGTGGGCGGAGCTGGGGCTCTTATGCCGACCCGCCAACACCAGCATAAGTCAGTCCTTCATTGAGCTGGGGGTGCCGGGGAGTGTTTTTTACACCCGCATGTTTGGTTGTGCACCTTACAAGCGACGAGGAAGCGTAATGCCGACTACCGCGTCTCGTCCTTGAACCCAATGAAAAGACTCCCAGTACTGGCGACGGAGCCCAGGGGCCATATTGGAATATCACCCGGCCGATTCCCAAATGATATATTCCAGTTCGAATAGTACCACGGCAAGATGTGTGTGTGTGTGTGTGTGTGTGTGTGGATGCGTGAATGTGTCAGTGTGTGGTGAATCAATTCACTTCTCCAAAGATGTGTGTATGGTGAATCAATACACTACTCCAACAAATTCGTGTGTGTATGTGTGTGTAAGCGATTAATTGATACACTACTCCATGTGTGTGTGTGTGTGTGTGTGTGTGTGTGTGTGCGTGTGTGCGGTGAAGCAATACGCTACTCCAACAAATGTGTGTAT
Organism: Tetraselmis striata; assembly: GCA_006384855.1. Classification (NCBI taxonomy): domain Eukaryota; kingdom Viridiplantae; phylum Chlorophyta; class Chlorodendrophyceae; order Chlorodendrales; family Chlorodendraceae; genus Tetraselmis; species Tetraselmis striata. The sequence continues at coordinate 25,099 of VCJN01002049.1, forward strand.
GCGGTGAGTAAATATACTACAACAAATGTGTGCGGTGAATCAATACACTTCTCAAACGAATGTGTTTACCCATGGTGAAACAATACACTACTCCAACAAATGTGTGTGGTGAACAAATATACTACTCCAACAAATGCTTGTGTGGTAAATCAATACGCTACTCCAACAAGAGTGTGTGTGGTGAATCAATACACTAGTACAATGTGTGTGTGATGAATCAATAAACTAATCCAATAAACTTGTGTGTATGTGAATCAAAACACCATTCCAATAAATGTATGTATGGTGAATCAATACACCACTCCAATAGATGTATGTATGGTGAATCAATAAATATGTGTGTTTGTGTCTGTATGTGGTAAATCAATACGCTACTCCAACAATTGTGTGTGTGTGTGTGTGTGTGTGTGTGTGTGTGTGTGTGTGTGTGTTTGTGTGTGTATGGTCAATCAAAACACTACTCCAATAAGTGTGTGTGTATGGTGAATCAAAACACTACTCTAATAATGTGTGTGTGTATGGGGAATCAAAACACTACTCTGGTAATGTGTGTGTGTGTGTGTGTGTGTGGTAAATCAGTACGCTGCTCCAACAAGTGTGTATGTGTATGTATGTGTGTGTGTGTGGTGATTAAATATACTACTCCAATAAATGTGTGCATGTTGAATCAATACACCATTCCAAGAAATGTGTGTATGGCGAATCAAAACACTACTCCAATAAGTGTGTGTGTATGGGGAATCAAAACACTACTCTAATAATGTGTGTGTATGGGGAATCAAAACACTACTCTAGTAATGTGTGTGTGTGTGTGTGTGTGTGTGTGGTAAATCAATACGCTACTCCAACAAGTGTGTATGTGTATGTGTGTGTGTGTGTGTGTGTGTGTGGTGATTAAATACACTACTCCAATAAATGTGTGCATGTTGAATCAATACACCATTCTAATAAATGTGTGTATGGCGAATTAAAACACTACTCCAATAAGTGTGTGTTTATGGTGAATCAAAACACTACTCCAATAAGTGTGTGTGTGTATGGGGAATCAAAACACTACTCTAATAATGTGTGTGTGTGTGTGTGTGTGTGTGTGTGTGTGTGTGTGTGTGTGTGTGTGTGTGTGTGTGTGTGTGTATGTGTGTGGTAAATCAATTCTCTACTCCAACAAGTGTGTGTGTGTGTGTGTGTGTGTGTGTGTGTGTGTGGTGATTAAATATACTACTCCAATAAATGTGTGCATGGTGAATCAATACACCATTCCAATAAATGTGTGTGTGGCAAATCAATACTCTACTCTAACACGTGTGTGTGTGTGTGTGTGTGTGTGTGTGTGAGAGAGAGAGAGAGAGAGAGAGAGAGTGGTGAATCAGTACACTACTCAACTATTTTTGTGTATGTGTGCTGAATCAATACGCTATTCCAACACTATAAACATACGGCACTGTTGATATACACGACAGCAACATTATATACAGAACATGATAAACGCCCCCCCTGGATATTCATTCGCCCAACCAGCGCCTATGGCGGTAGTGAGTGAGAGAAACGCATTGCCACCCACATGCATACAGCATGCCGGCGCCTGGGGGAGTGCAAGCCAAGCGGCACCCACAGTGAACGACGGGCCACTCCAGGCCGTGCGGCCTGAGGGCCCATGCCAGCGCCAGCGCAAAGGTGATGGGCTCGCTGCCGGCGCACACCGCCTCCTGCGTGGCAAAGGACGGCTCGCACCGGAACGCGGCAAGCCTCGCTGCGAGGGCATCACACCACGGGCAACACACCATGAGACAGGATCCAATCTCTGCGAAAGAAATGGAGACAATGCGACAAGGAAATAGGGCACAATAACGAAACAAGAAATGCTGAATCAAACTCATGAGGAAAAATCAGAATTGTATTCGTTCTTTCTTATTCTATATTTTGGTCAGTTTTGTTTTTGATTGTTCTTTCTTTCATTGGCTTATTGAAATAAAGTACTGATTTTCATGCTTTCTTTCATATGGAGGAAGAAATAAAATATTTGTGAGAATAAAGGTAACGTTGAAAAACATTTGCCGAGGATGACCGTGCAGGGCGAGGACGGTGCCCGGGTGGGGGAGGGGGGGGGGGGGGGGGGGGATTGCAAGGGCCGGTGCGGTCACCAGACTGATCTGTCACTTGGCTGACTTCATCATACAGCTTGCGCATCACCATGCCGAGCAGCCACTGCCAGTCTGCAGCGGTGCCGAGGTGCGTCTCCAGGGAGGCGGCGCAAGATATGATGCCCCCTAGCACCTGCTCGTCCAGCAAGCTGGGGATGGGCTCCATCACGCTCCCGTCGGGCACGCCCAGCCCCAGCAAGCGGCACAGCGCCTGCAGGTCCGGCCCCTGCACCACTCCGCTGGCCCAGCTCAGCCGCGCCAGCAGCATCTTGACGCCCTCCAGCGGGGCGCAGTAGTACTCCTGCGCGTTCTCCAGGCTCCTCAGCCAATCGTGCACCGACTTGTGCCTCATCACCCACACCCCGCGCCGGCACCGAACGTAGCCACCCAGCGTCTGCTTCAGGCACACCTCAATCTCGTGCAAGCTGAGCCCGCAGAAGCGGCACGCGTCGAACACTTGGTTTGTGCCCAGCTGCTGCTTGGAGTAGAGCAGCACGCCCAGCACGGGCCTGACCTCCTGGAACCTCTCCACGGGCAGCTGCGTCTGGATGCGCGCCAGGTACAGTGCGTCCAGGCCCGGGGGCAGAAGGCTGTCGCCGGAGTCAAAGTTGAGCGCGTCGTCGCCCTCAATCTGCCGCACAGCAAAGGCCAGCCACTGGAAGCTGAGGTTGGCGCGGCGCACAAACGCTCCGAGCACCTTGCTCTGCCAAGACCGGGTTGCTGTGTCCGTCACGCCCGCCTTGAGTGCGCCCAGCTTCTCCTGCAACCTCGCAGACTGCTGCAGCCGCTGGCTCAGGTAGTTCTTCTCGAGCTCTTCCTCGATCTCCTCTTTGCAGTCATTGAGATTCACGGAGCAGCTCACCCTGCACAACCAAAGTGACCCCCACAATAATCACCCAGAACTACAGCAGCAGAGGTACGCGCATCACCACCACCTCTAATGCCAACTCGCGCTCCCATCTATCCATCACATGCTCGTATGTTTTCCCGCATGACAGCGCAATTTGTCTCGATAGGCGCAGCACCTCTACATCGAGATGCGCTCCCAGTTGTTTATATAGGCAGCAATGGGGCAGTGCTATTCCAGGGGCATCGTCGCCGCGTACATGCAGCCATGCGCGGTGTGCCTCACCTGCGCAGGAGCGGCTGCACGTGCTTGACGCCGGGACGGGAGGAGCACACGAGCTTGAGCTGCTCCAGGTGTTCCAGGCAGTCGAGGATGCTCTCCAGCAGGTTCAGTGTCCGAACCGCCTCGGCGTCCGCGGCCTCATCCAGCGCGTCCGCAGCCTCGTCCAGCGCGTCGACCACAATGTACACGGCGCTGGGAAGCTCGGAGGCCAGCTCGTGCAGCGGTTCCAGCACGCCCTCCTCCAGCGCCTGCATGGGTCCGCCAGGCTGCGACAGTGCCTCCGTGCTGAATAGCCGCTGCAGCTCCCTGTCCGCCTGCAGCTTGTGCATGTAGGGCGGGACCGCATCCGCCAGCTGCCGCGCCAGCGTGCAGACAAACCTGCGCCGGTCCAAGATTTTGGAGCGGTTGAAGCGGAAGCAGTAATGCACCGCCATCGCCTGGCCCTCGCAGAACTGGCGCATGATGAGCGACTTGCCGAGGCCCGCCTCCCCCAGCAGGACCACGCACTGTGCGCTCTCCAGCTTGTCCATCAGCTTTCCCACCGCCCACGGCCGCTCAATCACGCACTTGCTCTCGTTGGCCGCCGTCGGCCACAGGTTCTTCAGCTGGATGGGCTGCAGCGTCCATTCGCGCGGAAACGTCCAGGCCGCCGCGGGCGCGTTGCTGCCGTCCGAGGCGTCGGACACGCCCTCCTGTGTTGCGCTGGCGGTGCGGCTCGCAATGCGCCGCGCGGCCTTGCTGGCGGGTCCCGTTGCACGCGAAGCAGCCGGGAGCGGGCGCCGCCTACTGCGCGCCTCCCCTTGACTCTCACCACCGCTGCTGTTGGGCGCATGCGAGGGCTCACCGGTCCCATTGTGGACCTCACTGTTGCGGCGCGCCATGGCATTGCGCTCTGCAATCACCATCAAAACAACCACTTGCCGTGAGAGCGAGCCACGCGCACCTACATCCTCATCATGGCCCTCAATGGCAACAAGCTACGCTGTGAGCACACAACGGCTGCATGTAAGGGCATGCCGGGGTTTGTAGGACGGCCGCAAAAGGATGCATACCGGAAGTATTCAGGGATTGAAAGTCTGAGGGTAGAGTAGTGATGAGCGTTGCACAGCTTATTGGCGGGCAAGCACCCCCTGCACGGGCACAATGCCGCATCCGCCTTCAGAGCCTCGCCGCACCACATCCAGGAATTCCGCGCCAGGAATTGGTGTGGCAGGGACAGGGCACAGGGACTACCACATAATAAGTTTGCGATAGTGCCAGCCGGGCGTTCGTTAGAGCTCTGCCCCTCACCTGGTTGTACAACATGATGATCATTGGCGCTGGCAGCTTGTGCTCCATTCCCCCCCTGGCCGGCTTGTGCGCTACCTGTAGACAGCAGGAGCCGTTTGGTCAGCATGCCCTGCCAGTTCCAGGTGCCGATGAGCCCTTGCCGGTCATGCTACTCAGGGCGACTGTAGTCGCTCAACGTCAAAGCTGCTTTACGTGACCATGCAATTTGCGTATTACAGCGCGCATGGGAATGACCGTTATCGATGACAGTTAATGTCAAAGGCATACGTACCACCTGTGGGACTGCCTAGGAGTGGACGCATCGCGGAGGGCACACTTATCTCCGGGAGACTGACGCCGCTTAGCGTGTGAGTGGCACCTGCACGCACGCAACACGGCACCGATCATCAGAGCCTCGCCGCACCAAACCAAGGCGCTAGCAGCCCAGTGCAGCAGGGACCGACAATGTCTACTGCGCATCAGAATGTAGTAATGCCGGCCGCTCATCTGGGTTGAGTACCACACCTGGCAGTACAGACCGGTGAGCACTGGCGCTGGCGGCGTGCCTGCCTGCAGCCCCACTTCCTTCCGGGGAGGCTTGTGCACTGCCTGCAGGCAGGAGCCATGTGGTCAGCGTGCCCGCCTCACCCGGCCCGGAAGAGCTCTGGTATCGTGCCAGTCGGGATGGTCGCAGTTGCTCACCATCTACCTCAGGCCTTGCTGCGTCGGCCGAAGCGGGCGCCTGCTGGACTTCTGGCTGGTCCTGTGTTGGGACGTTGCCTCCGGATACAAACTCGCCCCACACATCTTCGATGCCCCGTGTCAGCTGCGCGATGTCAATCGCGTCATCCGCTCCATCGAACGCGGCTTTCACGCTACCCCAGAGACTACCTGTGCTTGTGTTCATCAGCCTGCTCAGGTTGCCAAGCACCTTGGATTCGCCACCGGCCTTCTTAATCTCTTCTGCGATTCCTTGCCGCAGATTATCCTTGAAGGGTGCGATGTCGGGGCCTGACAGCTGCTTCCGCACAGCCCTCAGGAACTTGACAAACCGCGTCTTCTTTTCCTCATAGTCGCCCTTCTTGCGAGTTGCGTCCCGCTCGCCGATCAGCGGATACGTGGTTGTCTTGAAACACGCTTTACAGATGAAGACATTGGGGACGCCGAGCTTCTGAAGCGCCTGACCTTTGCCGCTGTCGCAGCACTCGCACGGCTCGGCGGGACGGCGCGGCATTCCTGGCAGGGAGGCAACACAGCCCGCATGCCCGTAAAAACACGCCGCTGTAAGGATAAAGAGCGGTGATAAGTTCAACGTCCACACTCGAAGAGAGCACTGCAAGTCAGAAAGTCGACAACTCGACGTCTCCATATCATGCAGGAGTTTCATCACGAGGCATCCTTGCGGGACTTGCAGTGGCAGGCATAAACTTTGGCTTTGGGGAGTGAAGAAAACGCACGTACAACCCTAGAAACTCCTGGGCACCACCGCACGTACAGTGCGATCAGGCGGCGGAGTCGCAGCTACTGCGCGACCCCAGCAGCCGTACACCCGTGCGTGGAAGATATCGCAACTGCCTACCTGCACGAGAAAAATCACGCCAATGTAGATGAAAGCGCCTCCGTCGTAAGGGAACGCGGATAGCCGCGTACTCTGGTGGCGAGTGTGAAGGCTGCCGTGAACGCGCTCGACTGGCATGCGCACGTAAAGGGGGCGTGGGCGCAGGGTCATCATCATATCGGTTCTTCAGCCACCGTCGAGTGGATACTACGCCGGCGCCACTGCTGCTGCGCTGGTGATTACAATGCGTTATGGGGGCGAAAAAAAAATGCGTTACACTGTGATTACAATAATCCGACGGGACGATTCTGATACGAGGTACAAGGATTAGGGTACTTGTACGGTACTTGTACGGTACTTGTACATCCCTTGTCCGCTCGGTAGAGCGGTCGTCTCGTATGCGAGAGATCCGGGTTCGATTCCTGGCCGATGCATTTCGGCAATATCGGCCCGACGTGTCCCGGGTTTACCCGGTTGATGCATTAGCCCTTCGGGGTTCGAATGAGGCAATGGTCTACTGGCTATGCCAGACCTACGACTGCAGTTCGCGGACGAGGTCAAGTGCTGGGGCGGCTTCGGCCGATGTCCCGGGGCGAACTTTACTTTTACTTTACTTGTACGGACCATACGGAGTACAGCCGGTTGTAACGTCATTACGCCCGATGTCCACAAGCAGCTCGAACGAAAACGGGGAATGTAGTCGCTACGTCCCAGTGATGGTGCGTGTAAGGATATGTACCACACAAATCCCCATGTGGGTACCCAGTGCCTGGTGCGTTTTGCGCAGTATCCTTACAGTTGGTGCTTCTACGCACGCAGATCCGGGTTCGATCCCGCGGAGAAACATAAAATATGATATGATATCCCGCAATGTTGGACGACCCGGCCAACGCGGATCGCCACCGAATCCAAGCCGAAACGTTGCTGGAGGAGGTCCTCCATCCTATGGGGGGGTTGGAGTGTAAGGATATGTACCACACACAAATCCCCATGTGGGTACCCAGTGCCTGATGCGTTGTGCGCAGTATCCTTACAGTGCGATATATGCTTGCAACAATATCATCATGCACCATCCCGAGGAAAACAGGAGTTATCGATGCCGGGCATACACACATCAGGTAAATCCTTACCAATACTCAGCAAGATTGAAGCGGCTCATATGACAGCCCTAGCTTACAAAATCACACTGCGTCATCCTCCCTTACTGCGGCAGCTGATCCCACTGGTAGTGCGGAAATCTTCGGCTGTTTTGGAGGGTTTCTAATCATCTCTTGCAGCTAGTGCATATTACACGATTGGAACACTGAGCGCGGAAAACTGAGACAGCGGCCGTCCACATACAACATACACAGCAAGGTACATTCCGCGTCAATCAGCAAACGTGCTGGGCAGCAAATACCAGCATGGCATGGTTCAATAATCCTGCCATCAGCGCATCACTGACAACGGCCTGAGGCGGTGGAATGCCAGTCCGGCATGTGAAGTGTGACCGCACCCCAGCTGTTATCGAACGATGTCCACCACCAGGATGACAACCATGAGCAGGACGCCGCCCCAGCCCATTGCGGCCGCGCAGATGCGGTGCAGCCGCAGCTGTGCCGCCGTGAAGAGCGGCCCGGCGCTGTCCGTCAGCTTGGCGGGGCGGCTGCCTATGACGGCGGGTGGGATGACGCCATAGCGCTGCTCCTCCTCCTCCCCACCGAACAGCTTGCCGAAGGCAACCCCGGGGCACCACATGATGAGGCCAGTGCCGGCCACTGCGCCCACGAGCGCCAAGAAGCGGCCCAGGTTGCGCACAAAGAGGCTGGGCAGGAAGGAGAGCAGCAGCAGCGCCAGCGTGGAGGCCAGCCAGACGCGGGAGTGCCAGCGCGGTGACTGCTCCGCGGAGGGCACCGGCCGCCGGGTGAGCCGCGCCGCGCAAAAGTCGACGAGCGTGATGGCCGAGGCGCGCGCGGGGTGCAGCGTGAGCGGGCCGCTGGCGGTGACGGACAGCACATTGGCGAACACGGCGGCGCGTACCAGCGCGCTGTCCGCGGGGTAGCTCAGCAGGAAGTTGTCCGCCACGGCGTCCCCAAACGTGGCGTACGCGGGCAGCGCCGTCGCCAGGATGACCACCAGCGCGGCGCCCACGGCCGGCGACGTCACGCGGTTGGTCATGCGCGCTATGGATGGCTCCGCCAGCTCGTTGTAAACCTGCGGGGCGCGCACCACACGGGCCATATGTAACAAACACGGCCGAAACAGCGGAGGGGGGGGGGCATATATTTATATTCATATTTATATGACATATATATACATACATATACATACCTATGCATGTGGTAGATGTTTATATAGAGGTCTATTTGTAGACACAAATGTATATGCTACGTAAATAGTCCTACTACGGGGTGATCTTAAACTTTCTCATTTGGGTGGTTGCAGCGCACTGTTGCAGCTGCCAACAGGGCCAGCCACACGGTGTGCCTTAAACCTGGAGACCACTGGAATCATGAAACGCCCTGTCGTGAAACGGCTGACCTGGAACGCTAAAATGCAAACACCTCTGGTTGGGGCTGACCGCCCACCAGGCAGGGGCGGCGGCCGCATCCGCACCAGGAACAGCTTCATCTGCATGCCGTAGATAAAGAAGTAGAGGCTCAGCGTGCTGAGCACGTGGCTCTGCACCGGCACCACCTCACCGCGGCATTCGTCCGCCTCCTCGCTGCTCGCTCCACACGCTGGGAAGCTCCCGGGCAAGCCGGCAAACAGGAGTGCCACGCCGCAGTAGACCAGCACGCACAGCAGCCCCGCGCTGGAGGAGTACTTAAGCATGCTGAGGTTGGGCAGCGCTGTCAGCGGCGCAATGACGCCCCAGAAGATGAGCGAGCGCCAGAGGTCGCCGCTTGCCCACAGCGTGTGCTCCCCCAGCCCCCAGGCGCTCACGGCGAGCTCCGCCATGTCGTCCCCAACTGCACCGGGCGGCCCGCACTCCGACATGTCAACATCAATGCAAGGGGTACCTCTTCATGAGCACACTGCCAGGACAAGCGAGGGCAAACACATGCCACATGCATATCACACCTTACAGGTATGAACACCGATGCTGGTTGGGTCTCCCTGTGTGCCTGGACGAGCTCTATGCTGCGGCGGTCGGTGTGTGTGTGTGTGTGTGAGAGAGAGAGAGAGAGAGAGAGAGAGAGAGAGAGAGAGAGAGTGTGTGTTGAAGGGGGGGGGGGGGGGGGGGGTCGGCGGGGCCGCACTGATGATGAGGTAGCCCACCACGGAGCCCCAGCACTCGATGACAATTAGCACATCCGCCAGCGCGCCCCAGCGCGGGAATGTCCGCTGGAAGAGCACGAAGAAGGAAGTATCTCTGCCGCCCAGGCGGTGCGCGCACGCGTTGAGCAGGAAGCAGCCGTAAGCGCTCACACCCGCTGCCAGCGCCAGCAGGGCCGCGCCCAGCAGCCACCCCGATTGCGCCAGGGCGGCGGGCGTCGCGAGGATGCCCGCCCCCAAGCAGGACTTCATGATGTTGAAGAAGCCAGCCGCGGGGCCTACCCCGCCTCGCTTCAGACCAGTCGGACCGCCGGGGCTGCCGGCACCCGGCTCCGCTTCAACGGAGCCTGGGAGCAGCGTCGAGGTCTCCGCCTCGCTGGCGCTAAGCACCGCCCCCCCACGCAGGGCATCGCTAGGGGCGGCGGCGTCGGGCATGGCCATGTCGGCCATCTCGAGCTGGCAGTCGCCGCCGGTGACGCGCTGTCGGTGCCGGGGCTCCGGCTCCATCCACCCTCTCAAAGGCGAGTAGACGCCCCCGAGCCAGTACCAACCGGCGGTCCAGTCCAGCAGAGTGGAACGCTAGACGCGCGGCAGGTGCCGAAGGGACTCTAGGAGCATCGCTCAGCGCGCCGTCGTGTGGCCGTCCGGAAGGCGGCGACTCCCAATCCCATCACGGCGGCGACTTCTTACCTGAATTTAGGACCCGGTCATTTATAACGATTTATAATTCTGGTTCTGGTTTTAATACAATACGTATGCAGGGGTACAGACAGGTCGTAGCTGTCTCCATGTCGCGCGCGCCTCGAGGCTCGACGCGGGCGATGAGTACGAGTGGGGTCGTCGCCGCGGAAGCAGGCGGGCCAAGCCGGCACCGCCGCCGCGCACGACGCAGCATCACCGCAGGCGGATGCTCAAGGATTACTCGCTATTCGCATACTGTACAACAATATCGTGAGCAGATGCTTGACGCCAACTCAGGATTAGTCGCTACACACCTCCATATCCCCGTTTGTATGGGTTCCCTGGTCGGTCCAACCTTCAGACCCGGGAACTTATGCTGACTAGGGCGCTCAGTGGTAGAGCGAGTGACTGCGAGTATGTAAGTCGGCGGCTCGAGACCGGCCGGGCCGTGAGAGCTTAGTCGTCACTGCATATTCGTACCGGTACTGTCTCATCTCGTAACAAAGACGCAGTGATTCAGTGCCGGGGTACGTCGCGCATTGAATGAGGACCTGAAAAATGGGCCAACGTGCGGATAGGCGGGCTGGTCCCAGCTCGCCTAGGCCGTCTGTCCGGATTACGAGTACCTGTACCCGTAATACCGGCAAAACCTTTCACCGCTAATCCGTTCGCGGTGCTCACCCCTCTAGATGACCCACCTGTAGACGGCGGGCCCTCGGGAGGGGGGGGATCCCTAGACACCGGCGCCGACAACTTTATCCAGGCAATATGGTCGGCGGCGCGTGGGGTAGGGGCTGTTACCAAGCCCAGGCGTCGTGGCCTAGGGCCGCCGCTCCAACGGTCTATCCTAGGTGCGATTAATCGTCGGCGCATGGCCTTTATGGCGTGCCGGGGGGCTAGGGGCCCTCGGGATGCCGCTCTAGCGTCGGCACATTATGCTGCTGCACGGCATAGGGTCCGGACACTAGTACGTAATAACCGCCGCCGCCAGAGGGAGCGGGCCGTGCTAAAAGCGGTTCAGGATTTTAAGAAGGGTGGTGGGAGACGGGAGTTCTGGAAGTGGGCGCGCTCTCTCCGTAAGGGGCAGGGTTCATTCGAGGGCGCGAACGACCGGCCAGTACGCGATCCGGTATCGGGGGTACTTCATACCGAGCCGGGCGAAATCAATGCGTGCTGGGCGCGGCACTATCGGGAGCTGCTGCGTGACCCCCACCCCCTAGCACAACGGGTTGCGATATACCGTGCGGCGTGGGAACACCGACACGGTACATCCCCACCCATTGCCCCCGCACTAAACGGGATTAATGGGCATATAACATGGGAGGAACTGGTCAAGGCTCTTAGGCGTTTAAAAAATAATAAGGCCCAGGGGCAGGATGGGATCACTGCAGAGGCTTTAAAATTGGCGATATACGCCCCGAATAGCCATTTTGGCAAGGCATTGCTGGCCTTAATTAACGGGATATGGACTAAGAACTATATCCCCCAGCAGTGGCGTAGCTCGGCCATAGTATCGGTGCCCAAGAAAGGCGACGCGACCGTTATGGACAATTATAGGGGTATTTCGATTATGGGTGCCGCTATGAAACTCCTTATGACCATCATTTCCCAACGCTTGCAAGACGTCTGCCAAGCTAAAGGGATAATCCGCCGTTGGCAAGCGGGTTTTATGCGGAATGAGGAGGGCCACATGCAAGTCGCCAGCTTGTTCGATATCGCGGCTCGTCGCCAAGCGGCAGGTCTACCCACGTACGCGGGTTTTATTGACTTTAGGAAGGCATATGACACCGTACCTCATGAGCTTTTATTCCTAAAACTACAAGCCATAGGAGTTTCGGGTCATATGCTTACCTTCATTAAAACTTTATACAGGGATAGTATGGTACGGGTCAAGACAGGGGTGGCCCCGGGAACACTATCAGACCCCATACCCATAGAGCGTGGCCTCCGACAGGGATGCCCCGCTTCCCCCATCCTATTTAACATATTTATTAACGATATATTCGATGGGGTAGAACATCTAGGATGTGATGTACCAGGGTGCACTGACACATTAGCGGCAAGGCAACCACTAAGGGTGCCAGGTCAGTTATACGCGGACGACGCTGTTGGTATCACAGGCTCGTTCGATAACCTGCATGCCATGTTCGCCCACTTCTCGCAGTGGGCGGAGGATCATTTTATGGGGTTTGGGGTACTTTAGTGTGGGGTGATGGCATTAGGCCGATATTCCGACGAGACCGCGTTACGCGAACAAGCTGCCCGATGGCAGCTTGGGGGGGAACGGGTACCGGTTGTAAATGAATATAGGTACTTGGGTACGGTCATTAAGTCGGATTTAGGTATGCAACACATAGTAGACGACCGGGTTAAGAAGGGTAAACGCGCTATTGAGGCGCTCGATTCGGTATTAGTCGGTGGACGGGACATAATCCCTATTAATGTGCGTGTGTCGGTTTTTAAAACCTGTGTACTGCCGGTTTTAACTTATGGGTGTGAAGTATGGGGCATGGATAGAACTAGCGGCGCAAATAAATTACAAACTGTACTCAATCAGTGCTTGCGTTGCCTCATTGGGGTAGGTAAAAACTCCCCTGGGGTAGCCACTGCACCGATGATGCGGGAATTGGATATTGCGCCCATAGAGGCTACGGCCGCTGCGGCACGGGCTCGGGCGTTCCTTAAAGCATCCGACTTGAATACATGTATAACCCATTTAGTAGATCAACCAAGTCGGGCGCGCCCTAGCTAACACGTGGACGTCGGGGACTGTGCGGTGGTTAGATCGACTAGCTAGGGCGAACGTAGGGCTAGCTGAGGGGGCGCACCTTCCACTTGAGTGGAGGTCACTAGCCGCGCGCGATGCCGCTAAACTAGTAAAGGCATCGGTGTGGGCGCGTTACGAATCGTCGGTATCGTTAGCACGCAATAACACCTGGGGTATATATGTCCAGGCGTCCTATGCGTCAAACCCGTTGCCACAGTACGGTGTGGGTGTCCCCGCGGGGGTTGTGGCCGGGTTGCACATTATGATACAATTACGCACCCGAGTATTTCCCACTGCGCGCCGATTGGCCCGGATTCATGCCATGCCTGAGCGGTTCCTTGAACACTGCCCTGCATGTGGCGGAGGTGAATCTGAGACTATCGAACATATGTTGGTGGAGTGCCCGCGGTGGGGGTATCACCGTCATAATTTTGGGTTGTTAGTTCCGGAGTTCAGGGATTTTATTAGTAGTCAGGTTAGTGCGTCAACACCTGAGGACTTAACTGCCTTTATTTTGGGCGGGGTCCCCCCCTCCCTTCACGGCGCCCTGGATTTTACTGGGAATGGGAAATTTTTCCAGCTATGGCGTCGGGCCCTCCCTCACATTGCCTTTTTTGTTGCACATGTATCGCACTCCCGAAATGCTTTGCTCCGCGGGTTGGGGCTTGCCCCAACTCGCATTACTCGAATGGGCCGACGCCCAAACGGGTAGGGCGGACCTTTCGTGGTCAGTGCCGGGTATTTCGATGGCAGTGTTTTAGACGGTGATCCAACAGTGTTGGAAATTCCGTCACTGGCCTCCAATTAGTCTTGCGAAATGCTTCGGCAATTTGCTTGATGACTATAACGGAGCGTCGCCTACCCAGGGCTTTCCGTAACTGGATTGCTGCCTAAACGGCCGCCGTAGAGACGCTGCAAGGGTTTCACTGGTGCCAGTCCTGTCCCGGGGGCGAAAAAAAAAACACCTCCATATAAGTCCCAGGCCCCTTTCTCGCCGGATCCGATATTACGAAAAGTAGGGCAGCTGGATCTAGGGTTTATGACCTGAAATCCTGGAATGTTGCACATTTATTGTACTCAGCCTATATTACCACAGGGTGTAAGCAAGCTCTTTAATTAAGTATCCCACATGAGTGGCATTATTTTGCGCCGCCACTACACTTGCCACTGGCTGCCACCATCCGTGATACCATTGCCACTGCAGTGCTGCCATGTGGTGCATGTCTCAAAAATCGCGGCATCGCTCAATGCGGTACGAGGAAACGTCAGGAACTTCTTGTATAAATACCACTAAAATTTATGCGAGCATGGCTAGAATTTCTCCATCGTCAGCACGGTCGTCCGAGATCACTTCGGAATTTTCAGAAATAAAAAGTCGAAATCTGACGCACGTATGTGACAGCGTGAGGTCAACACATTGGCGTGAAACTTTACGCCAAGTGGATCTCAAAACCTGAAAAATGGTGGCGGGACAGTATGTTGCGTGTTCTTGTGCACGGACCACTTATACTTGGCACATATGCCCCCTTGAGCGATGCTTACGGCCGCCAACTAAGCTGGAACCCCCCTTTCACAACTGACATTACTTCCACCTGTATCGACGCATTCAGGTGCACGCCATTGCCGCCCGTCCGATATTGGACTCAGTCACCATGGCGCGTATGAGCGTGCGGCCATGCACTACTATAGAAAAGCGTTGCCCTATTACGGCAAGGAGGCCGCGAGAACCCTCTCCCGCTTGCGCGTGAGGCGATAATAGCAGCATTTTGTCCATGTATGATGATTTTGCCCATAAACCATCGTCATCGACACGTAGGGCTTGGTCCAGGTCGTGAATGACCTAGTTTCACTGCCCTACGTGTATGGCGGATAGTGGAAAAAGGGCGATTATTGAGTCAAAATGGGCACATTTCTGGACTCAAAATTGCACCCCCCTTAACTCAATATTGTACCCCTTTTGGGGGGTGCAAATTTGAGTCCAGCCTAACACTGTACGAATGTACTGTGAAACTGGCTTCCTTTTCTTGCCAACACTGTACGAGGTACTGTTCAGTGAAATAAACCTTCACTATGTACTACACGCCTGTCCACCGCCCTTTGACGAGATGCGTCGCTACCCTTCCACGCCAACCGTTTTGTCTGGCCTCGAATGCTACGCCGCCACTGTGCTTCCCACTCATCTACCCCTCGCAAGCTCCCTCGCGCTTGTATTCTTTGAGGCATCTTAACGCTTCTCGGTGCACAAAAGCATGGCAGACCGTCCTCGCAGAGCAAAACGCACATCTGCCCGCTTGCACAGTTCTGTGCGTGGCGGGGACATCTGCGGCTGCACTTGGATTTGACCCAACGAGCAGGGCTCTCGACACACTGCTAGTGACCCCCATGGCGCAAGATTCTCCGCAGATGCACTTGCGTTCCGGCAGGAGGGCGTCTCAGGCGCCAATACCCACGACTCAGCCCATGAGGCCCATGCAGCCGGGCGGTGGGCAACATGGAAGCGGACCGCTATGGCCCGGGGCCGGAGATTCGCAGCCTTCGCCTCACGGCGGGCCTCAGCCTGACCCCCCAAGCCTCAAGGTGTGCCACCTTTGGTCCCTCTCCCAGGAGCGACTCCAACGGTACGCGGACTCGCATCTTCGCTTGCATCTCTCATCAGGGCGCCGTGGGCTGCGTTAAGCGCACCTCGCCGTCACCCATCTCGACATGAGTGGTGACACCCGCCCCGTTTCCCACCCGCTTCGTGTTTTCGTCCTTGTCTGCCAACGACCTCTAACACATCATGCACGATCCGCGATACCCGATGACCTCAGACTGCAAGAGAGGGGCAGGGGCGAGAGGCAGCACGGTGAACATGCGGGCCTTCTTGGCCTCTGAAGACCACCGGCTTGTGTACAACGAGTTGCGGGGGATTTGCAACGAGTATGTCCAAGAAGCTCACCGGCAGATGCGAATCTCGTCCCCTGGTAAAATGGCCCGGCAAAAGCCCTCGTCATGGCAGACCCGGACTACGGCTCGGGTCCTGCCAATGTCGACAGCGTGGCGGGGGAGGGGGGGGGGGGGGGGGGCTGCTCCTCATCATCTTTCTCAATTGCTGCGCGCCACTCACTGCCGTCAGGAGGGGACGAGATGTGACAATTGTCGACGCCTTGAAGTTGGTCGTCGGACGAGATTCGGCGACTTTAAGGGCGCATCTCTCGGAGCACCTCGGCAACCAACGTGGGTTCGTGTATGCGAGACAGCGAGAACCATGGCGGCGGCGAGAGATGCGGCACTGGAACCCGGAGGCCCACATTGGGGACGACGGGTACGTCCTCATGGACGTCAAAGCAGCGGTGGCTGAGGCCACCGCTGGCACGACTGACGAGCAAGAGATGCGGAGGGTGGAGAGAATTCAAAGGTAGAGGGTGGGATTACCCGCATCTCCGCAGTGGGGGCATATGAGCGCTCGCATCTCTCGCGTACAAACCCGTGAACTATCGCTCCTAGCTCTTGTAACGCTGCCCTAGGCAAGGAGCCCTTTGTCGTTGTCACGTCGCCTTGGTTCACTCACCTGAATTTGCTCCTACCGCTGCTGCCGGCCTACAAGGCGGAAATCTGTTGCGTGCAGATTCCGAGCACCTACTTGACGCAAGGGCCCCGCCCGCAAATGAACTACCTATCCACAGTCTGTTGAAAGCGGGTCGTGCACTTCTCATCGCGTCAAAGCACCCAAGAAACCCCGACACCAACAGACGCGCCTTGTGGTTGGTCGTCGGACGAGATTCGGCGACTTTAAGGGCGCATCTCTCGGAGCACCTCGGCAAGCAACGTGGGTTCGTGCATGCGAGACGGCGAGAACCATGACGGCGGCGAAAGAGATGCGGCACTGGAACCCGGAGGCCCACATTGTAGACGACGGGTACGTCCTCCCGGACGTCAAAGCAGCGGTGGCTGAGGCCACCGCTGGCACGACTGACGAGCAAGAGATGCGGAGGGTGGAGAGAATTCAAAGGTAGAGGGTGGGATTACCCGCCGCATCTCCGCAGTGGGGGCATATGAGCGCTCGCATCTCTCGCGTGCAAACCCGTGTACTGTCGCTCCTAGCTCTTGTAACGCTGCCCTAGGCAAGGAGCCCTTTGTCGTTGTCATGTCGCCTTGGTTCACTCACCTGAATTTGCTCCTACCGCTGCTGCCGGCCTACAAGGCGGAAATCTGTTGCGTGCAGATTCCGAGCACCTACTTGACGCAAGGGCCCCGCCCGCAAATGAACTACCTATCCACAGTCTGTTGAAAGCGGGTCGTGCACTTCTCATCGCGTCAAAGCACCCAAGAAACCCCGACACCAACAGACGCGCCTTGTGGTTGGTCGTCGGAAGAGATTCGGCGACTTTAAGGGCGCATCTCTCGGAGCACCTCGGCAAGCAACGTGGGTTCGTGTATGCGAGACGGCGAGAACCATGACGGCGGCGAAAGAGACGCGGCACTGGAACCCGGAGGCCCACATTGGGGACGACAGGTACGTCTTCCCGGACGTCAAAGCAGCGGTGGCTGAGGCCACCGCTGGCACGACTGACGAGCAAGAGATGCGGAGGGTGGAGGGATCGAATTGACCGCCGTAAAGGGTGGGATTACCCGCATCTCCGCAGTGGGGGCAGGTGAACGCCCGCATCTCTCGTGTACAAACCCGTGTACTGTCGCCCCTAGCTCTTGTAACGCTGCCCTAGGCAAGGAGCCCTTTGTCGTTGCCATGTCGCCTTGGTTCACTCACCTGAATTTGCTCCTATAGCTGCTGGCGGCCTACAAGGCGGTAATCTATCGCGTGCAGATTCCGAGCACCTACATGACGCAAAGGCCCCTGCCGCGAATGGACTACCTCGACAGCCTGTTGACAGCGGGTCGTGTACTTCTCATCGCGCCAAAGCACCCAAGAAACCCCGACACCAACAGACGCGCCCTGTGGTTGGTCGTCGGAAGAGATTCGGCGACTTTAAGGGCGCATCTCTCGGAGCACCTCGGCAAGCAACGTGGGTTCGTGTCTGGTCCGTGACAAGGGATTCATGCAGCTTGAAATTCGCTGCCATAGCTCCCTGGACAATACCTCATTAATCATAATCAACTATCACAACAAATCATTCTCAACCGCAGATAAGAGTTTAATCGACTCCCGTCCGTCGATTTCACAAACCGCACTTCCTTTGCTAGCGCGGCCGGGCAGCGGGGCGCCAACGCGCCGCGGCCGGGGCAGCGGGGCGCCAACGCGCCGCGGCCGGGCAGCGGGGCGCCAACGCGCCGCGGCCGGGGCAGCGGGGCGCCAACGCGCCGCGGCCGGGGCAGCGGGGCGCCAACGCGCCGCGGCCGGGGCAGCGGGGCGCCAACGCGCCGCGGCCGGGGCAGCGGGGCGCCAACGCGCCGCGGCCGGGGCAGCGGGGCGCCAACGCGCCGCGGCCGGGGCAGCGGGGCGCCAACGCGCCGCGGCCGGGGCAGCGGGGCGCCAACGCGCCGCGGCCGGGGCAGCGGGGCGCCAACGCGCCGCGGCCGGCGCAGCGGGGCGCCAACGCGCCGCGGCCGGCGCAGCGGGGCGCCAACGCGCCGCGGCCGGCGCAGCGGGGCGCCAACGCGCCGCGGCCGGCGCAGCGGGGCGCCAACGCGCCGCGGCCGGCGCAGCGGGGCGCCAACGCGCCGCGGCCGGCGCAGCGGGGCGCCAACGCGCCGCGGCCGGCGCAGCGGGGCGCCAACGCGCCGCGGCCGGCGCAGCGGGGCGCCAACGCGCCGCGGCCGGCGCAGCGGGGCGCCAACGCGCCGCGGCCGGCGCAGCGGGGCGCCAACGCGCCGCGGCCGGCGCAGCGGGGCGCCAACGCGCCGCGGCCGGCGCAGCGGGGCGCCAACGCGCCGCGGCCGGCGCAGCGGGGCGCCAACGCGCCGCGGCCGGCGCAGCGGGGCGCCAACGCGCCGCGGCCGGCGCAGCGGGGCGCCAACGCGCCGCGGCCGGCGCAGCGGGGCGCCAACGCGCCGCGGCCGGCGCAGCGGGGCGCCAACGCGCCGCGGCCGGCGCAGCGGGGCGCCAACGCGCCGCGGCCGGCGCAGCGGGGCGCCAACGCGCCGCGGCGGCGCAGCGGGGCGCCAACGCGCCGCGGCCGGCGCAGCGGGCGCCGCGGCCGGCGCAGCGGGGCGCCAACGCGCCAACGCGCGGCGACCGGCGCATGTTGGTGATTCATGCAGCCCCGCATACTAAATGGTTTGCAGCCATCTAGGCAATCAAAGCATGCTTAAAGGCAGCATCTGCGGTGCAGCGCTGCAGCAATCTGCGGCGTGCCGCCAGCAAATATAACGTATTATCCCTACTGCCCTGCAATCTGTATGGTATCGACAAGCAGGTGCGTATTCATATCCCTTCTATGCCATGCAGCCCCGCATACTAATAAATGGTTTGCAGCCATCCAGGCAATTGAAGCATGCCTTAAGGCAGCATCTGCGGTGCAGCGCTGCAGCAATCTGCGGCGTGCCGCCAGCAATTATAACGTATTAGCCCTACTGCCTTGCAGTCCGTATAGTATCGTCAAGTAGGTGCGTGTTCATATCCCTTCTATGCCATACAGCCCCGCATACTAATGAATGGTTTGCAGCCATCCAGTCAATTAAAACATGCCTTAAGGCAGCATCTGCGGTGCAGCGCTCCAGCAATCTGCGGCGTGCCGCCAGCAAATATCAGGCATTAGCCCTACTGCCTTGCAGTCCGTATAGTATCGTCAAGCCGGTGCGTGTTCATATCCCTTCTATGCCATGCAGCCCCGCATACGAAATGGTTTGCAGCCATGTAGGCAAATGGCTGCAGCAATCTGCGGCGTGCCGCCAGCAAATATGAGGTATTAGCCCTACTGCCTTGCAGTCCGTATAGTATCGTCAAGCCGGTGCGTGTTCACATCCCTTCTATGCCATCCAGCCCCGCATACTAATAAATGGTTTGCAGCCATCTAGACAATTAACGCATGCTTTAAGGCAGCATCTGCGGTGCAGCGCTGCAGCAATCTGCGGCGTGCTGCCAGCAAATATCAGGCATTAGCCCTACTGCCTTGCAATCTGCATAGTATCGTCAAGCAGGTGCGTGTTCACATCCCTTCTATGCCATGCAGCCCCGCATACGAAATGGTTTGCAGCCATCTAGGCAATAGAAGCATGCCTTGAGGCAGCATCTGCGGTGCAGCGCTGCAGCAATCTGCGGCGTGCCGCGAGCAAATATCAGGCATTAGTGGTACTGCCTTGCAATCTGTATAGTAATGTAAAGCATATGGGCAATTAAATCCCCTTTTTGTGATAAAAATCCTCATACTGGAAGGTTGCCGAGCCGGCTCTTTACCCCCCACCGTCTTGGTCGACGACAGCTACTACCAGGTCGTAGCGGCGCCGCGTCAGGCTGGCGGGTCCTCTAAGCCCGCATCTCAACCACCGCCACCGGGGTCCGGCGGAGATGGCTCCCAAAACGGCGCTGCAGCAGGTCTCTTGATAGAGCTTCGAGCAGCTCCGTCCCTCCCCCGAGCAGGCTTGGTCCCTCGGAGACTGCCAAGCCGCCGAGTGAGCCTCAGCCTTCGAGTGCGACGAAGCGCCCGCACGGTGCGTTGAGCACGGGAGGCAAGACCAGCTTGTCGCCCATTAAGCTGCGCAAAAAGCATTCCAAGAAGCGCGGGCCGAGTCCTCCTTCAAGATGGCGATAGAGTTGGAGGACGACGACCCCTTCCAGACGCCTAAGCCGAAACGCGAAGCCACGTCAAGCCGTCAGGCGCCTTCGGGTGCCGCTGGTGGGAGTCGCAGGGCCACATCTTCCCGTGGCGGTGCCGCATCTCCGCCTCCCCGACCCGCATTTCCACCTATGGAGGCAAGAGCAGCAGCTTGTAGCCCAATAAGCTGCGCAAGAAGCATTCCAAGAAGCGTGGGCCGACTCCTCCTTTAAGATGGCGAAAGAGTTGGAGGACGACGACCCCTTCCAGGCGCCTAAGCCGAAACGCGAAGCCACGTCAAGCCGTCAGGCGCCTTCGGGTGCGGCTGGTGGGAGTCGCAGGGCCACATCTTCCCGTGGCGGTGCCGCATCTCCGCCTCCCCGACCCGCATCTCCGCCTATGGAGGTAAGAGCAGCAGCTTGTCGCCCATTAAGCTGCGCAAGAAGCATTCCAAGAAGCGTGGGCCGACTCCTCCTTTAAGATGGCGAAAGAGTTGGAGGACGACGACCCCTTCCAGGCGCCTAAGCCGAAACGCGAAGCCCCGTCAAGCCGTCAGGCGCCTTCGGGTGCTGCTGGTGGGAGTCGCAGGGCCACATCTTCACGTGGCGGTGCCGCATCTCCGCCTCCCTGACCCGCATCTCCGCCTAAGGAGCCCTCATCTCGGGACGCGAAGCCCGCACCGCCGCCTGCGCCGACATCTCGCCCCAACGCCGCGTGGCTGTCAGCAGGGTTCAGAGGTAGCATCTCGTTGCGACGAACACAATCTCTGAGGTCGGCGATAGACTCGTAGGCCCGGGGCGTCTTCTCTGCGCGAGTGAGGCTCGATTTCCAGGCTTGAAACGCTTGAAACGCAGTCGCCATGCCCTCGCGTCCGCAATCTTCCAAGGTGAGGCGGATAGTACTTTACGCGACTGAGGGCGCGAAGAGGACACGCCGATGTGCCATTTCTAGTACTCTCGTATAGTATTGCATTGCACCTGAAATGTGACCGAAAAATGGGTACAGTGACTATACCGATATAATGAATACCGATATAGTGAACATACCGATATAGTGAACGGGGGGGGGGGGGGACGGATTCCTAACACCGGGAAAAATCCCTATGTATACCCCTATAATAAACTTACCAATATAATAAACTTACCGCTATAGTGAACGGGGGGGGGGGGGGGACACAATGCCCCAAACTATACCGATATAGTAAACTTCTCTACATAACGGCAGTGTTGCCGACGCCGAACCCGGCCGTTGGCGTGTTCCGATAGCCGGTACCGTTCCAGTACGGGCGCAGAGGCCTCTACAGCCACTCGGCGGCGGCGGCGGCGGCGGCACACTGCGGCACATTGCGCCCACCGCCACTCAACTGCCCCACCGCGTCTGTCGCCATCGCGCCATGGCGACGCCCACCGAGCAGCGCTGTTCCTATCTAGACAACTGCAGGATAAGGCCTGGAGGGCCTCAACCCAGCCTAGAGCGCTGTGGACTGCTACAGTGAACGGGGTCACCGTTACAATAAACAATAGTACCGATTTAGTAAACCGTTTACTATAGCGGTCGGGTGGGCCTGCTTATAATGAACACAGATATAGTGAACATACCGATATAGTGAACGGGGGGGGGGGGGACGCAATGTTTATTATATCGGTATAGTCACTGTACATATCCCAGCCTAAGCGATCACGTGGGGGGCACATTTTTGAGTCCAGGAATTGGACCGTTTTGACTCAAAAATGTGCCCTGTACCGGCGGATAGTGATCATACTAAGGGTGATGTGGTACCAGGACGGGGGCGGTGGTGTCCTATGCCTATTTATGTAACGACACGAGTGGCGCAATTTGTGGTTTCGAAGCGCTAGCGCTAGAAGCCCTGTTTTTTGCCTAAATGGAAGTCTTGACGGCAACGGCTACCCCGCGTGGCAATATCGGGTGTATCGCGCTACCGCCATTTCCCCCACCCGTATGACTCTGAGTAAGTACATGTAACATGCATGCATTGCCTCGGCAATTTGCTTCATGACTATATAAACGGAGCGTCGCCTACCCAGGGCTTTCCGTAACTGGATTGCTGCCTAAGCGGCCGTCGTAGAGACGGTGCAAGGGTTTCACCAAGGGTCAGGTTTCACTGGTGCCAGTCCTGTCCCGGGGGCGGGAAAAAAAAACATGCATGCACGCGCGCACGGTCTGAATGTAGCCGCGCACGGACGCACGTGCATGTGAATCCAATTCGCAAACCCCATACCTATATGTGGAGGGTGTCGGTTCTGGTGTCGGCTAGGGTTTCAGCGGGCTGACAGTGACTGCTACTACAACACGCATTTTATCCGTCATCTAGAATCGCTCATATGCTGTGACCATTCTCGCGACGATGATGACATGATGTGACATATGGATGCGCCTTTTGGTGTGAATTACAAAAAGGGCAGTTCCCCAGAATTATGCGCCTTTTGGTATCTATACTAAGCGGCGCTTCGCGCCGGGGATCTGTGGAGGTGCCCCTACCTCTTGGGTTGAGCGTGGTGCGGGATGCGGGCCGCTTTTAGCCGGCTTGCAGTGTTGATCTTGTAATAATACTGTTGTTTCCGGGTAATAATGCTTTTAGCGTTAGATTTGTCAGTAATTTATTTTTCAAAAGAGACGTATTTATTTTGTAAAACAGATTAAATCTGCAAGCCGCGTAAAAGCGGGCCGCTGACTACTGGTGTGCATTACAAAAAGGCCGGTACCCAACCCACCGCTAAAGAAAAAAAAAAATAACAGCACTACAAGATCAGCAATACAGTACAAGCCGCCTACAGGCGGCCCGCATCCCGCACGAGGCCGCGCAGGTCGGGCCGGTCGTCAGGTCTACGGGGCGGGCACGGCGCGAATCGCCACGCCCGCCGCCTGTACCGACACCGGACGCCGGACGCCGTCGCTCGACCGTCGCCCGTCCGTCGACGGACGCCGGGCCCCGGGTCGGCGGACTGCCCCCGCACCGCGGCGACCCCTTTTTACACCATCATGTTACAGCATATCCTCGGACCACCGTGTATATAGTCGCTGTATAAATATAGAGGGCGAGTCTCGCTTGCTGATTCAGCAATAAAAACGCGCTGCGGTACCGCGTTATTTTGGCGTTTCAGACGAATATATGACGTGCCTGGGCTAGAATACACGCGCATCCATTCAGAATCTTATCGTCGTCGGAGGTGTGCCTAGAAATCAAACGACCGAAAACCGAACGTATGACGGTTCATACGCGAAGACGCAGAACTGGAGGACGGAGGACGGACGGAGGACGGAGGACGGAGTACTCAAGACGGACGCCTAAAAATCCGTGATAAGACCGTATTGCAACCGGTATCGATTCTCGCGTATTCCAGGCAATTTCGGACGCGGCTCTCCTTTTCCTCCGCTCAACCCAAGAGGTAGGGGAACCAGCACGCGGTATTTGTTGAAAATTTTCCGCCCCGGGGACAATAGTGAAACCCCTGCAGCGCCCTGCTACAAGGCCTGCAACAAAGCGTTAACTACCACATCTTTACTGCGTTTCCTCGTTAATACCGCATCGGATGTGTGACGTCTGTACGCTGCTTCCGTCCCAGCATATGTACGCGCGCGGCGCGCTAGCAGCTCCCGGCAGCAAGCGAATCGCAAGCCCGGCGCCACCGCCGCAGAAAGCCCGCACGCCAGCACGTAGCGGCCCGGGTGGGGTCATCAAAAAGTAGCCGCCGCAGCTGACGAAGGTAAGATTACTGGTAGTACGCTGCCCGTTTCTCCAAGTACAGATCACAGGAAGGCAGGGAGTCCACACAGGCACGAGGGCAGGCTACACTTGGAAGGCTGCCGGAACTGTCTCGTCAGGCTCAAGACAGCGAAAGCTCTTCAAAGGTTGCTCACTCACCTCCCCCTACCGGCGTTCTCCCCAAACCCCAGCAGCCAAACCCCGCTTCCCGGCTGCGCACTCAAGCACACGCAGCATCAGCCACTACTCCTTTCACCGACCTATTGCTCTCCCTGCTCCATCCCTACCCCAGCAGTCAGCCAATCCCCAGCTAGACGCCCTGCCCCCAGTCTGACGGCGCGTGAAACTGCCAGCTTGTAGGGGGCGTGCGGGCGCGCACACGCGGCGGCACGATGTCCTCCGCCGGCCGCATCGTGCCGCGTATGAGCAAGTCCAAGCTTCGGGAGAAGCGCGGGCAGGTGGTGTGCCAGACCTGGCGGATCCTGCGGGGTGATACCGTGTACATCAACACCGGCAAGGACAAGGGCCTCACCGGGACCGTCACCAAGGTGCGCCATGAGCAGCGGCCTGAGCAAGCAGAATTCAGCAGACCGATTCCGCTGGCTGCGGCTGGGGAGGCCTGCCTGGGCAAGGCGAAGTGGCGAAGTGGGGCGGGGGAGGAGGGAGGAGGGAGGAGGAGGACGGGAGGGGCCGCTGATGCGGCGCTGCTTGGCCATTTGCAGGTCATTCGCGACATCTACAACCCTCGCGTCATTGTGGAGGGCCGGAACATGGTCTGGAAGCACGTCAAGATGGAGGGTAGCTCAGGTGAGCCTGCGGTCGCGGTCGTGGGGGCCCTGTGGTGTGAGACAGGGGGTGGGCTCGGGGGATATGGCCCTTTGGCGCGGTCCCATCCCGCTGCCAGGGGGGCTGAGGTGCGAGGCGGACGTGGCGCGCAGATGGCGGCAAGATCCGGATCCCCGCGCCCATCCAGTACTCCAACGTAATGCTGATAGACCCGGTGAGCGGCGGGCCGGTGCGCGTGAAGATGGGCTTTGCGGAGGACGGCAGCAAAGTGCGCATCTCTGTGGGCAAGCACGCCACGGGCAGCGCCATCCCGCGCCCGGCGGTGCTGGCGGAGCGCGCCAAGCCGCGCAACCCGCCCAGCATCAAGGACACCCCCGCGGACGTGGTGGCCAAGGTGACGTACAGCCCGGAGACGATGGTGGAGGACTTCAAGTCGTTTGCGGCCAAGGTGCTGGGGCAGGCGTCGTACCCCAGGTTCAAGTACCCGCCGCTGGAGCTGGAGAGCCTGCCGGTGCGCAGCCGCACGGGGCAGGACCAGGGCCTGCTGCCCATCGCGGCCTCCGAGGCGCTGCGCCTGCGGCCAAAGGCGCGGCTGGCCGGCAAGATGGAGCTGCCGCGCTAGGCGGGCAGCGCCTGTAAGCAGCACGGCAGCACAGCTGCATCCACGCACTCGCACCGCCCCCTTCACGGCAACCGAGCCCCAGCTGCGTTCTTCGCTGCGTCATTTGTGGCGGCTCTCCTGGGACAAGGGGCAGCTGCCCAAGGGCGCGGGAGGGACAGCTCTGCGCGCATCAGGCGCGCCGCTTTGCCACTCTGCTCCGCTCCATCCAGGCGCGCATACCATGTATCGGCCGCATCAACAAGCAGACGGCGCTGACCGGGTCTGTGCGCCAGTGGGCAGTTGCCAGCAGGGGAGGACAGAAATCGCACACATCCGCAAGCACAACTGCATTCCGGTCACCCCCGACCCTGTCGCGGACAAAGACTCCATCACATGCGCATATGCGTTGCCAGCAGTGTCAAGGTGCTGCACGGCGCGGGTGGTCGCATGAATGGCGTCACGGGGCGCGGGGCAAGCGAGGGATCTCGGCCGCGTCCAACTGTCTGGCTGCTTTGAATGGGGGGCGTAGGGGGGTCCTTCACTAGGCACATGCTGGTGGGGCCACATGATGAGGCGATGAGCCGCCGTTCGTAAGGTTCAGGCTGTGCATGCGCATGCGGCTTCATGCAGTCTCCGGGGTCTGCGCAGCTTGTCGGCTGCCTGCATGTTAAAACCCTAAAAACACACACTCAGCTCAGCCATAACGCGCGCTCGCTGTCGCAGCGCTTCCGCATGGATCGGCTTTGCAGCGAGAGCCCTGCCGCGCGTCGCGGTCAGTGCCGTTGTCGCATCCTGGCTGCGAGCGGAACATTGGGAGCCGGGCGATGGCCTATTCACAAGGGGTTGCGGTCGTCATTGGCGTCTTGCGGCCTGGCCTTGATCCTTGTCGGCCACGCTAGCTGCGGCGGCCTACACGCCGCACCTTCACAATGCGCCGGGGCGGAGCTGTCGCGGCGCTGGCGCAGTGGGCCATCTCACCAGCGCCCATCGAGAAAGCCGGCGCTCCCCCGAAGGACATGCCTCAAGCCGCATGGGGGGGCATCATGGCCCCCTCGGCCGCAGCGGCTCCAAAGACAAAGGCGCCGGTAGAGGGGGCACCTTCAGAACAGCCATGACCACAGTTCAAGGACCCGCGAGCGCATGGAGAGCTAGGCCATGGTGGCGAAACCGAGCAACTGGGCATGTGTTTGGGAGAACAAGAGGCCAGAACATTCATAGAACCGGACTGGGAAAGAATGAGGAGGGGAAAGCAGCCTAACCAAAGTGAGCTATTAACCGCGATGCCAGCGAGCGATGAGAAAATAAACCGCATTGATGGCGAGCTGAGTGGGGACAGCGCGCCAATTGAGCTACCTGTTGGTCCTTCAGAAAAAAATGACAGAAAATACAAGCAAAATGCTGAGAGAGATAGACAGGGAGGGAGGAAAATTTTGAAACTAAATAATACGGGTAACTTCGATACCACAAGAGGATATGGAAATTTGTGAAATTTGTGAAATTCAAATTTAAAAAAGGACATGTCAAATGTCAAATAGTAATCAAGGTTAACAAGACAGTATAAAGAAGTCAACGCAAGGAACAAAAATTCATAAAACTACATGAAGTGAATGTTGTTGCAGAGCAATTATGGTATTGGTCCGCTTCGCAAAGCTTGCTGCGCGTATGCCTACAAGCGGCCCTGACAGCAACCGCTTCCAAGGTCACCTCTTACGCGCTGCGACAGCGTTCCTGGTGACTGATCCTCCAAGTGAGGGTCGCCTTGGTGAACTCCGTGAGCGTTCTCCTGAGTACTACGATTCCATGTTCCGCGTTGCCGCTTGTCGCCCATTTGGCCTTCCGGCGGCTCATGTCCTCTCCCTTGACGAGCCATGCCCTTGTGCTTTTTGCTCCTTCTCGGTACAAGGTATGCTGGCCCGTTTTGAGGATGCTGGCGTTGATTTCACTCCTTCAACTTGGGCGGTCGCGTACGCTGATCACGTGGCACGTTGCTCCGGGGGCGACTCCAATCACGCCGCACACGAGTGGGCGGCACATGGCCTTTCCCGACGTTTGCCACGACGTGAAGTCCGCGCTGGGCGTGGGTGTCCAGATCCTCACGGACCCGTTAGTGCTTGTTTCTCTTCCGAAGGGCAGCGACGGCCGGCCGGCCGATGTTGGGCTTTTTGGGTATGGTGGTATCCGCGGGAACACGGTTGCTGTCGATACCACCATTGCCCCTATCCTCGGCGTGTCAAGCTCGGATCCAACGACTGCATTGCGGGCTACTGCAGAGCGCCACAAAATCCAAAAGTATGACGAGAGTGTCCGAAACGCCCCCGGCATGCTTCGCTTTGTTCCTTTCGCCGTTTCCGAGTTTGGCTCACTGGCCCCGCACGCTATCGCCTTCTTGGTGGAGCTCGCGAAAGCTAGCCACACACACACTGGCCAAGAAATCGGCCAGCTCTTGTCTGCGTGGCGCCGCCGTTTCTCCTTGCTCATCAACATGGCACATGCAGACAACGTTCTTGGTTGGGTCGCGGCGGCGCGCGCGGCACGTGATGTGCTCATGCGCCTGCGTCGCGTCGCTCGTCGGCATGTGTTGCTATGACCCGGGTCATTGGCTACAAGCGTCCTCGCCGCGGCTGATAGCCTATCTACCCCGGGGCGGGGGTCCCTTTGGTTCCTGGCAACTAAGCGACTTCGTGGTTCCCTTGGCTCCTCCTTGGTTCTTGGCTCCCTGGCCTGCTGCTCGACCTTGGTTTCAGGCTTATATTATGTCTCTCTTTTGCTGGCAACCTTTCATTGTTGTTGTTAGTTCTCTTTGTAGTGCGCATTTGTTAAAGCCCTTATGTAATAAATTAATTATGGCATTGGTTAGGTGGGATTAACCGCGCCTAGCCAGCGAGCCGGTCCCTGAAGGGGCGACTCCGGGGCATCACCTGCTCCCGAGCCGAGACCCTGGCCCAAACCCCCCGGTACAGGTGCAGCATGGAGACCTGAAAGACGAGGGGGACCGGGGGCACGGTTTGGGGGGGGGGGGGGGGGGGGTAAGGGGGCGCACCGTTGGGTGGAGGGGCGGAGCCGCCAAACGGGAAGCCCATTGAGGCCCGCATGGGCGCCGGCGCCGAAGTGCCAATTGCGAAGGACGGCGCAGCCGCGGTCGCTCTGCCGAGAGCATGCGCCAATAAAGCACAAGCGGTAACAAAACGAAGCCAGGGAGCATGGTGCGAATAGGCACCGACCTCGGAGCCGCGTCGGGATGTGGAGCATCGGTCGATCGGCCAGTCGGTCGGTCGGTCGGTCGGTCTGTCGACCGGTCGATCGGCATCAAATGGGCGCACTCGCACCTGTTCCTGAGCGCCTCCTCCTCCTCCTCCTCCTCCCCCTCCCCCTCCTCCTCCTCCTCCTCCTCCTCCTCTGCACCGCAGTCTATCCCCCAGTCACTCCAGCCGCTGGTCTCATAGTCCCTGATGATTCTCTCAGTGCCGGTGGCGTACGTGGCCGGCGGCCAGGATAGCGTTCATCCACATCAGCCCCTCCGTTGATTCCACGTCGCCGCTGACATCGCTGCCGCTGTCGCTTTCGCTGATGGAGCCGCTGTCGCTGTCGCTTCCGCTGCCGGCTCCAAGGAAAGCGTCCATCCACATCTTGGCCTCTACCGGTTCCATTTCGCTGTCGTCACTGGCGCTGTCGTCACTGGTACCATCCCCGAAGGAGTCATGGTGGAGGAAGCCCATAGTGTCGCAGACTTGCATCACGCCCATGACGAGCAGTGGGGGTATGGACACTCGACCCTGGACCCTGACGAAGTCGGCCATGTCTCCAAACTGCCGGTCCGAGATGGATGCCAGGGGCGTGAGGTATGGGTTGTACGCGCCCCCCAGCGCCGGGTTGCTGATCAGCTTTTCGTACCAGCGCTGCCACCAAGCCAACCCCGGGATGACACCCCACTGCCATGGGAGCGCCCCCTCAGCACGCCTCCCGGCCGCACCCATCGCAGCGGACGGCGCACCGGAAGGCGCGAGACACACAGCGGCCCTGCAAGCAAGGAGGCCCACACTCGTCGGGCTCAGGCCACATCCCAGGCTCCATTCAGACATGCACCCACATCAGACCACGGCGGGGTGGGCAGCACACCCGGCAGCCTTGGGGCAGAGTGCGTTCTCCGGCGCGTTGTACATGGCCTTGAGCTCCGGGCAGATCTCGAGCAGGTACAGCGGCAGCTCCCTCAGCTCCGCGGGCTCGCCGTAGAGGTAGTGCCGTGTGGCACGGCTGGCCGTGGCGCCGGGCGTCCAATGCTCACAGGTGGCAAAGTCGCCGCGGGCCGCCTCCCAGGGGCTGATTTCCCGCTTGGCAATGCCCTCCCGCGCCACCGGCGACGCCAACTATATGATGAGAACGTGCGGCGTGGACAGTAGGTGGGCGTCGACGTCCTTGTCCGAGGGCGGTTTACCAGCCTGGAGCCGGAGCCCGGTCACAGAGGTCAGCGGGAAGCGGACCCGGCGCACGTTGGACTCGCAAAAGTCGCAGAAGTTTGCCTTGCAGAAGAGCAAGGAAAACTACTGGTTCTGCTTCTCCTGTTGCACCTCGATCGGTCGGGTGGGCTTGTCGGGCGTGGGAGCTTCCCAGCCAATGCTGCGGGTCCTCCTCAGCCTGGCGGGTACCACAAGAGAAGAAGGCAGGACAATTATGAGGTGCCAACTACTTAGGCCATCCATCGACGGAAAGCGCACGGGCAGCGGTGGGTCTTGGGATGGGTTATGCGCCCGCCCTGGCTGGGCAGAGGGGGGGGGGGGCGGGTCATGTTGTGTTTGCGCATATGGAGGGCAGACCGGCTGCTGTGGAAACCTTATGATAGCATAGGTGTGAATGCCTAGGGTGGCAGATGGCAGCGGGTGCACTCACCCTCTAGAGTAGGTGCGGCGCATCATGATGTGCTGAGGAGTGAAGGCGGCCGGGGACCTGTCGACATCCGGGTCGGACGTGAGGCGGTTCCACGCCTCCGTCACGTCGCGCGCCCGGCGTTGCGTGACTGAGTAGAAGTCCAGCACTAGCTCGGGCAGGTGGTCGCAAGCGCCGTAGATGAGCATCTTGCGCGCCGGGTCCACGCGCACGCACAACTGGGAGGGGTACGCCGACACAAGCTTGCCGGTGGCCTCCCCGCCCGGCGTCACAAAGTGGATTTGGTACAGCCCCATGGCGGCCTGGCCACGGCATCGCACCGTTGAGCAACGCATCGGCGAGATCATTCGGGGTGCGGGCAGACATCTGGCGGCGCCGCGCCCACCTTTGTGGTGACTGCATGGAATCGCGGGTTGACTCTGCGGGGCTCCGGGACGGGCACGTCGTCCTTCTCATCGTCCCCGGGGTGCCGAGGGCTCATCTCCACCGTCATGTCCTTCTCCAGGAAGTCCTCTTGCTTCCCGTCTGGGGTTTTGTACGCGTACAACAGGGACGCCTCCCGCGCCCATCGTCTAGGCTTGGGGGCCATGCCCGGCGCGGAGTCCTCCCCCGCCTCACTGTGATAACGGAGCGGGGCGTCCAGCAACCGGCCAGGCGACCGGGTTGTGTAGAACCACTTGGTGCCTTTCCACGGCCTCATGCCAATGTCAAACGGCTGGCACAGCATGTTGTATTGCCAGCACGTGGAGAGGCATGTCATCGCCACTGCGCAGCACAGAGCAACACGACACCCATTCAATTTGAGCATCATATCACTGTCAACGCCAGGTCACCGCTGCAAGAGTAGTGCTAAACCTCTTGGCTGATTGCATACCCCCGTCCCTGCCTCAGGGCAACCTAGACCAGGGACCGCGAAAAGTATATAACTCATCAAGTTATAATTCATCAAGTTACTTAAGGGATGTGTTTTACGATGTATAGGGCTTGTAGAGGAACCATGGGTGGATGGGTGGATGGCAAAGCGTGGGTCTCACTACTACTCTGGTGAACAAACACATACGAGTTGGTACTTTGGCGGACGGTTGGTCGTGATGTGTGCGTGTGCGTGCGTGTGTGTGTGTGTGTGTGTGTGTGTGTGTGTGTGTGTGTGTGTGTGTGTGCTGTGATGTTACTCGCAGGGTTTACTTGAGTAGGTGCTCATATCCAGCTCGTTGGAGCCCGCCCCCTGAAGCCCAAAGCGGACAGCGTTCTTTGGGTCTTGCACGTTGAACAGCCGCTCCTGCATCTCCTCGGGCGAGACGCGCTGCCCTTTCATCAGCGACAAGAGGGACCCTATCATGGCCTGCATCTCGCCGACTGCGCATGACGTTGCTGATGAAGCTCGTGTTCGGCATCCATGGCGTGCGACAATTTTTGCGGTTGCTTTTGATCATGGGCTGCCCGAAGAAATACTTGCTGATGGCATTCAGCCGCATCGAGTTGCCCAAGGCGCAGCTGGCGAAAGGCACGTGAGCTCGGATTTTTTTTTGAAGTTGGCGTGTGCCTCGGCGTTGGTGATGAGAGGGGACTTCGCCGTCTTCGGTTGGCTGCACGCATCCTCCATGTAGGCCTCGATCTTTGCGCACAACTTCGGGTGACGCCAACATGTGAAAGCTCGCCGGTTGCCCTCATGTAGGTGTACAGGTTGCGAACAACGCCCACCTTGCCGCCGTCCCAAATCGCGCCCATGCTTTTCTGATCGACATCGGCTTGGAACAAACGCTTGAAGTGGACCTTGTCCCAAAACAGCTTGTCCATCGTGGTCGCCGTGCGCCGCCGGATGCGATCGCGAAGGCGAAAGAAATCAAAGATCTCCTCGGCGGATTAAAATTCCTGCATGGCGAAACCCACGTCGTCGTCGTCGTCGAGCATGGGCATTCTGTCGCGATCGCTGGCGTATGCCGATCGCGGGAGGCGAACTTTTCCCCCCGAAATGTTTGCGTCGGTGTCGTCCATGACCTCGATCGTCGCCGTAAATGGGATTGGCTTATCGAGCTTCTTGAAAAACCGGGCGATACCAAGCGACCCCCTGTCCGAAAAGCCCAGCCCTTTGTCGCTCGCGCCGTCTTCGATGATGTACCCGGCCTTTGCACACAAGTAGCGGAAGCAATCTTCGTCCGTGGCCTCGCACTCGTAGTCGACGAAATCCACCAGCCTCTTTAACACAGGATCAGGCTTGTACAACCGCGAGTTGTGGGCAAGATCCGTCGCCCGGCGGTAGCTCGTGTGCCCGCCAAGGTCGTAGACCTCGATCACGTTGGACCGCAAGTTTATCGCCCAAAACGCGAGCTGCACGACATCGCGGAGATTCATTGCGCGATTCATACAGAGCACGACGCGATCAAAATATCGGTCGGTGTGACTGACGCCAACGGTGACCGTGCTGTTTGATATGACAAGGCCTCGCGATGACCACGAAGTGTTGACATCAGCCATAACTTTCGCGCGCTTTGTATGGTCCATATTTGCCTGCATGACGAGGCAATCCTTCTCGTACGTGAGATCAAAGGCGTCGCTGGTGTTAGCCTTTGCGCTCGCGTACGCGCCTCGGGCAATCTCCTCGATTGTCTTGCGATCTGGATGCGGCGCGACGTACGGCGGGTGGAACGCCAACACCGGGCGCTTGAGGTAGCGCGGGTATCCGAGTCGAAGCTGAATGGTGTCGTAGACGGTTGTATCTTTCAGCGCGTCCATCAGCCGGACCTTACGGGGGACGGCAGTGTGTGGAGTCGCGATCACATTGTAATCGAACCCGAGATCCTTGATGAACGCCGTGATGTTGCGCGAAGGGAAGGCGTCCAAGACATACACCGTGTTTGCGTTGCGGATGAGCTGAATGAATACGTTCCAATTCTTCTCGAGCTTGCCGTCGTGGTTGTGTGTGTTCAACTTCCCCTGGTTGAGATAGGGCTGAAACTTGTCGATGATGAGGATGTTGTACACCCGCACCTTGCCGTCCTTCCCCGCGACGCTTCCAGATGGAATCATGGGATACGATCTGATGTTGGGTCTTGAGATACTCTTGCCAACTATTGTCGCTGTTGTAGTTGTAGTCCATGTAGTTCGTGATATCAAGCCCTTTGCTCTTGCACTTGGAGTGGATGTCCAACGCAAGAGTTTGGCGGCTGACGTTGAATAGTGACTTTTCGTCTTCTTGCTTCTAGCATCGTCATGCGCTCGAATATCTTTTCAATCTTGCCGGAACCCATCGGGCAAGCGAGATACACGAACTTTATCGTCTCAATCTCGTCGCGCTTTCGATTGTTTGTGATCTGCAGTTCGTCGAGCGAATGGATGTGAGAATTGATAGGGACATCGTAATACCACTTGAAACCACGAAGAGTATGGTTCTCGATATCCGCATCCGGGAATAGCAACGCCAATATCATCACGATGCGATTGTCGGATGCATGGGCGTTTTGCTGGGTCTAGCCGCCTCCACTCGTCGGCATATCGCTCCACACGATGCGGTGTCAACTCGCGGCCTTGCTCAACCCAACGAATGAAGCTGTCGAAGGAGACACGGCGACCACGGCACCAAGACATCACGAGAAAAACGGCATCGGCGCTCAAGCGGTGTTCGCCCGTGTTGACGTGCTTGATGAGGGAGAGCGTTTCCTCCATCGGGTCGGAGTCATCCATGACGACATGGACCATGGTGCTCTTGGCCTTCGCTAGGTTCACAAGCTTGAACTGCTGGTTGCGCCCGTAGACCTTGACATCGCAACCGCATTTCAAACCAAGCTTGTCGTTAATGGATCGCATGAGGTTGAAAAGAGGGCGCGTCTCTTGCACAACCGGTCTTGCACATTGTTGGTGTACAACTCCGGGAACACGAGATGCATAGATACCTTGAAATTCTCGTCCACAACACCGACGGAACCCGATATCAATATCTTTGTGTCAAGTCCAAATCGCAGGCGAAATTCGTTCAATAGTTGCGTCTTGTGTACGTCGAGCAACACCTCGGTCTCGGTGACGCCCGCGCGCGGCACGTACTCTTCGTAGTCGACGTACACTCTGCTCTTCGCGTTGGTCGAAAATGATCTTAAAGAGCGACATGTTAGTCAGATTGAGCTCGCGGAGTTTGTCGGGTGTCACATTGGCGAAACCAAATCATCGCTCAGACATTTGCTTTATTTGCAACCGTGATGTCGCCGGGACGTCTCGCCTCAACGATACTGGACAGCTTTCCCTCCCATGTGATGTTGTGACGAGTGAACGGCATGCTGATAGCGGGCTTCGAGTGCGATGCAGCATGTGGGGATAATTTCTTACAAGGAGTTGTCCGCGGCCTCCGCCTTAAGTTGAGCAGCGCGGCGGCGGTATCGCTCGCGCTGGCGCTCGCGGACGTGCTGTGCGTTGGCGCGGTAGTACTCCCTATGATGGCACGCGCTCGCGGCTGACGGCGTTGTACCCCGCGCGGTACTCGCGAATACGCTCCTTGTGCTTGTCGCGCCATTTCATCCGCGAGATCTTCATTCGCTCTGCGCGCTCCTCGTCGCTTAAAACACGTTACCGTCCGCGCGCCATGGCGTGTCTTTATCTAGCGTCCGATTTTATCTACACTCGAATGACATAAGCGGGGCGAGACGCGGCGCGGATCAAGAGTGCAACATGCCATCGTCCGTCTCAGTCACCGTCTCCTTCAGCGACGGGGACAAGGGTGCAACTCGCCCATCTTGTGACTGCTCCTTGATGCGCGTATATGGTGCTCATGTGGAATTGTCAAGAAGTATGCGTGCGTGACCTCACTACTGTACGCTCACGAGAACATCCGACTGCCATGCAGGAGCGACACGGCCATGTTGAACCAAGCTGTTGCGACAAGCATGACGAAGCGCGGACTGAAGCGGTATAAGGGGTATTTGGGGGGATAGAGAGCATAGATAACACAGCATCTACACCATTCCCAAATTACATAGTCCACATATGCAGTCTTTGGATGACATAGAGATCCTTGTGTATCTATCCTCGCCTTGTTGCAAAAGACATGGCGCTACGGGGCGGCATGGAGCCTTGCGTTTCAGTGCATGCGATATCCTCCTACGCCAAGGAGGCATCGTTACTCCGTTTCGTCCGGTTAGCGCACTTTTAAAATCGTTTTCGGCAATTGCAGTGGCGGCATTGTTTGGCACAAGGCTATGAAACCATAAAAAACACGCACCGCAGAAGGGGGGGGGGGGGGGGCATGTTGGCTGTGTAGCTACCGTCTGTCGCATAATGCATTCGTGCTCCCGGCGGTGGGCGGACGACATATGCATAGGATGTTTGACGCGCAAGTTGTAGCCAAATCAATGCATGCTACCGTTTGCAATGCACGGGCATTATTTTCAAAAGAGGAAGTGTCCCAATAATGTGGACAAAAGTCAACAATTTCCAATTCAACAAAATTTCAAGCAAGATAAGCGCCGTTGGCTGCGTCTTGCTGAGTTATGAAGTGATGCGCATATAGGGCCTTCGATTCCACATGGGGATGCTTATACCACCCGCGCCGTAGCGGGCTTAGCGCGGAGTCCCCCCTTTAGCAACAATTTCACGACTAGTGCATAGGTCGGTGCGCATGTCACCGCCCATGATCCAAGGGGAGGAGCCGAAATTACGACGGGGTCGACGCGACGTGGAGACGCATCCGAGCAGAAGTCCTCGCGCCTGGGTGGCTGCGTGGAGTGGCAAATTACACGCCTCCACAATGCGCCCCACCTACGAATTATCTAGCGTGCAAACCTGAGTTTGGGGGTATCTTTGATATGCAACATGATCGATTTGCCCTCGTATTGAGGTCATCCCATTGAGAGATTCATAAAGCGCTACTCATGGACGCGCTTTCCAGCCCGTTATCCCGATCTAAATGGGAGAAAACGGCGAGTTTTTATAGGGAATTCCGCGTAGTGCTTGCATGATTACTGATGTTCGCAGAGGGAACAACCAGTTTGCGATTGTCACGGCATGCATCCCGCTAGCTGACCGTAGACTATAAACCATGATGCGCCAAGCAGCATGAGGTAAATGGCTGACACATGTATCTCGACGACCAAGGGATGAAAAATCCGGTTTTGGATATGTCAAAATGCTGGCGTGCCGTCCGCCAAAACCGGCCAAAACGACCGCGTTTTCCAACACCCAAGACACTGATTTTGCCACATGACAGGTGCCGCGCGCGCACCTCACACCGTCGCCTTGACCCAAGCGAAACCACACCCATACCCAAACATGCAAAGCCTTTTGTGGCCTGCTGTATCATGAGATAATAATATCGGATTGATGGCGAATCGCATAATAGTTTGCATCACTGCTTATTCGTAACTCATTTCTTAACGGTGAGCGGCTTGCTATCGTCAAGTCGCAAATAACAGTAAGGATACTCAATATCCTGTATTGATAACTCAATACATATGTATATATGCATACACACATACATATATACATGTGTACAATACGTGCATGTGTATATATATGTTATATACATGAATGTTATATATATAATATATATTTCAGGCTGTGTATATGCTGTGTATATGCTATGTATTTGCTATGAAAATAAAACAAAAACGAAAACGAAAAACGAAAACGAAAAGCGAAAAGCGAAAATGATTTGAGTTTTGCAAATCGCGACGATTT
>VCJN01002050.1:0-71476 GCA_006384855.1 Tetraselmis striata
CACCTCTTTCACTGGCAACCTTTTATCACAATTGCTTCCGCCAGTACCGCCCTTCGTGCGCAGCATATGTTAAAGCACTGATGTGAGGAAACTACGAACAGCTAATTAATTAGCGCTACATCAGGGCTTTCACAGAAGCGCACTACAATAGAACTAACAGCAACTATGAAAGGTTGCGAGCAGAAGAGAGACAGAAGTCCGAAACCAAGGTCGAGTAGGAGGACAGGGAGCCAAGAACCAAGAAAGAGCCAAGGGAAGTCACTTAGCTGCCAGGAACTTAAGGAACCCCCGCCCCGGGGTAGCTAATTCTTACGAACAGCTAATTCTTACAGGGTATAACGATAGTATTAAATTACATCAGGGCTTTCACAAAAGCGCACTAACAGAACTAACAGCAACTATGAAAGGTGGCCAGAAAAAGAGAGACATAAGCCTGAAACCAAGGTCGAGCAGCAACCATAATATTGTATGTACCGCGTGTGTGAGATACATAAATCAAATATAAATATAAAGGATTCAAGCAATAATTTAACCCCATCACTAAATAATCACACAGGCGCAGCGGCGCATCGGGGGCACATCAACAGAGCCACATCATCCATATAGAGCCATATCTAGAGCAGTGCCAGATCATATGTCTTTTTGGTTACAGGGAGAGCGTCCAGACAATGCACGCAAAGGACCTGGGGAAGGACCGAAGGAAAAAGCCTACATTTAAGCAGAACCCTCTTAGTGCCAGATCATCCAGCAGCATACTGTACATATACGATGACGAGACCGACTAGGGTTTTTCTGATGGGGTTCCTCTCCTCCAGAAAGGTGAAAACCCTGATGTCTTCTGCGGTCAGACTGTCGTCGTCAGCCCGGCCGGAGTCTGACTCAGATGCCAGCGAGATGCCAGCTTGACTAGCGGTCCTAGGGTTGTAGGGTTTGGTTTAGCATTACACGGGGTAGAGTCGGGGCATTACGGGGTAGAGTCGGGGGAAGGCGAAGTCGGGCTTCTACGGGCGGTCCTGATGATATTATTAACTTTTAGGTTATGGGGAGAGCGGTCCTGATGAGGACTCCCGCCATGCTGATGCCCGACGAGTTGTAAATTTGTCACGCGCCGCTTGTAATTCAGTACTGGTGCTCACGTAGCCCTACCACGGATCAATAGCGGGTAATCTTTACATGACGTGATGCTGCCGGGATGGATTCTCGGTGTTGACCTCGCGATGCGCTGGAAAATGCGCGCCCATCAGCCGCGGGCCGCGGGCAATGATTTGAACCAGTGCTAGTGCTTGTGCCAGATATCCAACAGAGCAGGCACTCACTGACATCGCCCTTCTGGCTGACAAACAGCTATCGAGGCCCTCCGGCCGTCCACTCCACAGCTGCCAGCATGGCCACTCTCCCCTTTCCTGCGCTTGCACGAGCCAATCTTCAGGGCTCCACGGCCGCTGTGCCCCCCGTTCGCGCTCCGTTCGCGCTGGCCGCCGCCCAACGGGCCAACCCCGCCGCGTGCTCTCCGACACCGCCTCGACGCAACGCCTGCTGTCGGAGCCGCCTCCGCAAGCGGCCCGTCTCGCTTCGTCGCGGGCTGCGCTGCCGAGCCTCCCCGGCGCAGGGGAGCACGCAAGACGAGCTCGTGTCGCTGCGCGTGGCGGGGCTGAGCGTGTCAGAGACCGGTTTCATGGCGCTGCTGTCGTTCGCTGAGCAGGTGCGGGAGTCTCCTCCTGTGCTTGCTTCAACGCCTGGCCTCCCCCGCCGACGCCCGCCGCCCTGCGACCTACCGACCCAGCTACAATATTCTAGTTCGCCGTTCTCGATCCTCGCATAACTGGCTCCATGCGCTTGCGAGTCAGGTACCCTCAGCCGCGAGCGGCTTGCCCCCTGGGGCTCATGGCGCAACCCGAACTCAAAACCTACACTGACATCCTTATGGAACCTCCGCCCCCCTGTCGACTCGCTACCGCGTGCAACAGAATCCCGACCGAGCCACGGACCGCCGCATCCTACCGCTACAGATAACTTCAGGTTCTTGCCCTGGCCTTTGACCCTTGCTTGCTGTTTGCACGCCCCCTCAGTCCGCTGCATGTGGAGGCTGGCCCCTGTTCTGATAATAGCGCCCCGCAACAACCCACGCAGGTGGCGCGGACCGCGAGCGCGCCGAATCCATCGAGGCGCTCACGCTGCTGCAGCTGGTTCAGGGAATCGATGTTGGCGTACGGCTGCCCATTGACGCCCTCTCCCAGGTCCCCCCCCCCCCCCCCCCCCGTTTGGAGCCAGCATGCCAGCCAGGCAGTTGCGGCTACGGGTGGGTCAGGCCAGGGCAACATGGTGGCAGCGACTGCCTGATTGATGGCTGTGGACTGAGGTGGGCGCGGTGTGGCTGTGGCAGGCGTGTCCGGGCGTGCCAGAGGGTAGCCTCCTGCGGCGGGTGGTGCTGCGCTCAGTGCCCTCAGGCGCCGGCGAGCTTTTGGCGGAGCTGCACGTGTCCGCTGCCTCGTACGAGTGCGACGCCGCTTTTGAGGCCCTCGGCCTGGCACTTCGATACCACGCGCCGCTCTCCATGCCCAAGACACTGTGGGCAGCCTCCTCTCTGTGCGCAGCCGACGCCGCAGCGGCCTTTCCGCAGGCGCTGCCGGTGGAGGAGAGCGCGGCGCAGGCACAGAGCATCAGCAGCAACATCAGCCTGGCATGGCGGGTGGGCACGGACCCCATCGGCACCAACGACATCGTGAACTTCCGCCGCCAGCTGGGCCAGGCGGAGCCCTCCGCGCCGGGCGAGTCGGAGCAAGGGTTGTGAGGCCTATTGCCCCCTCCTGCGCCCCTTCGTCCTTGTATTACTCCCCCCCTCCCCCCCCCCCCCCCCCCCCCCTTGTATTCCCCACCCCGGCAACCCCGTGTACCACTGTATTCGTGATGCAGAAAGGGCGTAGCCTGCCAAAAGGTGATGCGAAACCGGTCCCTAGCTCCCCTAGGGAAGGCCACATCGATTGTGGCTGCCGCTGTGCCTGTAATTTTAGATTCCACGTAGCCTGCCCTATGTAATGGCGCATGGTAAGCATGTGTGTGTGTGGGTGTGTGGGTGTGTGTGTGTTTGTGGTGGGAATGGGGGTGGCGATTTGCGGGGGAGGGTGCCAAACCGGAATGCTTAGGGAAATTGAAAGAGCACGAGCTAAACACATCAAGAACACATCAGGTGCCGGTAATCCAGGTAGGGCGCGGCGCAGCAACGACCGACCTCGCCCTGCTCATCCCATCAGTCATCGCCTCCTGGACTGGACCATCTCCAGGCATAACTCAGATTCCAACCCATGCGGTACTGTCAGAGTCCTGTCTAGCCCGCCTGCCACAGCTTCGGTCCGGCCCAAGAAGCTCAAATATGACAGGGCAGCGCCCTGGTGGGGTTGCTCGTTTCACTGGCTAGGAATGCATCCGATCGACCACCAACGGAGTCTATTCGACAGAGCGGCGTGTCAGGTAGCGCGCCGGCCCCAGCCACAGCCAGGAATACAGTCAGGAAGCTCACTACTGTATTGTTCGCAGCCACATCCAACACTTGGCACGCTGTTCCACAATGTTAGTGACCCAGTCGGTGATTTTTGTCTGTCATGGAGTATGCAGATCTTTCCCTACCCTCTTTCCTTCACATTCCCTCCCTGTCACAATCACCTCCTCCTGTCAATATATGTCCCCCCTCCCCCCTCTCCTTTATATTATCCACTGAAACGCACGCATGTGCGCCCTTCCGCATCCCCTGGAGTCTATAGCGGAGTTTCAGGGAGCAAAATTAAAGTCCTCGTAAAAACATAGCGGACAGCTCAGAGCTCCATTTTGCTCGGAGATTGCGCGCGTGTGGTCACACAAAAAATCTAGTGTACGCAGTGAAGACCCGAACAAATGATGTACCCGCGAGCAATTAGTGGACGGACCTATGACCTATTTTTTGTCCGGAAGACAACAACTGTCCATTTATTCCTTGCCTGGAACTGCTCTATACCATGCCAGTCCCCTAGGTGGCCGGACTTAGACACCGTACAAGATGCACACCCCTCCTGTCAGTACGGAGCGCGCTGCGTCCGTTTGTTAGCGGAGGCGCTCTGCGCGTCGGTGGAGGGGCGCGCGGTGCGCCGGGCTCGGTTTTACACGAAGGGCGAGAAGGGTGTACATATGCCGAGCATACTATAAGTACATATGGTCTGTATGGTGTGTCTATAGTATGACCACCTAGGAGACTGCCTGTCTTGGGTGCCATGCTGGACACATAGCGGCCTCTGATTGTAGGATGGCCCCTTGTGGGGCGGAGCAGGGCGTGTCTCATTTCTGGCAGAGTGTGCAATGAGGGCCGTAGTCGAACAACCCCTTACCCAGGAGGGGGGGTCTCCAGGCGGAAAACAATCGATTCACATTCCAAGAGACCGCCATGCCGAGAGACTCCGCGCCCCCGACGATCAATGTGGCGGGCAATGCGGCTGGCTAGCCCGCGCTGTTTATTCACTGGGTGGCGCAACGCTGCTGCCGCCTCACTTCTTGCGCTCCTTCTTCCACTTGAACACCTTCCCCCCGGCGCTGCCCTCCGCGAGCTCGTGCGGCTGCAGCTTGCGCTTGCGCCCGTTGCCCTGCAGCAGTGGCGGCGAGCCGCACCCGCGCCCACCCGGCGATGTTAGAGCGTGCATGCCGGTCCCGATAGACGGCGCGGATGGCGCCACTGATCATCCACACGACGATGGGCTCTTCTCCAAGCAATCAACACCACAAAACCCGGGAACCATCTGCGCACTTATGGATC
Organism: Tetraselmis striata; assembly: GCA_006384855.1. Lineage (NCBI taxonomy): Eukaryota > Viridiplantae > Chlorophyta > Chlorodendrophyceae > Chlorodendrales > Chlorodendraceae > Tetraselmis > Tetraselmis striata. The sequence continues at coordinate 4,778 of VCJN01002050.1, forward strand.
CGGGCTGTGCAAGTCATTAGGGACGCATCTGTAGCAATGGATGTACAGTACTTGAGGGAACATTGGGCACCGCTGCAGAAGGTCCAGTTGATGCCAGAGACTATTCTGACTGCTTTTGAGTGTTCAGAATAAGGGGTGCGGGTTTCTATGCAATGGAGTCCTTGCAGGTGCAGCGGCACCGGTGCCGGCATGGCATTGTACGGGTGCCGGCGCGGTAATAGGGACACTGCAAATATGAACCCGCCCTCCCTGTCAGGGATCAAATGAAACTATGGCGGAACTGTAGCGAATGTTCTTATAGGCTGCATGGAAGCCCAACCCGAGGCTGGTAAAAAGCATGTTCCCATGGGCGCGTCGGCACGAATAGTGATTGTGCTCATGGGATCGCCTTGTTGAAGGTGTTGGTGGCGGGGAGGGGTGGGTGACAGATAGCAGCATGGTGTGGGGAGTTTGCAGCGGCTGCAATAGAGCGGAGTTGAGCGAGGGGGGAAGGGGGGGGGGGGGGGGGGGTGAGGGCGCACACCGCGACGGCCTTGGCGAGCTCCATACCCTGCGCCGCTTGCCGCAGCTTGCCCACGCGCTCCATGCGCTGCGCCAGCTCCTTGTACGCCACCGTCTTGGCCCTGCACGCGCACCCGATCAATGCCAGTGCTAAACCCTGTCCTCCCCACTGAGCCACTTGACGCCTAAGAGGAGCCTAGGACAGTGCCTCCCCTCCCCCCCCTTCAAGCCCACTGGGTTGCTTTCCGGGCACCGCGACTTCCATTTAAGACAGCATCGGCATGGCATTCACAACTGCACAAGCATGCGCGCTAAGACCCTGTAATACCCTAAAATATATCTTAAAAACCCTACATCCTCATATTGCATGTAAATCCCCCCCCCCCCCCCCCCCCCGCTTCCCACTGGGGGCCCTCTCTCGGGAGAGGGAAGGGTGGGCTCACTTCTCCGCTTTTTTTGCGACGCGCGACGCGTTGGCGCCGCTCCCGCCAACGAGGAGGGTGTCGCTGTCGATCTGCTCGCGACGGGGGCGATTGAAGGCGCGCCCCAGCAGCGCCGGCTCCGTGTCAAAGTACTCCTCCGGCCGGAAGCGCTGCGCCTCCTGAGGGTGTGGGCGGGGTCCGTTGCCGTGGCAAAGCAAGTGGTGTTTTTGTCATGGACTGCTTCACTGCCACGCAGCGGGTGGCTGCTCCAGGCAGATGCGGCGGCAGAGTGCCACTGTCTACTGGCAAGACAGGCAGCTGCCAATATTGCTAAATTATCATATGCATAGCCAACAATATAGTATACAAATGGTCTCTATTACTATCATCCTCAATGGATATTACGCGATGCTTAGGTGTATGATGGCATGTTGATATGAACGCACCTAATGTTTACATGAATTTCCCCGTATGAGCGTCATGCCCGGCGCCATGCAGCAAAATCCCGGCCTTGCCACCCATGCGCAGCTGCATGCTTTCCATTGGTGAATGCCATATAGGTGGTTGCATCACAGCGGAGGACAGCGGTAGTCTGGCCGCCTGGGGGTGCTGCCATGATCAACAATAGGCACAACATGGTGGGGCAGAGAGGGGGGGGGGGGGGGGGGGGGGGGGGGGGGGGGAGGGGGGGTGCCTGGGTGGAGTCCACAAAGACGGTGTGCTTGTTGCGCGAGGCGGCCCCGATGAAGTGCAGCGACGCCTTCATGCGGTCCACTTTCTGTGCGGTAAGGCGGGTAGTGGCAGCAACGGGCATGCGTGCCGTTGAGAGCGTGAGCACTGCATCAGCGGTCTGGTTACCATGCTCGTGTGTGTGTGTGTGTGTTATGAGGAGGGAAGAGGGGAGGGGAGGGGGGGGGGACCTTGGCGTCCGTCTGCGCCTTGGTATTGATGTAGCCGATGTCCTGTGTGCGCATGAGCTGCAGCTGCTCTTGCGTGTACTTGTTTGACTCCGTGAGCCTGCCGCAACGCACCCTGCTCAGCCGCCCCGACCACCACGACGCCCCCCAGGCCTGACTGGACCGGTGGCGCCCCTGCCAAGCCACCGCCGCACCTGCCCTCATGCACACCGTCCTTTGTGCGGCCCTTCTCCATGGCAAAGTAGAACTCATCGGGGTTGCGCTCCTCTGCCTTCCGGCGCAGGTTCTGCGCGCAGGGCAGCGGGAGGCGGGCTGTTACGCGAGGCTGTGAGCCAATGATGCCGGGCCGCAGGGTGAGGGGCCGTCACGAGGCCGCACCAGGATAGTCTTCTCTTTTTTGTGGTAATCATCCGCGCGTAGCTTGTAGTCCTTTTTCTTCTCCAACAAGCCAAACCGCCGGCGGGAGGCCCTGCGAGCGAGGGCAAGAGCGGAACAGAGGGTCCATGAAGGATTGGTCGGGGCCTTTTACCACATCAGCACCATACCCGCCTCGACAAGTGAAGGGGAGGGGGCTCACGGCTGCGCGCGCTCTTTGTGCGTCTTGCGCTTGACGGCATCCTTCAGCATCGGCATGGCGCCGCCCTGCCGAGTACTGCCTCAGTCGATCGTAAGACAGACTGTGTCACTAAGATAAGAGTTGGATCTGTCCCTGTCGCGGCCTGCGTTGGACTCTCGGGCTGTGAGCGGGTGGGGCTGAAAAGGAGTGCCTGTTGGGGGGAGTCGTTCGGCAGGTACCAATAGCGGCGGCGAGTGTCGTGGGTCCTCGTCGACAGGGGTGCGGCGGCGGAGTCTCGCGCCGCCACAATATTTTCCCAACAAATGATAAACAGGCGGAGGACTTGAGGATGGTGAAGTTAATCCTTAGTTGCGGACGAAAGCTGTTGTTATAGAAATTCTGACATTTCCTACCATCTAAACTTATCATATGATCCACAAGAAAATGATATAGTCGCTACGTAGAATGAAGGCCAAACACGAAAACGGTCGATTACGGCACCAAACGTACTCACCGATACAAGTCGTACTTGGTAGGTGCACTGCAGGTTTGTTTGCGATGGAAAGATAAATATATTTATTATGCTGGGGGCGACTAGTCATACAGTCGTACTATTTTTTTATCGGGGGCCGACCGTCGCGTAGTAGTCATGACGATCCCTCTGCCGATGCCTTATCCCCGAAAAAGGTCGCCTCTAATCCTTATAGCGAGGGGCGATCCCCCTTGATATGATGGCGACTAGAGCAGATCGAACCATTTTTTTATTATTAATGCTAGCATAAATAATGGGGTACGGTATTCGCATCAGCAAATCTTATCCGGGCGCTGCTGTTGTGCTGGTGGCGGCGCCCTCCTGCGCGTCAGCGTCATCTTAGCGCCCGGAGCACAGCAGACAGTGCCACCTCCACAGGCTGCACGACCAGCAACCTGCGGCACCAGGAGAGAGGACACAAGCACCGCTCAGGCTGTCAGGCTGCGCACCGCAGTCTACTCAGCGGCGTGGAAAGGCGGGACGTCCCTCTCGCCTCAATAGATAGCTCGGCGTTCGCGGCCGGGGCACCCTCGCGGCAGCCGCGGTGGCGTTGCAGATGACGATGGCGATGGCCTCCGCCGCGCCGGGGCGAGTTAGGGCTATCGGTCCAGCCAGACCAGCGGCCAGCCTGGCACAGCGCGGCAGCAGCTTCGCGACGTCGTCTGTGCATGCGGCGGCACTGCGGCGAGGCGTGGCAGCGACGCGCGTGGGGCGCAGCCAGTGGCAGCCATGTGGTGAGCTGCGGGCTGACTTGGAGGGTCCTGTGGGTCCTGGAGTGTAGCGCTTCGGCTCTGGCTTGTGGGGCTTAGAGTTGGTGTGTAAGTCGGAAAACAACTAGACCTGCACTACGGGTAGGTGCAAGCCTGGCATGCTTATGGTATGTTTGGCGAGTTAATTTGCTCCTTGCGATCTGTCGAACTGTTGTCACTTCTTAACACATGGCACAACTATTTCAGTATGATTGGTAAGGGGAGTTTACCTCTCCCGAAGCATGCGTGGCGGGGGCGCCATGGCTGACGGCTACTCGTCGCCGCACTGCCTGTGGCGTCCCAGGGAGGCCGGCCAGGCTGGCGGTGGTCAACGCAGCCGGCGACTTCGGCTTCAGTCAGCGCTGGAGGGCCGCACGCTTTGCGGTGAAGGACAAGCGGGAGGAGCTGGAGGCGTGGTTCATGTGCCTCCCCACCCCCCTTTCCCCTTTGAGACTCCCTTCCATCTATCACGCACCGTCATGCTCCTGCCGCCATGCCCTGCAGCATCCTGAGGTGCTAACCTGCACCGCCCCCGGCGCGCCCGCCTGCAGGTCGCGGCCGGCTGTGACGGCGACCATTGCGTGGTGGGCGTCCACCGTGCTGCCGCCGTACCGCGCGGCGGTGGCTGTGGCGAAGGCGAAGCTGGAGGTTGAGATCAACCGGTGCTGCATTGGACCCCTCCTCCCCCCCCCCCCCCCCCCCCCAACAACACACACACACTTCGCCGCCACCCTGGGTGACCGTCACCTGCGCAGCCGTTACCGGATGGCAGCGCAGGTCGATGCAGGCCGCTGCCCGATGCCCGCTGGCTCACCTGCTACCCTCCCCCCCCCCCCCCCCTTCCCTCGCCAGGTACAACGACTTTCTGAGCGAGGAGACAAAGCTGGTGTGGAGCTGGAAGAGGGAGACGGTGAAGGAGCAGCAGGTCTGGAAGGACATCTTCTTCTTCCTCATGAGTGCGCCCCGCCATCATCCCCCAAACACGCGGCCATCGGTAGATGCATGAAAAACAGTGTGGAAGGGTTTATAAGGCGGATGCATGCATGTATGTAGTAGTGTGCTGACGCCGCGTCCGGTGACGGTGTGTGTGCCGGCGCAGCATTCTACCTGGCGTGCGCCTGGCAGGCTGTCATCCCCGTCAGCTTTGTGCTGTCCATCGTGATACCATCCATCCTGTCGTGGATCATCTGGGACGGCTATATGTCGCCCATCGGTCTCTCTATGGTGCTGCTGGTCCCCTTCAAGTTTGTGCCCTGGGTGCCCTGGGTGTGGTTCATCTAGTGCCCCCCCCCCCCCCCCCTGCCCCCCTTCGAAAAAGAAAAAGCTTTCAGGGCCAAACACAGCTTGATACCGGCGGGCATCCCGCACGTAACCCCCTGGCAGCTCTTCAGCTTTTAACGTTTCCTTTTGATGTAGCACCGCGCCACTGCACGGCACATAGAACATACTTTACAAGCGAGAACAAGCGACCCCATAATCACTCTGGAAGGTGTGCGGGGTGGCGCCCGAGATGAGCGTGCCAAATCATCGGGACAGTCATGATGCGCTATCCCTGACTCACTGCCATCCCGCGCGATCACCCCACCTGGGCGCATTTTGTTTCTGGGGTTGGACGGGCACGGGCGCGGGGGGGGGGGGGGGGGGGGGGGCGCATTCGGCTACGGGGCAGCCCGCTCGCGGGTACGAGGCACCAGTCCGGATACAGGCAGGTGGCGATGTCCGAATACTGCGTTGTTGCACTTGCTTATTGTGGTTGTGTCTTTGGGTAGCACATCTCCCACGCTGAGCCTTTGCCGGTTGCCACGTGCTGCTCATGGTTGGAGCAGCAGCGCGTGTGAACGCTGCTGGCTGGTGAGTGCAAGGATGGATGCCGGCTCCAGGACAGTTTTACGGGCAACACACAACGGCCACATGCTCGTGCGGGCCCAGTGCAGCCGGGCTGCCATTGGCTCGAAGCTTGGGGCGCTTGGGGCATGAAAAGAGCGAGAGCATTTGCCCCTCTGGCGTGCTTTGCCCCCCCCCCCCCCCCCCCCCCCCGCCTCTTCTCCTCCTCCCCCGAATCACCCCCCCCCCCCCCCCCCCCCCCCCAGAAGGGTGTTACCTGAAGCGAAAGTGTGCGCTGTAGTGATTAACAATCTGATCGCCTCCTCCTGAGATGATAATCAAACTATTTCCACACCATCGACCTGATGGGTGCCAACTTTTGCCATGACCTTGTTGTTCATCATGTCAAACTTAGTCAAAACGTCGAATACATTCCGTTGATCAGTACCCCCCGCCCCCCCACACACAGCAAAGGCGGCCAATGCATGAATACATGTCACATAAATGCTCTCTGTCAGTGTGCAAGACTGGGTGCACCTAACACCGTACACTAGGCGTGAGCGCAGGAAGGTAGATGATCTTGAACAAATTCATGCTTTCGGAGCTCATTACCCCGCACAGCACGCCTTGGGGGGACCACCTGCAGTCTAAGGGGTGCGCACGGCGGGCGCCCTTCACGGATGGCAGTAACGTACCCCAGTCTGGCTCGAGGTTTAGGATTTTAGAAACAGGCTAAACCTAAAACCCTAGAATGCCTTATTCTGCCTGCAACAAGCAAGGCAGCGGCTACTGCTCGATGGGGGGGGGGGCGGGGGGGGAGCTTGCTTGCGCCCTGGGCAGGAGGGCCGTCTACTGGAAGGGGTACACGATGTCATGCAGGATGTCAAACTCGTACATGCCCGAGCCCACCGCCGTGAGCAGCTTGTGCAGCGTCGGCAGGTGCTCCTCCGCGCCAAAGGTGTCCTGCAGGTGCGGCAGCCGGCAGTGCGACATCGCCCGCAGCAGGATGAGCAGCAGCAGCCGCCATTCCGCAACCTGCCGAATCACGTGTGCCACCGGGGAAGGCAGTGCCGAGGGCAAGGAGGGGGGGGGGGGGGGGGGTTCAGCGGGATCACAGGCCACCTCCGAAGACTTACATGCCAGTGGAGAGATGCCAGATCTTGTCCCAGCATAGCCCCCGTGCCTTCTGGTTTGGCAACGTTCCAGACATCACCGCCCGGGGCAGGCGACACACCTTGAAGGGCGGCAGCGGGCCGCCGCAGTGCAGCGTGTCGACCAGCTCCCCCAGCGCGCCCTCCACCGCGCGGCGCGGCACTCGCGGGTTGCCCAGCGCCTGAAGCACCGGCAGCAGGTGGCGCCCCAGCTGCTGCCGCATGCCCTCCTTCACCCGCGGCCAGCTCTCTGGTCGGGGCGCGTCGCTGTCATCTGCGGCACCGCAAGGGCACGGGATATGTCAACCTCACACACCGCCGCTGCCACACGGCACGCCGGAGCAGGCCGAGAGTTCATTGGGTTTGAAGCTTTTTAAAAGCGCAGGCGGTCTGCACTGCCCGCACCGTCGAGCTGCTTGCCGGCCAGATGTCGCTGAGTTGCAGCCGTAACCCAGTTGTAGATGGTGGTGTGCATCTGCCCAAAGCTGGACAGCTCCGGCACGGCGTCGATGTCGCTGAGCCACCCGTTGGCAAAGTCAAAGTCGATGTCACCCTCTTCGCCCTCCGCCGCCTGCAGCCGGACCCAGCGGAATAGATTCAGGGATTTAGGGTTTAGGTTAGGGTTTGGCCATAGGAAGGAGCTAGCTTGACCTCATATCTCCCCTGTTTGTGTGTGTGGGGGGGGGGGGGGGATGGGGGGGGGGGGGGGGGGGAGGGGGGGGAGGAGGGGGATGAAATCATAAAGAAACCCTGAAAACCCTATGTAGCAGCAGACGAGGGCGCCATGTGCTGCTGGGGAAGTGGAGGAACAGCGGGATATGCCACGCTGAGAGCACCTTCGGCTGCCCGCCCCGCTTGCTCGCAGCGGACAGGTTGGGCTTGAACTTTCGCGGGGCGGCGCCCTGCCCCGCGCTGGCGGCCCCCGCCTCTGCGGCCGCCCCGGATTGCAGCTGCTGGGGAGGCGGCTTCTTGGCGGCGGCGCGCTCCTCTGCCGCGTGCGCCGCGCCATCCTCCTCCCCGGCAAAGCTCACCCGCCGGCCGTGGCTGCACTGCCGGGCCAGCTCCGGCGCGGCGCCAGCCGGGGCGCTGCGGGCTGCTTCCTCCTGCTGGTCCACTTCCAGCCGCTCCCGTGCTGCCTGACAGGCACCGCCGCGCAGTCGTCAGCCGTCCAGGCCGGGAGGCTAGGAATGACTGCGAGTGCAAAGGTGGGATGGAGGTCAAGGTGTGGCCGACGGGCGGGGGCGGGGGGACCTTGGGTACGAAGCCCTCCACCACGCCTGCCTGCGCTATCCGCTGTGCGGGGCTCGAGGCCTGCGCCTCCTTGGACAGGCAGTCCACAAACCCGGCAGCGGAGTCGCGCGACACCTGCCATGACGGAAGAGCGCCCAGTCACAAGCGAGCCGGATGCATGCCCAATACTACCCGCGACCAAGCAATTCAGTCTCTTGTCGAGATAGCTGGTACGGATGGTGTGTGAAGGAAGACGGCAGTCACTGCCTGGGCGGAATGGACATTAGCCCTGCGACCCAGCTGCTACATATAAATCTATCAAGGAAGGAGATACTATCGGGAAAGGAGGTGTGCCCACAGTACTCAAGTATCAGTACGGTAGAACCAGCAGAACAGATCCCCAATCAAGTCTATACGAGTAACTTTCCTTGCATCATGTGTGGATCTACATGGCCCGTGCTCTGTGATGGGAGTGCATAGTATCTAGGTTTAATGGTCAGGACAGAGCCTCCTGCCACCAGCATCACCACCATCACGGACGCCATACAGCCGCGGCCCCGCTCACCTCCTCCGCGGCCTTCTCCACGATTCCGGGTGCCATGATCTCGTCCTTACGCACCCGTGCCCCCCCTGCGCGCTGGCCGGCCGCCTGGATTTGCGGCGGCGAGACCCCCTCCTGCGATGCCTGCACCTGTGTGCCCGCCCGCAGCGCCAGGCCATGCAGCGCCAGCGCCAGCAGCTCCGCCTCGCACTCGGGGCTGCAGTAGTTGCTGGCCGCCTGCACCTGAGTGTACATCTACCCGGCCCAGACACCGCCAGTGCGCTTAGCTAAGCTCTTGGCTTTGGGCCCAGCCCTTGGTGAGCAGAATATGAGATCTATCTGGTGCGTGCACAGCCCTTGCAGCCGAGAGGTACCCAAATGCGCCAACGCAACAACCTTGTCCCCGCATACACACCTCCACGGACAAAAGCGCAAATACCCCTCCACGACTTGCCGCACTGGGAAAGCATTGAACGGCGCACCTTGCGGTGCTGGCGGCTGATACGCTGCCGCTCACGCGCAGGCACGTGCGCATGCGGGCGGCCGCAGCACGGGTTGCCGCACTTGCCCGCGATGGAACGCTCCTCCGCCAGCGCCTCGCAGTCTGCGCGGCTCAGGCTCGCCGCCGCGGCCGCCACCTCCTCCCGCGACAGGATCTCGCCCTCCAAAAGCCTATACGGGAAGCAAGAGTTGAGAGGTGAGAGTGTGGGCAAAGTTTTGGGTGGCAGGCCAGGTGGCTGTGTGTCAACAGCGCCGGTGCGTGGGTGGGTGGGGTGGTTTTTATTTTTCGCTACCGGGACAGGAATGGCCAAGGGCGGGTTGCGGGGCTCACAGCAAAACTGCATCCAGCGCCGCCTTCCGATCGGGTTGCAGCCCCCGCGCCTTCGCTGCCACCTTCTCGCGTTTCTCCGGCGGCCGCGCTTTTCCAGCACCTGTGCTCAATAGACAAGCACCTGTGAGCATGGCTGGACGGTCCGGACGCTGGTGGAAAGAGCGGGGTAGTTGCTTCGGAAGCTGGGGGCAACCAAATAAAATATGACATATGCGGGTCGTACCCTGCACCCCCTCCCCAGCCGGCTTGCCTCCCGCGCTACCCGTCGCTGTCAAAGCCGAACCCCGGTCCTTGGCGGAACGGGGCGCCACCGGGCGCCGGTTCTTCACCGCGGGCGGGGCGGCCGCCGCCGGGGGCGGTTTCTGGAGCACCGGCTCGCCCACACCAACCGCCGGCGCATGCTCCGCTGCGTCCTGCTCTGGCGCCTCTCCATACTCAAGGATGGGCAGATACCCATCCATTGTATATCACTCCAGGTCCTGAAGACTGCCTGACGGTGGTGGGTGAGACCACTTTGCAAGTACGAGACGAAGGCGGTAGTGGAGGTGATCTGTGAGTGGGATCAGTAGGAAGTACCGGGCGGGTAGGAAGTACCTGTACCTGTGGCGAGTTTGGTTTCAGGAGTAGCGAGTAATATGGCTTAAACTACTTACCTGATGTGCCATAGCAAGGCGCGCTGCAGCAGGGTCGAGCGGCGCTGTATATATTGATGTAATATTGTAAATTATACAGTACTGATATTTGTTAATTAAAGCCCTGATGTAATGCGTACAGAATTATAAATTACTGATATTTCAGTACAGGTACGGGTACCGGTACAGGGTCGCCTACAGTAGTAAGCCTGTACCTCGTACATGTGTTTTTCCGCCCCCGGGACAGGCGGACTGGCAACAGTGAACCTGTGCAGAGTCCCTACGACGGAGGTTTTGGCAGCGATTCATTGACTTGCTCGATAAAGCCCTCGGTATCACTAGGCGACTCTGTGTCATAATAATCAACAAGCAAATTGCTTGCCGAAGCATCTGAAAACTAATCCATGTCCAGTGACAACATTTCCAACACTGCTGTGGGTGCCGGGCGCGACCAAGTCAGGCCGTCCCGGAGTAATCGAGGATAGCTTGGCCGGAAGCAGAGGCGACGCGCGCATGGCTCGACAAAGCGCGCAAAGAGACACGCCCTCGTCGCTAACTAAACAATAAAGCGGAAGCAGACTACTCCCTGGTGCGGACGGCGTGGCCCCTGTTCAGCCTCGCTTGTTGTTTTGTACCCTTCAATCAACTTGCCGCTCTCGCTGCCTCGCTTGGCGTGTCCTGAAAACTCGATACTTAGATAACCACCATCCTTTCTAGTATGGCGCTCCAGAAACCGCGGTGAAGTGGCTTTAGGAAATCCCGCTAGCGGCAAGCGCGGCAGGCTTGAAGCCGGCGAAGGTGCGGGCACTTCTAAGGCAGAAAAACAAGCTCAGTGGATTCGCGAGGGAAAATAACAAAGGCGTCAAAGCGCTGTTAACCTACAAGAGAGGCCGGGCAGCATGAGGGAGTGTCAAAGCAAGTGAAGTGCCGCTACAGTGCTACAAAGCGACGACATGAGGAATACGCCCATCCTTCTCTCGGCAGGATCGGGACTTCCCACCCAGGTTCATTTTTTCTACGCGGAGCGCTTGGGTTCGGTATATATCACCCGCGATATACCCGCGATATCTTTTGCCCGTTCAGGTCCTCCACGTCTGAGTAAACGGCAGTCCTTGTATTGGAGCACTGTATAACTGTAGTTATCAAAGCCATATACCACCAATGTGACGCATATATTGCACCCTTGGAACGGGAAAATTGCCCTGTGCATGGCTAGTAAAATAGCACACTCGCAAGAGGCATTCATGCGATTTTTGGCTGCCATTTTTATCACAGTGACCCGCGTTCAGCTCTATTTATAGTCGTGTATGGATTTGCATCGTCGATGTGCAATGACACAATCGTCCGGCGACACTTTCACGCAGTGATAAGTGCCCCTGACACTCATGAAGCTGATCTCAGTTGGATGAAATTGCGACTTTGTGGCACGCAAGCCACAGGTCGCTTGCTTCCCCGTCCATGGGCGCATTGCATGTCCATATTGGTACTCTGCCGTTTGTGTGCGCACCTTTCTACATGACCTAATGCCACCAGACGGAGCACCATAAGGTTGTGGGTGCACAATGGTTACTGCGTTGTGTTCTGTGATCACTGGCGTAAATGGCACAATGATGATCCTACATTGCAACTGCTTCTTGTCTTTTCAAAACTCTTTCACGCTTTAATTCGTTTGCGATGAATAGACATTAGCATCAACTGACGCAGCAGCATGGTGCACTCAGCAGGAATTATACCACAATAGTTTGACATTGTACTACAGGAATGACTACAGGCACATCGAAAAATGATGGGAAAACTTGTGTACGTGTGGTGCGTACATTTATGGCCACAAATACTGATTTATTTTCGCCACATCCCCATGCGCTCCATTAATAATTATGCGAGAGGGGTGTCAAGCGGCGCGAGAGGTTATAGTCTACCATCGCTAGCACAGACACATCAGCAGGGCGGCACACTTGCGACAGGCATCAGCTGATCGATCCCCTGGCCCTAGGCTCAGCCAAGCCGTGAAAACAAGGAGCGCCGCTCTGATATGCAATATTGCTGTGAAGGAAGCATATGTATGCATACGATCATAGATCTCAGGGATTACACGTCATGGCCCTGCTGTTAGCACTTCCGGAACTCTTATGCAGCTGCCTTGAAACTATTGCTGGTCTTCATTTGGGTAGGAAAGCCTACCATGTGGGAGACATCTTGCTCACTTTCCTGCATAAACCTGCCCATCCTGCTGTGTGTTCTAGGGAGTTCTGCAGGTGGCACGAGGGCTGCGTCATGTTCAATGCCTGCTGCAGTGGCGGCCAGGGGGATTGTCTGCAGCCACTCGTAGAGATTCCCCGGGTTGTCATCCTGCAGGAAGAGCAAATAGCACAAGCAAATGTACAGTCAGGTACGGGTATATTTGAGAGGACTATACCCTGATTTGACATGCCGAGCACAGATGCACAATACTGAACCATTTCGGGCTTCCTGATTATGAAAAGCAATACCTGCAAGTCGTCTGTTTTGACAGTGTTCTCCTCCACCACAGCGGTGTGTTGCTCCAGGAGCTGCGCGTTCCAGATGTCTGGTACAGAGCCGTCCTCCCAGTCCGGCCCTGATGCTTTAGGGCAGATAGGCTCCCCCCTGCCAGGAATGGCCTTCCGGTAGCCCCGCAGCTTCAACAGAAGCGCGTCTAGATCTGCCCCCACCCTTCGCAGGCAAACCCGGCCTCCACAAACCTATGATAGGAGGAACACTGTATGTGTCAGAATTCATATGAGAGCAAACCCAAAGATAAGCATATCCGGGGGAGGGGGCTCGGCAATGGGGAAAGACCAACCTCTAGTGGATTTGTCCTCTTGTGATCAACGTTTCTGAAAGGCATGTTGCTGCGAAACTGTGTTGTGCGACACCACAGAGCATATCAGTGTTAGGGCATCACTTGATTGCACACCTTGCCCTGGTACGTCACCCGCACAGGCTACGCTTACCGTGGAGCTAGTGACGCCGCAGAACTTTCGCAGCTCCTCCTCAACCGCTTGTTTATCCCGCAGCATTGTGCGTGCTTGATGATCCAGCCACAGTTGTGTGGCCAGGTTTGCCTATGCCCAGCAATGGTAGCAAAATGGGAACCATTGAGCGTGCCACGGTAGCTGATGGGAAACGTCAGTGCAGAGCATCACCCCATAGATGCGTACCTTACGGAGCTCAAAGCGGCGTCCAAGGATTTTCAGGACTGCCCCCACGTGGAGATCCCACAGCTCCACTGGTTTATCATCTCCAACATGCGCAGTGATGACCTGGCAGGGATGGCAACACACAAGCTCCACATGCTCTCTGAAAGAGCGAGCGATACCCTAAACTATGTTGTCCATGTCTCATCAAATACTGGAGCCCGCCAGACTGAATATGCTCATCCAATGCTTGTCAGATGCCAAGCCAGGACGAGTGTTGCTTACCATTGGAATACCATCTGTGATTAGGCTGCATACCCCTGAATCAACCTCAAAGAGAAATTCCACCTGCTTGACGTCGTTCCATGTGTTGGAGTGCCCCTCATGGTACCAGCCGAAGAACTGCATCACTTGAGGAAGCTGCGGGTCGTGCAGTGGGTGTTGCAATTGAAGCCCTGTCCCCCTGCATGGCGTGCCTCAACTCTTCATCCCGTTATCATGACCAGCCGCTGCTGCTCTGTACGTGCTCTGCATGTCTTACTTACTACCCAGCACTCACAGACATGTGCATACAGGAGTGCGCGCATCGGGGGGGGGGGGGGGGGGGGGTCAACCGCCATACCCAGAGATTTTTGAGGGGCGGCCAGTTGCGTAGCGTGAAGATGCTCGAGACGCGGTCAGGCTTGCATCGAAATCACATGCGGCTGGCACTGAAGGTTTGCGCCCAGGCAGCTCGAATACCGCAGGCACATGCCGTGGACTGCGGAGATATAATGAGTAGGGTTGGTGACCGTATTGAGTGATGACATGTCCATTTTCTGAGATTATTGGCTGGCTTTTATGGCTGTGAATAGGGTTTGGGCATAGGAGTGGTTTCATGGCGTACCTGGAGCGGAAGGTGGGAGGCGGGGCTGGGGCCTGGCGCGCGCGGCGCGAAGGTTTTCTGGAAAGCTCCCGCATAGGCCCCATAATGCTTGCCGCGATCGACTCGGCCGACGACTCCTGATTCAGCGACTTTCGCTGCGGTTGAGACGATCTGCGTCGGGGAGTGTGTCCACCAGTTCGTTACTATCAGCACTCATAACCCTGCTTCCTGTGGCTATGCCTGCCCACAGCTGCGCGTCCGGATGGGGGGAATTCGGCCAACGTCACCGCCAACCCTCCAGCGGTCGACCGCGGAACGTCGTCGAGAAACGAGCGCGGGCAGGCAAGCGCACCTATCAGTGCTACACTCGGACTCCATTGTGCCAAGTAGACGTCGTTGCACGCCCTCCTCCACTGCGGCACTGTATTTGTAACGCTCTTGCTGCTGCCGGGAGGAGCGCTGCTTGCCTGAAGGACTTTCGGTGGCCGCTGCGATCGCATGCGCATGCAGTCCCCAGACCACTACGACTATACATGCGCAGCGCTCGCGGACCCCAGGAACGAGCGCTCGGCCCCTCTGCATGCATCATGATGCCCTACTGCAGCGAAACGTACGCTCTATACGAGTAGTGGCGGTCACTACTGGTGTGAATTACAAAAAGGGCAGTCATCACTACTACGGTAGTAGACAGATACCACCCGGTACATCCCTTGTCCGCTCGGTAGAGCGATCGTCTCGTATGCGAGAGACCCGGGTTCGATTCCTCGCTGATGTATTTCGGCAATCTCGGCCCGGCGTGTCCCGGGTTTACCCGGTTGATGCATTATAGCCCTTCGGGGTTCGAATGAGGCAATGGTCTATGGGCTATGCCAGACCTACGACTGCAGTTGGCGCACGAGGTCAAGTGCTGGGGCGGCTTCGGCCGATGTCCCGGGGCGAACTTTAACTTTACTTTTACCACTTGCGTACCCGTGTATCTCCTAATAATGCACGAGAGACCCGGGTTCGATTCCTCGCTGATGTATTTCGGCAATATCGGCCCGGCGTGTCCCGGGTTTACCCGGTTGATGCATTAGCCCTTCGGGGTTCGAATGAGGCAATGGTCTATGGGCTATGCCAGACCTACGACTGCAGTTGGCGCACGAGGTCAAGTGCTGGGGCGGCTTCGGCCGATGTCCCGGGGCGAACTTTAACTTTACTTTTACCACCCGCGTACCCGTGTATCTCCTAATAATGCACGGGTGCGGCGCGCATCATCGGTAGCAAATACGATGTACGAAGCGGGTTTTTTTTTCGATTCGACGACGCAAGAGGAACGGTGCCTGGCCGGGTTGTATATTTTAAAAAATATGTAGGACACCCCGCCTACCGGCGGGTTCCCCCCCCCCCCCCCCCCCCCCCCCCCCCCAGGGGATGAACCACAGGGGAGGGGTTTTCTGGGGCAGGGGATTATTCCCTCCCCCAGAAACATTTTCAGAAATGCGTATTTTTCAGAAATACGGTCAAAATAACGCCTTCTCGCTTCATTGCAGTATTGCACATGTTTACTGCACGACACCGGCGGTTGTTTATTAGCTGGAAAGACCCATAAAATCCATAATTGAGATACTGCTGGGCAGAGCTGCTTACAGGCTATTCAGCAGAATTATCACTGCTGTCGCCTTGTGCTTCATATGCTCCCTGACCTTGTCGCTACGGAAGAATGTCTTCTCGCAGAACGGGCATTGCGGCTTGCCCGTCATTGGCCAAATGAGCGAGATGAACCGCGGGCGGGTGGCATCTCGCTGGGATGGTCGAAGACACTTTTTATTTAATATAATTAGTGGTACGAGTATATATGCGCAGCGAGCACGAAGTACCTTGCCCATAGGTAGGCTTTTCGCGTGCTGCGACTTCCTATGACGGCAGAGGGGAAGGTAGAGTGGGTGCTGACTGTTGAGGTTGGCGATGTGTGGGTGCTGCTACGCTACTGCTCGAGATGTATTGATGGGCAATGCGCTTAATTTTTTAAGGGTGCCGACGACCTACTGCCTTGACGTCATTCAGCGAACAATATCGTGCTAATGTGCCATGCCCGTCGTCACACCGCGGCGGGATGTGCGGGCCATCTTATTGTCAGCTTTGCTCTTAAGTACGCAAAGCAACTCCCTCCCGACCCCCCGAAGTGGACAAAAACATGGACTACCAAGCAACCTTAAATAAAGTGAACGACCCTACATACATGAATTTTCACTACCCATGGACAGACACATGGACCGCGGTCGGTGAGATCACCCATTTTAAGCATGAAAACGGGCTCGCCGAAGTCGAGGTTACCCTGCCCAACCCCCGTCACACGGGAGTTGCTCGACCTGGGTCCAAACCCCGTCTATCGGGTAAGTATTAGGTGTTCTGGATTCTTTATTATCCGCAGAGCCGTTACTTCTTCGTATTACACTGTATATCTGGACACTCCGGCCGGCCGACCGCCCTGCCTTGACGCCGCAGACATGCTAATACCGCCACTCCGTCAGCCATCATGACAGGTTTCCAGTACCTTGTACAATACTCTAGAGGTCCGCAACCCGCGCGCCCTGACCGGGGCGCGGGCGCCGCACCGTTACTAAGGCTCCGCATCAAGAATCAATAAAAGATCGAATCATGGTGCACCAGACAGATCGTGAATCGCACCAAGAATCAATATTTAGGCGCGGAATTTACTGGTGCACCGATTTTAATGGGCTGTAATATTCGGTGCACCGATATTTAGCTGGCGGAATTTACTGGTGCACCGATATTAAGTACCGGTATTTACTGGTGCACCGATACTTCGGTGCCGACATTTACTGATGCACCAACATTTAACCGCATATTTTACCGATGCACCAATATTTATCTGCATAATTGAATCAACGACTGGTGCACCAAGAATCAACCGAGAATCACCCACTGTGGGAGACATGTGTCATCGACGGCTTCGGTCGTGACCATGCTTAGAGAGGGTTGTACTCATTGATGATTCCCGCGGACGAAGGGGGAGGGCAGGGGCCGCAATCTTTTTCCCAAATTGTATGGGATTGGTCCCATACATGCTTCTTAGTACTTAGCGCATGACACATGCTGCAGTAATGTGGTGTGCGTCCTGTCCACCTGATCCATGGATCAAAGTGTAATAATAATATGATGATGAAAGCCCTTATGTAATAAAAACTCCTCGTACTTGTACGAGTAATCATAATATGATGATGTTAATTGAGGCTCATTTTCGTCGCATGAACTTGACACAATTTCCTTTCTTCCAGATTAACATCAAATTCGCGGAGTAAATCGATTAATACTGCATATATCACCTCTGGTGCACCAATATTTTCGCATAATTTTCTGGTGCACCAATATTTAGACACGGAGTTTACTGGTGCACCGATATTTAGACACGGAATTTACTGGTGCACCGATATTTATGTGGTGGATTTACCGGTGCACCAATGTTTAGCAACCCAATTAAATCGATTAAAGATCGGATCAACTGGATCATGCACCAATTCTTGATCTTTTTTTTCCGTCATGCACCAATTCTTGATATTTATCTCCTGAGGCTTGATGCGGAGCCCTAACCGTTACAGTAAGACTTGTAGCGGCCAGTCGCCTAGAGCCCCAGACCCCGTGTGGACGGGAGTAGAGCGCGCTGCCCAAAACCCCCATATCATTCCCGAGGGTAGGTACTGTGGGGGCCAAACACCCATGCTGCCCCGCCCGGCAGGCTTCTGCTACATAATATATACAACCCGGGTGATTGGCATGCACCGCCCTTAACTTTTTAAGGGAGCACAGAAAGGGGGATTTAATATGCCGACTTTTAAAACGGACAAGTCGCGTCTTAAGGAAATGTAGACATTACGAAACATATATATACCCGTAATACATGGGAACGCACGTGCAGGGAAATCGAGGGGTGCACTTGGGTCTTGGGTTGTAAATCGTGTCATCTACGCAAATCTACCGATGCGCATGATCACAAGCATCGGCGCGACCATATTCAAAAAACGCAGAATATCTTATTGATGCACGAAGTGTATCTGAAATATAATTCAAAAGTAGCTACGGGTATTACCATTTCCATGCAATGTGCCAAGGAAATTTCATCAGATTTTCGATCCGAGCAAAGTTTTGTTTAGAGCTATGTTCTTGGAGTGTCCTTTCCCTCCTCCACCCTAGGGTATATGCGCGTGTCGACGTCGCCCGCGGCCGATGCCATAAAATTGGCGTGGAGGTCACAGTGAGAGCAATCGCACGCATCACTAGCCTCCCGGACTGTCTCGTAATTATACCGCAATGGCACATAATCGCGATGTTCCCAGCCAGGGAAAGGGCTTGTAATCTCCGTATCTACCGTGTAATTGCCACTTTGCTGCTAGGCTCAGTAGTTGCAATGGCGTGCCCGGCTCGCCCGCATGCCGTAATATGCTACCAGTAGTATGTTGTGACATCCCCATAGTACATTGGGCCCACATCGCGCCTCGCGCGCGTACCCGTAATCGCTCCGGGTTTCGCCACACTGTACTTTAACGCCTCACAAGCTCCGTGACGACGCAACACCCAACGGTACCGTAGGTCTCAAGCCGGCTAAGTTGCAGTCGCGCGGACACTTTACCATATGCCGCCCGCCAATCCGGAGCGCCATTGAATAGCCCCTACCGCCCCCGCCGCTGCGAGCCGCCGGCGCCGAGTAGTGGTGTGCCATGGGGCGTCCGTCGCAACTCCGAGCGCCGTATTCCTCAGGGCAAGGAGGGTCGGACCTCTGCGGAGGGGATTCCGGAACCGGTGACCAAGAGAATCCGCTGCCGGGCGTCTGGCGCCTTCTTCAGTGACGAAGGCTTAAGGCTTGGGGCTTTAGGGCTTAAAACCCTAAACACGAGGGCTTTAAATCGTGGAACGGCTTCGGCCATTCAAAGGGAGAATCACCGTGGGCCGGTTTGGGAATGAACCTTGCAGACAATATCCTTTGTATCGATCATGCCATGCATGTATGCAGGTACCGGTAAAATGGTAAATACGCGCGAATATTTCTCACCATGTGACGTATGCAACAACCATGCACGGTACTGGATACCGCCAGTGGGAGGTGATGCCGGCGGTCATATGTTGCACCGCGCGAAACTTTGCTGGTATTTTGGGGTTCACCCCAGCAGGCGAGGTATTTTCATGGAACAGCCGCGGTATTTCTAAGAATGACACGAGCAAGCGGCATCTCATGGCGCATGCACCCGGTAAGGATTTATTTGATGGCACATAGGGCCGCCGGCTTCGACGATGCGCCAGTCTAATTAGGAATAGCATAACGGGATACCAATAAATATATTAATAGCGCTACACGCGTTCCCACACGATGACTCTAGTTCCGTAGTTCGTCCATAGCCTCCATCGCTAAATCACGCACAACCCGCCACCGACGGTTCACATTCTGTAGCGAAATTGATTCAAATACTCGGGATGAAAATATCGAAATCCATCGTCAAAATATGCTCGGGATGAAAACACGGATGGGGTAATCCTGGATTTCACTATGGATATAATCGGATTATTGCAGTCTTGGAACTCGGCAGAGGCGGTGGCGGGTAATTTTCAGCGGCAGCGTTTCGCAGGGCCGGGGCGGGAGGGTGGTGCCTACTTTCTAAGTAGGCGGCGGGCGGCAGACCGAAAGGGTAGGATGAGGGAGTATAACAAATCCACGTACTACTAAAAGTAGGATATCGACAACAACAGTACCCACCCGCCCACCGCCGCCTGGGCGGGCCCGACGACCGTCCTCGGCCCTCGGCCCTCGGAATCGCGGGCACTTCCTCCGCCTCCCCCCCCGGGTGGGGATGGGGGCGGCGGGGATCGTGCACGGGTGGCGCCTTGGTAGCCTTGGACCCGCCCGTGCTGCCACTGCCGCGGAGGAGCAGTGTGAGCTGGACACCGGCGTTTTACGCCGTTGCTGGTCCGGTCAAGTCCCCATTCGCTGTTCTTTGAGCACCCTCTCCCTTCCTGTCATGTCGGCGCCTCCACATCACATTCGGCTCAGTGCCGCTATTGGAGTGGCCCGGGATGTTGTGCTGGGGAAGGGAGTTCTACGTTCGGCGGAAGGGGGCGCGACCGAGCTGGCGGCGGATCGGGCGCTGGGCGGAACAACGCGCGTTGGACACCGGCGTTTTAAGTCGTTGCTGGCCCGGTCGGCTCTCCATTCCCTACTCATTGAGCACTTTCTCCCTTACTGTCCTGTTGGCGCCTCCACATCACATCCGGCTCAGCGCCGCTATTGGAGTGGCCCGGGATGTTGTGCTGGGGAAGGCGTTCTACGTTTGACGGAAAAGGACGCGACGGAGCTGGCGGCGGATCTGGCGTTGGGTGGCCTGCGTTTGTTGCACGCCCGTGGCGCCCCGTTCTGGGTTGGACCCCCCCACTTCCGCTCCTTGCAGCGAGACCTCAACTGCGAAGCTGTTTTCTTGTCGGTGCCTTCACATCACATTCGGCCTAGTGCCGCTATTGGAGTGGCCGGGGATTGTGTGCTGGGGACGAGAGCGTCCCTACTGCGTGGAGCGGCGGCTGGCTGGTGGTGATGCCTGGTCGGTGGCTACCATGGCGGTTCCCGCCTCTGTTGGCCCGTAGCTGGATTTCCTTCGGGATTTCCTTTTGGATTTCTGTGTGGAGTTTTTGAATGTTGCGTCTAGCACATGTAATCAACAACTAAAAGTAGGATGGGGGATGCCGCACCGTGGGTGTTGCCTGTGAGTATGAACTCGTTGGCGTGATCGCGGTAGTCTTGCCCGTCGTAGAGCACGTCCACCGCTGTGGACCCCTGTGCCAGGCAGCGGGCAGGGGTGTGTGTGTGTGTGTGGGGGGGGGGGGGGGGGTTGGGGGGGGGGGGCGGGCGGGCTCGGATCGCTAGCTCGGCACGCCATCATGGAAGCACAAGATGATCCGGGGCGGCATGACGTCTCTCCCTATCCTTAACACCCCCCCCCCCTCCCCCCTTCCCAGCAGCTCATCGGCCTCCTGCAGATGGCGGTCGGTCAGGCATGTAGGGGGTGGCTAGCTCGGCAGCGCACACAGCCACACAAAGAAAGGGTCGCCGATGCGTCTCTATGTCTCTATGCAGCCCGCGAGGTGCTCCTGCGGTATCACGAGCTGGAGGAGCCGGGCGTTGCCGGGCACGCGTGTCGCCTATCCCAACCGGTAAGGTGTTACCGCAGCGGAGGAGAGGCCCGCAGCGGCATCATGGATCCATTGGGGCTATGCCCGGAAGGCCTACATAACGAGCTCTGCGCAGCCACAATCGCTTGGAGCGGAGTGGGCCTATGGTGATGGAGAGGCTACGGAGGTGTATGTGTGTGGGAGGGGGGGGGGCATCACGGCGTCACAAGGTGAAGGAAAGGGGGTCCATCTTGGGTTGGGGGTGAAGGGGGGGGTCGCACCTTGAGGTGGCCGCCCTTCAGCAGCACGTACTGCGGCCCAAACTTGTGCAACTCCGCCGCCTTCCTCTCCCCCACCGTGGTGACGGGCCGCCCTCCACCGTGGCGACGGGCGTCCACATGGGGTGCCATGGCTGGTACCGGGTGGCAGCTACATCAGGGGGGGGGGGGGGGGGGGGACTGGCCAGGGTTGCTTGAGGTCTGTCGGGCACGAGGAATCCCAGACCAGCGAGGAATAGGGGAGGGACGGGGAACTTACAACAAAAATCACAATACAAAGGAGACGACTCTTATGCTCAATAGCTCAGAAACCTGACCTTCAGAGGGCTGCACGCTACACGCATTGATTGGTAGACTTATGCGGGTTCGTGCCGCCGGGCCGTAAGAGACTGCGAGGTCCAGCCCTGAGCCGGCAGCCACAGCATGCACGGACACAGTAAGCACCGCACCGGCTCTGCGTTGCCAATGTACCCACAGCTCGGCAGCGGTGCGGTGCACGGCGGAGATGACAGCGCTGCGCGGAGGTTTGGATAAATTGGGGGCTCATGGAAGCGCTGTGCATTGATGTTCCACCGATGCTTTCAGAGCCTCCAGCACACTCATCGGTACTCGTGCAGCACATCATTGCCGGAAGAACAGTGGGTGTTGCACCTCTTACCAATCCGTCACTGAATGCCGTTGCACAAGGCTTTGTAGTTTCAGGAGAGACTTGGAGGCGCAGGGGGTGGTGCCGGGGTGTAACGCAACCATACAGCCCAGCTGCATGAACCTGCATATGTGCCGGCCATAGCCTGTGGCACGCAGCCCTTTGAAGGCCAGCGGCGGTGCTTTCCCCAACAGCGTGGGCAGGCAAGCCGGCAACAACCGGCAGGGCGTTGCCCACACGGTCTGCCCCTGGCCGGCAGTGATATCGACCGAACGTGACGCTAACATCCACGGCGCCTAGCTTCACGCCATGCTTTTCCCTGCCCACCCCTCTACTCCCTAATCTTCCGCAAACTGCAATGCAGATATGGTCGCTGCTCCGCACGTGCTGGCGGCTGCCCGTCATGCGCACCGACACAATCGGACGGGTGCGAGCGAGCACGCCCGAGACGAAATCATCACCCGGCATGGGATTGGGATTCCGGTCAAGCTTGTCGGGCAGATAGCGAACGCCGGCTGGTTTCTAGATACATGATGAGGGGGCTGCCGGCCTGGCACAAGTGATGCATTTTGGGTCCGCATGCATGCCCGGAAACTGTTTAATGGCTGCAGGTGACCCAACTGGCGGACTGCCACTTGCACGTCGTGCTGTCACTCAGCTCTGGGGTGAGGGGGCACGGTGATGCGGTGGGGAGGGAAAGGAGTCGTCTATGCAAAGATGTTCTGATCCGGTGATATTAGAGGCACACAGGGTTAGGCGATCTGTGAAATCGATTTCTGCGCTGCGAGTCAATGGCTGTGGGGTAATTGATTTAGGTCTCTGGGAGTGTGTTGCAGCTGCCGGGCGGTGCACACTGCTTTCCGAGTATCTCGTGCAACTGAGACAAGCGTGCAAGTCGGGGCAGACTATTGGGAGGCACCGCCACACTGTGCGGGGAAAGCGGCCTGGCGGATTTGGGGGATGGCTGTAGAAGGTGCCTTCAAGGCCTGCCTTCTCGTAGGGCTCGTCCGCTCTTTTGTCAAGCAGCCTCTACACGCCAAAGTTGGTCTCCCTATACCAGAGTTTGGAGGCGCAGGAAGGGAGGGATTCCGTGTCAGTCTGGGGTAATTTGATAGTGGGATGAGTGGTCGATCTGCGAATGGACGGCTTTCAACTGTGTTACTCGGGGCGTACACATCACATATTGTTGGGAGGCTGGATCAATGTGGCGCGGAGCATTGTAACATGCGTGTGTCAGCGGGGGAGAGGGGGGGGGGTGCATGCATAGGTTGCGTGATCCCTGAGGCGGGAAGGCTGGCTGGCAGGTGCGTGCCCTGATATCAGCTTGGTTAGAGCGCTCCAGCTGGGCGGTACCGAGCCCGTTAGCTCATTTTCCTGAAGTTGCCTGGAATTATCGGCGGAGAGATTTTCGGGGGGGGGGGGGGGGGGGGGGAGCTGTGTGAGCGTCAGGATCCCCAGAAGACGGGCACCATACGCAATGTTGAGGTATGTATTTCTGCATTCATCTGTATTCCATTTTCTGTCAGATGATCTGTATCATTAGCATCTGTATTGCCTTGAGCCAAGGTGTGGGCCGGCAGGGCGGAGGGAGGGGGGCGTACAGAAGGATCAGCCCGGTGAGTGCGCTCCAGCTGGGCGGCAGCGGCCCCGTCAGCTGGTTGTTGTAAAGCCACCTGAATGAAAAGGGGGCAGGGGGGGGGGCTCTGTGGGAGTCAGGATCCCCAGCAGACGGGCACCATACGCAATGTCGAGGAATCTGTATTTCAGCATTCATCCGTATTCCATTTTCTGTTGGATAATCTGCATCATTTGCATGTGTAGTGCCTTGAGCAAAGGTGTGGGCTGGCAGGGCGGAGGGAAGGGGGCGTACAGGCACTCCAGCCCGGTGAGTGAGCTCCAGCTGGGCGGCAGCGGCCCCGTCAGCTGGTTGGTGTCAAGGGGTCTGAATGAGAGAGGGGGGGGAATGAAAGGGGGGGGGGGGGGGGGGGGGGGGCTCTTTTAGAGTCAGGATGGGCACCATACACAATGCCGCGGAATTTGTATTTCTGCATTAATCTGTATTCCATTTTCTGTCGGAATATATATATATATATATATATATATATATATATATATATATATATATATATATATATATACTATAGATAATCTGCATCCTCCGTTTGTGTACGCCTTGAGGCAAGGTATGGGCTGGCAGGGCGGAGGGAGGGGGCGTACAGCTCAATCAGCCCGGTGAGTGCGCTCCAGCTTGGCGGCAGCGGCCCCGTCAGGTGGTTGGTGTAAAGGTGCCTGAATGAAAAGAAGGGGGGGGGGGGGGGGGGGGGGGCTCTGTGGGAGTCAGGATCACCGGCAGACGGGCACCAGGCACAATGTCGAAGAATCTGTATTTCAGCATTCATCTGTATTCCATTTTGTGTCGGATAATTTGTATCATCCGTATCTGTATTTCCTTGAGCCACGGTGTGGGCTGGCAGGGCAGTGGGAGGGGGGCGCACAGCTGAGTCAGCCAGGTGAGTGCGCTCCAGCTGGGAGGCAGCGGCCCCGTCAGCTGGTTGTTGTAAAGCCACCTGAAATACAGGGGGCAGGTGGGGGGCTCTGTGATCTCTCTCACGATCCCCGGCAGACGGGCACCAGGCACAATGTCGAGGAATCTGTATTCCTGCATTCATCTGTATTCCATTTTCTGTCGGATAATTTGTATCATCCGTATCAGTATCAGCTTGAGCAAAGGTGTGGGCTGACAGGGCTGAGGGAGGGGGCGTACAGGCACTCCAGCCCGGTGAGTGCGCTCCAGCTGGGCGGCAGCGGCCCCGTCAGCTGGATGTTGTCAAGGTACCTTAATGAGAAGGGGGCGCAGGCGGAGTGGGGGGGGGGGGGGGGGGGGGGGGCTCTGGGGGAGTCAGGATCACCGGCAGACGGGCAGCATACACAATGTCGAGGAATCTGTATTTCAGCATTCATCCGTATACCATTTTCTATCGAATGATCTGTATCATTCCTATCTGTAGTGCCTTGAGCCAAGGTGTGGGCTGGCAGGGCGGAGGGAGGGGGGCGTACAGCCCAGACAGCTCGGTGAGTGCGCTCCAGCTTGGCGGCAGCGGCCCCGTCAGGTGGTTGTCGTGAAGGGATCTGAATGAAAAGGGGGCAGGAGGGAAAGGGGGGGGGGGGGGGGGCGCGCTCTGTGGGAGTCAGGATCACCGGCAGACGGGCACCAGACACAATGTCGAGGAATCTGTATTTCAGCATTCATCCGTATTCCATTTTCTGTCGGATGATCTGTATCATTCGTATCTGTAGTGCCTTGAGCCAAGGTGTGGGCTGGCAGGGCGGAGGGAGGGGGGCGTACAGCTGAGTCAGCCTGGTGAGTGCGCTCCAGCTGGGCGGCAGCGGCCCTGTCAGCTGGTTGTTGTAAAGCCACCTGAAATACAGGGGGCAGGTGGGGGGCTCTGTGATCTCTCTCACGATCCCCGGCAGATGGGCACCAGGCACAACGCCGAGGAATCCGTATTCCGGCATTGATCTGTATTCCATTCTCTGTCGGATAATCTGCATCATTTGCATGTGTAGTGCCTTGAGCCAAGGTGTGGGCTGGCAGGGCGGAGGGAGGGGTGCGTGCAGCTGAGTCAGCGAGGTGAGTGCGCTCCAGCTGGGCGGCAGCGGCCCTGTGAGAGTTTTGTTATTCAAGTCTCTGCACCACCGACATACACAGGGGTCTGTCTATGCGCAGGGTTTTTATCCAGGGGGCAGCCCCTACCGGACCCCCCAGACAGGGAGGCCCCAGGCAGCGATGAGGCAGCTTGCGGAGGCGAGACAAAAGGCGCAATCAGGTGGGTGCAGCTGTGTTGGGGCCCTACACTTCGATCACCACCCCTGTGCTGTCACAGTCTACGCCCTCAAAGTCACACGCGGTGTTCCCTTCCTGTAGCCAACTTGCCAGCTTGCTCGGATTTGACTGCGCCAGGTGCCTCAGGACGGCAGTCTGGATGGTTTGCGCATCTACCCGACAAACATCATCCGCCCCCAGCAGCGAGGCCTCGGATGAGGATGCCAATCCGCTAGACAGGCCAATCACGGCGGTGCTGCTGCCTGCCACCTCGCCGTAGCTAAGTGTTACCTGGCCGCTCCGCGCCAAAGTAATCATGAATGAGCTCCGCTCATTGTTGGAGCCATAGTGCAGCATGTTGTGGTATATCACAGCAAAGGTGTCGGCTGTCTGCAGGTACT
Organism: Tetraselmis striata; assembly: GCA_006384855.1. Classification (NCBI taxonomy): domain Eukaryota; kingdom Viridiplantae; phylum Chlorophyta; class Chlorodendrophyceae; order Chlorodendrales; family Chlorodendraceae; genus Tetraselmis; species Tetraselmis striata. Next base: position 30,985 of record VCJN01002050.1, read on the forward strand.
TGATGCTGGACTCTGTGTCGGGCACAAGGTTGGTGAAGAGGCCGGAGATGCGCAACATGCGGCTGTGGGTCGAGGCAGAGCCAGAGTTCCGGGTGTCGCCCTCGCCAAAGGTGAGGTAGCCGTTGCTCCCCACAAATACGATGTCGTACTGCTGCCCGTAGAAGGGGAAGGTGAAGCCTGCAGAGAACGCCACCTGCTTGAAGGTGTCATCGCCTAGGGACAAGGAGACGCCCCCGTCCACTCCCGGGGCTGCCCAGCAGGCCGACTTGGTTCTGGCATACATGGGGCTGTTGAAGGTGATGCTGTTGCCGGAGAGGGCACTTGCAGGCAAGCTGCCGTTGCCAAAAACTTGGAAGGGAGTTGGGGCAGGTGACGGTGTAGGTGCCGGGGTGAGGGCTGGAGTAGCGCCAGGAATGGATACTTAATGACAGAACTTCAATAAACATTCCACATTCGGCAGAGGCACAGAACAGAAGAAGCGAAAGCAAGAACGGGAAGGAAAATCACATCGGGGATACCCTGTAACTACGTACTACGCGAAGCTGTGAGCCCCCGCTCATATAAACACACATGTGGAGCCTAGTGAAGGGGCTAGGGGGAGGGGCTCAGAAGCTCACCGTCAACTCCTACTGCTGGGTTTGATTCTCCGGCTGGAAAGCACCCAAGCGCGAGGCCCGGCCGGTGGTACAGCAGCAGGACGGCGAGTGCCAGCACCTCAGCGGCAAAGTTGCGGACGAGCCGCTGCCGCCGGTGACGGCCGGCTGCGGCTGCACGGGCCATGGTCAAAGTGGCGCCGCCTCCGGCGGCACCTGCGTTACGAAAGACAACGCGACGAGGTCAAGCAGGCTATCAGCAACCTCTGGGCAGTTTACCCGCACTCGTAGGAAGTGAGTAGTTCGTGAGGGGTGGCCGTGCGGAGCAGTGGCAGCAGTGCCACTGCAGTTTTGAAAAATACGAACGGCGGAGGCACGACTACCTGTACTACGGCACGACGCACGACGCACTTGGCACAGGAGAATGCAGGTTGCGGTTGACGAGGGCCACCAGTCCAAATGAGCCTACCTTGTATGCCGGCGAAATCCTCGCCCAATGTTTGATACCCCGACAGTCCAGGTCCGCAGGAACGGGCAGGTCCGCAGGTGGTGGCTATAATGTGTGGGATCAGTTCGAGAGTGCCCGCGTTCTACTCACGTGCGTGTATCTCCATGCTGGCGTGAATCACAAAAGGGCAGTAACAAAATCCACCTACTGCTAAAAGTAGTACTAAAAGATCAACAAAGCAATCCGCCTGTGATCGGATCGGCCCGCATCCCGCATCACGAGGTGGGATGGATGAGCGATGCGCGCACGGTTTACAGTCCGGGCCACGCGTGCACGTGTGTGCGAGTCGTATGGAGTCGGAAAGTCACTCGCCGGGCGGTATCTCGATGACGGGCAGCAGCGGACAGCCGCGCGCAGTCAAAGCGGGCAGCAGCAGTCAAAGCGATGACCAGTCGCGATCTGGATTCGGTCATTCCAGGAAATTTTCCTTCCAGGCAATAATGATGCCATGAATCGGGGTTAAGGTTTTGTCAGTTACAGGTACCTTTCGGTACGCTGCGGTATAAGTAAGCTCCCTCAGTCACACATGCCGCAAAGCACTTCCCTTCGGAACGTCCCGTTGCGTGGCATGGCACTGCTTCGCGCCTCCGCCCGACTGCAGGCGGCGCTGCTGCTGGGCGCCGGGGCTGGGTGGGGGGCGTACCAGGCGGCTCACCACCCGCTCCATCTGGTATGGGACCTCGACCACACGCTGCTTCTGTCCATCACGCCGCTGGACGCCGGGCAGGTCGCCACTGCCACCGCGAAGCGTGCGCCCGACACTTACTTCGATCAGATCGACGACGACTTCCCATTCACGCCCGACGTCCCGAACACCCGCACTTGCTGGCGACCCGGCGCACATGCCGCTCTGCGCTTCTGCGGCCTCTTCGCTACGCAGGTGCACCCCCCCCCCCACCTCCCCCCCCCCACACACACATAAACGTCATTGTTTTATTTGATTTGGAATTGCATGTTTGGAATCACTCCTCTCGCGAAAGAGCCCTTCCATTCCCTTTCAGAGGTCATTTCCCCTTCCGTGCCCGCTATGCGCCGTCTGCAGCCCCATTAACCCCCTCTTTTGACCCGCACATACAGCATGTCTTTACCGCAGGGCAGGCCACCTACTGTAGCAACATCATAGACCGTCTCGACCCAGAAGGCTCCATCTTCGCCACCATCACACACCGCGACATGGTGCCGCACCACGACTACCACACCGCCGTGCCCGTGGGCAAAGACCTGACCCGCGTGCCGCAGCTGGTTGAAGCTGGCGCACTGCCGTGCCGCACCATCCTGTTTGACGACCGGCTGGCAAACTTTACCCCGCAGCCACGGAACGGCTTGGCTGTGGCGCCCTATACGGACGTGGGCGTGCCTGACTGGGAACTAGCCCGCCTGTGCCTGGTTGCCTTCCTCGCACTGCTCGCTCCCGACATCCGCCCGGTGCTGCAGGCGTTTCGCTCGCGGGAACAGGATGCAAAGTTCCCCTCTTGATAAAGGACGATGGGGGCTGGCCTGTTGTCTAGCAAGCACGTACGCATTGGCCACGCGTCCAATCGTGTGCAGTGAGTGCTTTGCTTGGCATCACCAAGCCCAAGCTGCGCCCTATTTTGCACAAGTGTAAGTCCTACTGACAGCCACATGCTTATTGCTTGCTGCGATACTTGTAATTATAATCATTCAGAACCCACTGGCAAGACCGTCTAGGCCACATGTGTCAGCCTTCTCGGCGGACGCGTGGCAGGGATACAGGATGTAGATGGTCAGTATTGGGGCGGAGGGGGGATGTCCAGGGCAGTCTAGTGCTTGGCATGTGAGACACCCTTCGGGCTTGATGTCACAACTGCAACCACAACTGCTCACTAAGGCAGTACTACCTGACCGCATCAGGACACATCCCGGCCAAGCTCTTCCTCGGTGCTCAGTCAACCTGTCCCCCTGCTGCCGCTCCCATACTGGGCCTTGCCTCTGCTGCCCCATCACCCATGCACTCCCTTCACATTGGAGCTTGATACAGGCATCGCCACGCCCATAGCGGAGCCGGCTCTGGCCATCCGCCCAACTGCGCACCTCGCGGACGGGGTAGGCTAACGCGGTAGCGTGCAGAGTGGTGAGTCAATTACACGCAGCCGTGTAATACATGTATGCGTCATGCCGTACTCGCGGTACCTCTCAAGAGAGCCCATCAACAAGCAGGCTGGGGAGTTTCCCCGTCGGTCGCAGGCTCATGCCCTGCTGCTGACGCTGCAGCTGCCTCACCCTGCGCCAGCGGATACCCTGCCTCCTCGCCCGGCAGCACGACGATGAGCACAGGGTGCTCGATAATGGTACGCCCCTGGAGCTGGTTTGCCAGGGTTGCCTGTAGGTCCAAAGCGAAGTACTCGGGCGCGTTGGCCTGCGGGACGAGCACCATTGCTGCAGCTCAGGCAATGGGGTAGATGTGCGAACTGACCTGCTGCTAGCCCATTTGTGTGTGAATAGAAGATTGCACCAGGGGGGGGGGGGGGGGGGGGGGATGTTTTAAGGGCCCCCACCGGGCAGCGCTCTCGCTTCAGGAACACCTTCAGGCCGGCCACGCCTGCAGCGCTATACTCTCGCAGCTGATGATGTCGCGCCGCCTGCCCCGGCTGCAGACTGATGTGCGGCGCCAATACCTCCGTCAGCACCTGGCGCTCGTCCACCCTGCCGTGACACCCCACAGGCCGTAAGGATGCCTGCCATACCATCTGCGCACGCATGTCGCAGGTGCCACAGCCACCAATCACTAGGGCACCCGCACCCCGCCGGACCTGGCATCGATCGCCGTGGCGCCCGCGGTGGGGAAGCTCCACTCCACCTTCCACAGCATCTGCCGCTTCTTCCAGTCGTACCTGGAGGTGTTTCCGCGACGACGCCCCATCCCCGGCGACTGCAGAAGCAGCTCCACTGAGCGCCGCCGGGCCTGCCAGACAACCGAGCCAACTAAATTTCGGCGACACCTCTACTTGCCACTTGGCGCGCAGTATGGCAATCATCACGGCGATTCACGATGCGCTGTGCGTGTGCGTGTGTGTGTGTGTGTGTTTGTACTGGTGACCTTGCCTGGTGGACCATTGTGCTGAGATGGTGTGGCAGCTCCTCGCGTGGGGTCGGCGGGCGGCTGCGCTTGGCGTTATCCTTTAGTCGCATCGCCTCCTCAAGAAACACATAGTCTGCGTAGGACCGTGCAAATGTGCAAGGGGTCCAAAAAAGGGAAGGGGGGGGGGGGGGGGGGGGGGGGGGGGGGGCGGTGAGCGGACTGCCTGGCTTCACATTGACAACAACGTAATCCGCAATCCTTTGTGATACTGTAAATGCCACCCAATGGAGGGTAACATGTGTGTCTATGAACGCTGCAGTGTCCTCGAACATAACACAAACATCCGGTGGCAACACCACCACCGCTTGCATGCGGTGAAACCAACACCGCTTTATCATTATTCTCTAGAACTTCCAGCAACTGCATGCCACACTGCGCCCTGCGGCTACCAGCCGAGACGAGCACGTGGCACTCAACTGGAGCAGCAGCCTTCGCCTGCTCTAGGAACCACCTCTTACTATGTACAACTACCTACACAGCACGTCGCCCGACACATACCCCGGCACTCTAATACACCAGGGCTACCCACCTGCAGAGCTGGACGCTCTGTTCTTCGATTGGGCACGCTTGCTTACCTGAGCCCAGCGCTCGGTCGTCGAACTCACGCAGGGGCACAAAGGCCGTGCGGTCGCGCTTGCCGGTGCATCCCGTGTCGACCTTGTGACCGCTCACGCAGTCCAGGCTGCAGGTGCGCACGTCGCAGCCGGGGCATCGATACTTCGCTGCCTCTTGCCCGCACTGCGCGCACAGCGCCGCCGCTGGCGGTCGCGTTGAGTCACCGTCATCCCCAGCAGCGCCGGGTCCCTCACCGACGCCGCCACCATCCCCCGAGAGCTTCTCCGCGTCGCCGCCGGCGCGCAGCGCCATCGCCTGCTCCGTGCCTTCAGGCAGCGCTTTCGTACCGGTATACGAGTAGAAAGCCCTCGTCTGTCTCCAGTCTCCGTGTCCCTGCTCTGTGTGTGGCAAGTTTGTTTGGAGATAATGGTCCGGGCCTGGCCCGCGGCGCGGGGGGGGGGGGGGGGGGCAGGTTCAGGCTACAGGGCATATCAATCCATCAATCTGTCAATCTGTCATGCGACTACCAGTACAGATTTATTATGTTTCTTTCATGAATGTATATATATGGAGATATAGTTTTCTGTTCTCTGTTATTTTGCAGTGCGCAAATGTTAAAGCACTGATGTTAAAAAATCCGTAGGAGGATGCTGAAAGCTCCGCGTAATAATAAACCCTTACTGGTATACCCTGCCTTTCGCCGTACCGCCATGAGCAGGCGGCAGCGGCGACCGACTCGTCCGGTCGTTCACCTCTTCGCCAACTGATGCAAAACAGTACTGTAGCTTCAAGTCAAAATGGTCACCGTCAGGTGGTGCCGGTATATCGTGCGCTTGTTCCTGCAGAGGAGCGACCTGCCACCACCCGTAGTCCACAAGTGTAGAACGCTCTGCTTCGGCGTGAAGGCCGAGACTGCCGTTGTTGACGCCATCGTTCGCCCGGGGTTGCGTGGTATTCGGGGGTCTTTAGAACACACATGTATCTGTACTAGTAGGCGGCACAGCTCATGCTCATCGTGGCCGCTCCCAGTTGGCTGAATTGCCAAGGCAGGAGCTTTCTGGCTATGCCGCCTTTGGATAGCATTCACAAAAAAATTTGCCGGTAGGCCAGTAGGGAACCGTTGGAAGGTCAGAGCTTAACTCATAGGCTACGTACTTGCTCCTGGGAGGGCATGGCTGGGCTGGCCAAAGCGTGCAGCTTGCTGCGGACCCTGCTGGTACTGGGGGCATGCCAACTGCTGGCTGCGGGACGGCTGCGCATCGCCCGCAAGCGGCTAGAACCACACGAGCAGGGCGCGGCACGCAGCTGGCAGGCGACCAAGCAATGCCTGCTCTCCTTGGAGGGCTCTCCTTCAGTTGCCGCGGTGGAAGCTCTGCGAGCGCCACAGCTGCGCCAGCGTGCACAGCGCGCTGCTGCCACAGGGCAGGGCAAGCTGCAGATGATGTTGTACCACGTGCGAAAGGCAGGCGGCACAAGCCTGCGCACTGTGCTCGTGAACAGCGCCAGCAAGCGCCCCGGCGTGAGCTTCCGAATGCTGGAGGGGCTCAGCATGGACCTTTCCGCGTTCCATCACCCGAGCTCGGTTTTCATCACGCACCTCCGGGAGCCAATTTCTAGGATTGCGTCCAGCTTTCGATACGACTTCTTGCTCTCGGAGGTACTGCCCTTCCTCGTTCAATAACTATTTGAGCATGCGCGAGTGTCACCTTCCCAATCACCTTATGATTGATTGCTCTGTCAATGGTCATGTGGCTAATGAAATGATGGAAGGCACGAATCAACATGCATGTGCTGTTGATCCGCAGTACAGGCCCGACGCTAGCTACCTGCTGCAAGACCCAGCAGCCAACATAAGCAGCCCGTCCGCGTGGTTGGCGTGGATGGCAAGAGTGCAGCGCCGCCGGGGCTGCGGAAGTTTCCTGTGGGAGGAGCCGTCCAACTATTATGTGAAGGCTTTCTCGGGATGGGGCAGAGCCCCTGTCATGAGACGTAAGTCAACAGATACGTTGAGCCGCCTGAGCTGCTCAAAAATCCTCTTCCTCCCCTGATCCTGCTGCATCCTGATCCTGATCCTGATGGATTGCCAACAAGCACCAAACCCATCTTGTCCTATGCAGGCGCATGTGCTAAGGTTGCACACTTACCCAATGTCACCACGGCGCATCTCGAGGAGGCCAAGGTTTCTCTTGCAAGCTTTGACGCTGTACTTCTCGCCCAATGGCTCACATCGCCACAGCTCACAATGTGCGTCGTTCAGACAGCCGCTCCCTGGCTGGCGAGCGTTAAGGTAGACCTGCCATGGACGAAGAAAACAGTTGCAAAGGGCTCCACTGAACCGTGCCCCATGAGCCGCATTCCAAAGCCTGTGTTGAGCACCCTGCAGGAATGGAACAAACTAGACATCGAGTTTTATGAGTGGGCACAGCGTTTTGCGAAATGCAGACTGCAGCACATAGCAGCAGCAGGGCAGTGCATGAGCACCGCTGATCAGACAGGCTTTGATGTATGTATGTAACAACAAAAAATAATAAGACGCGCCGAACAAGGCAATGCCAACTACTTCCGGAAAGTGCAAGCTGGGTGATGCATACTATTGATGCTTGATGGTAGCTCAGAATCCACCGATGAGTCCGATGACCAGCAGCACATGCCGTATGGGTGCCGACCCGACCATAAGAACCCCCTTTTTGCTCTCAGAAATGGGGTGCCAGCGCATGTCCTTGATTCTCGATGTATGAAAGTGGGCTCAGAGCATAGCACGTTCGTAAGTCGTTGGTTCTAATAATTGGGTGACTGCAATCAAGAAAAATATTGTGATCCACGAGCATCAGTACATGTACTAATATTAATGTCTGCACCACCAGCTGTGTGTCGGTATTGTTCCTGGTGGGTGTTGTGCTGCACGCTGTACCAGGAAGTACATGGAAACGCTAGACCAGGGGTGCTGGGAGAAAGACACAAAAGATATCATCACCAAGAAACTCACAACACGCCCGGAACCAGCTCTCCGACATCATGCTGCTGAAGACTTTGACGAGATTGACACTAGGTCACATGTTACAGATAGTGTTACGGCACTGTCCAAGAGCAGGACACTGAACAGTACATGCTGCATGAGCAGGCCTTATTCCCTTCGCGCCTAAGCTGATGGATCAAAAGCAACCACAATTGCTTTCTGCTACCGCAGCGCTGGGCCAAAACACAACCTTAACGGCCTCCGCGCAGGCGCAGCACCAGGTGCAGGGTCGACTCCTTTTGGATGTTGTAGTCGGCCAGGGTGCGGCCATCCTCCAGCTGCTTGCCAGCAAAGATGAGGCGCTGCTGATCAGGGGGGATGCCCTCCTTGTCCTGGATCTTGGCCTTCACATTGTCGATGGTGTCCGAGGACTCCACCTCCAGGGTGATGGTCTTGCCAGTAAGGGTCTTGACAAAGATCTGCATGCCTCCGCGCAGGCGCAGCACCAGGTGCAGGGTCGACTCCTTCTGGATGTTGTAGTCGGCCAGGGTGCGGCCATCCTCCAGCTGCTTGCCAGCAAAGATGAGGCGCTGCTGGTCAGGGGGGATGCCCTCCTTGTCCTGGATCTTGGCCTTCACATTGTCGATGGTGTCCGAGGACTCCACCTCCAGGGTGATGGTCTTGCCGGTGAGGGTCTTCACAAAGATCTGCATGCCTCCGCGCAGGCGCAGCACCAGGTGCAGGGTCGACTCCTTCTGGATGTTGTAGTCGGCCAGGGTGCGGCCATCCTCCAGCTGCTTGCCAGCAAAGATGAGGCGCTGCTGGTCAGGGGGGATGCCCTCCTTGTCCTGGATCTTGGCCTTCACATTGTCGATGGTGTCCGAGGACTCCACCTCCAGGGTGATGGTCTTGCCGGTGAGGGTCTTCACAAAGATCTGCATGCCTCCGCGCAGGCGCAGCACCAGGTGCAGGGTCGACTCCTTCTGGATGTTGTAGTCGGCCAGGGTGCGGCCATCCTCCAGCTGCTTGCCAGCAAAGATGAGGCGCTGCTGGTCAGGGGGGATGCCCTCCTTGTCCTGGATCTTGGCCTTCACATTGTCGATGGTGTCCGAGGACTCCACCTCCAGGGTGATGGTCTTGCCGGTGAGGGTCTTCACAAAGATCTGCATGCCTCCGCGCAGGCGTAGCACCAGGTGCAGGGTCGACTCCTTCTGGATGTTGTAGTCGGCCAGGGTGCGGCCATCCTCCAGCTGCTTGCCAGCAAAGATGAGGCGCTGCTGGTCAGGGGGGATGCCCTCCTTGTCCTGGATCTTGGCCTTCACATTGTCGATGGTGTCCGAGGACTCCACCTCCAGGGTGATGGTCTTGCCGGTGAGGGTCTTCACAAAGATCTGCATGCCTCCGCGCAGGCGCAGCACCAGGTGCAGGGTCGACTCCTTTTGGATGTTGTAGTCGGCCAGGGTGCGGCCATCCTCCAGCTGCTTGCCAGCAAAGATGAGGCGCTGCTGGTCAGGGGGGATGCCCTCCTTGTCCTGGATCTTGGCCTTCACATTGTCGATGGTGTCCGAGGACTCCACCTCCAGGGTGATGGTCTTGCCGGTGAGGGTCTTCACAAAGATCTGCATGCCTCCGCGCAGGCGCAGCACCAGGTGCAGGGTCGACTCCTTTTGGATGTTGTAGTCGGCCAGGGTACGGCCATCCTCCAGCTGCTTGCCAGCAAAGATGAGGCGCTGCTGGTCAGGGGGGATGCCCTCCTTGTCCTGGATCTTGGCCTTCACATTGTCGATGGTGTCCGAGGACTCCACCTCCAGGGTGATGGTCTTGCCGGTGAGGGTCTTCACAAAGATCTGCATGCCTCCGCGCAGGCGCAGCACCAGGTGCAGGGTCGACTCCTTTTGGATGTTGTAGTCGGCCAGGGTACGGCCATCCTCCAGCTGCTTGCCAGCAAAGATGAGGCGCTGCTGGTCAGGGGGGATGCCCTCCTTGTCCTGGATCTTGGCCTTCACATTGTCGATGGTGTCCGAGGACTCCACCTCCAGGGTGATGGTCTTGCCGGTGAGGGTCTTCACAAAGATCTGCATGCCTCCGCGCAGGCGCAGCACCAGGTGCAGGGTCGACTCCTTCTGGATGTTGTAGTCGGCCAGGGTGCGGCCATCCTCCAGCTGCTTGCCAGCAAAGATGAGGCGCTGCTGGTCAGGGGGGATGCCCTCCTTGTCCTGGATCTTGGCCTTCACATTGTCGATGGTGTCCGAGGACTCCACCTCCAGGGTGATGGTCTTGCCGGTTAGGGTCTTCACAAAGATCTGCATGCCTCCGCGCAGGCGCAGCACCAGGTGCAGGGTCGACTCCTTCTGGATGTTGTAGTCGGCCAGGGTGCGGCCATCCTCCAGCTGCTTGCCAGCAAAGATGAGGCGCTGCTGGTCAGGGGGGATGCCCTCCTTGTCCTGGATCTTGGCCTTCACATTGTCGATGGTGTCCGAGGACTCCACCTCCAGGGTGATGGTCTTGCCGGTGAGGGTCTTCACAAAGATCTGCATGCCTCCGCGCAGGCGCAGCACCAGGTGCAGGGTCGACTCCTTCTGGATGTTGTAGTCGGCCAGGGTGCGGCCATCCTCCAGCTGCTTGCCAGCAAAGATGAGGCGCTGCTGGTCAGGGGGGATGCCCTCCTTGTCCTGGATCTTGGCCTTCACATTGTCGATGGTGTCCGAGGACTCCACCTCCAGGGTGATGGTCTTGCCGGTGAGGGTCTTCACAAAGATCTGCATGCCTCCGCGCAGGCGTAGCACCAGGTGCAGGGTCGACTCCTTCTGGATGTTGTAGTCGGCCAGGGTGCGGCCATCCTCCAGCTGCTTGCCAGCAAAGATGAGGCGCTGCTGGTCAGGGGGGATGCCCTCCTTGTCCTGGATCTTGGCCTTCACATTGTCGATGGTGTCCGAGGACTCCACCTCCAGGGTGATGGTCTTGCCGGTGAGGGTCTTCACAAAGATCTGCATCCTTACTGCAGGTCCAGACAAAGCCGGGACGTCAGACACTATGCTTTAGAGAAGAGCTTGTGCTGTTCAGAGACTCTTACGTCCGTGGTGAGCTGGCCACCGCTTGGTCGGCGCCAGCGAACACGAAGCATAGGCCTGAAGCGAAAGAGGTGCGATATCACCGCCCCTTGCAGCAGAACTCGAGTTCTGCTTAGAATAATCACATATTTTCTGTGTGGGCGCCGGTGCTTTGGGGGGGGAGGGGGGGGGGGGGGGGGGGGCGGTAGCCGACACAAATAGGATTACGTCGCTTATCGGCGGCAGTAGTTTTCCGGAGTTTTGGGAGTAAATGTGTTCCGGAGGGTGCCCCGCTGGTGACTTCCGGAGGAGCCTTTCCGGTCGCGGGGACAGGTGTGGGGTCGTTCCCACAGAGACAGAAGCACATGCAGGCTTAGATGACGCTTCAGGAATGGAGGGACCGTGGAAGGAGCACTCGTGACAGCAGGCCGCGTGCTCACGGGAACGGCCGCGGAGCTGGAACCTGAACGGGTTACCAGCCTGCGGCAGTACGGACGCAGTTTGGCCAGGGCGACGCGACGAGGACCCGATGGAAAACGAACTTCGTACTATCAAGCCACCACAGGGAGACACCAGTAGTGAAATCAGGTTTGGAGAGCAAGACGTTTAGCAAAATCCGGGGGATGAGCCCGTCCAGGGTGTGCGACAGAGAGCCGTGTCCAGCTCCAGGTGTTGAGCAGTTTGACAAAGTACTCGTACGGTCACTGCGGTGACGTGACAGCACCGGACAGAACAACCGGCAGCTAAGCACCGCAAGTTCGGAGGGATCTGTCGAGTAGTGAAGTGAGCCGGAGGGCAGGGGTGCACCTCGAGATCCAGGGGCCTGCTGTTGTTCAATCGTGGCCGTATGCACAATACGGCTGTGTCGTGGGGAACGCGAAAAGGGTGACGGGTGCTGAGGGAGCTATTATGAGTGACCGTGTGAGCGATGATGAGGTACTCAAGACCCCTCGCCCGCCTCCGCGCGGGCTGGCTCGTACAGGTAGCGACTACCTGTGAGTGCTGCCCCGTCGATGAGCATGCGCGTGCGTCTGCCGGCGGTTTTCCGTGATGACAAGCCAAGGAATGAAGGAACGCGTGCTGGCGTGGCTGGCGTAGCAGCCGCGCCCGCGGCCGACCCTACGAGGTACTGTACCGATGTGCTGTTCAGCAGCACGGTCGAAAGCGGGTGTATTTATGTATTTATGAAATCAATTAATTACGGTACTCGTACCGTCGGTCCGTCGGTAGTAGAGACTGTAGTAGTCGTATAAAAGTACGCGCGCGCCAAAATACGAATACGAGTGCAGTACCAGTACCGGTACATGCGGGATGCGGCGGGCCGCCTCTGGCGAATTGCTGTGTTTGTTTTCCCGCCCCCGGGACAGGACTGGTACAGTGAAAACCTTGCAGAGTCTCTACGACGGCCGTTTAGGCAGCAATCCAGTTACGGAAAGCCCTGGGTGGGCGACGCTCCGTTATGGTCATCACGCAAATTGCCGAAGCATTCTGCAAGACTAATTGAAGGCCAGTGACGGAATTTCCAACACTGTTGGATCACCGTCTAAAACACTGCCATCAAAATACCGCCCGTCACTGACCACGAAAGGTCCGCCCTACCCGTTTGGGCGTCGGCCCATTCGAGTAATGCGAGTTGGGGCAAGCCCCGGAGCAAAGCATTTCGGGAGTGCGATACATGCATGTGCAACAAAAAAGGCAATGTGAGGGAGGGCCCGACGCCATAGCTGGAAAACTTCCCATTCCCAGTAAAATCCAGGGCGCCGTGAAGGGAGGGGGGGACCCCGCCCAAAATGAAGGCAGTTAAGTCCTCAGGTGTTGACGCAATAATGTGACTACTAATAAAATCCCTGAACTCCGGAACTAACAACCCAAAATTATGACGGTGATACCCCCCCCCCGCGGGCACTCCACCTACCAACATATGTTCGATAGTGTCAGATTCACCTCCGGCACATGCAGGGCAGTTTTCAAGGAACCGCTCAGGCATGGCATGAATCCGGGCCAATCGGCGGGCAGTGGGAAATACTCGGGTGCGTAATTGTACCATGATGTGCAACCCGGCCACAACCCCCGCGGGGACACCCACACCGTACTGTGTCAACGGGTTTGACGCTAAAGACGCATGGACATATATACCCCAGGTTTTATTGCGTGCTAACGATGCCGACGATTCGTAACGCGCCCACACCGATGCCTTTACTAGTTTAGCGGCATCGCGCGCGGCTAGTGACCTCCACTCAAGTGGCAAATGCGCCCCCTCAGCTAGCCCTACGTTCGCCCTAGCTATTCGATTTAACCACCGCATAGTCCCTGACGTCCACGTGATAGGGCGCGCCCGACTTGGCTGATCTACTAAATGGGTTATACATGTATTCAAGTCGGATGCTTTAAGGAACGCCCGAGCCCGTGCCGCAGCGGCCGTAGCCTCTATGGGCGCAATATCCAATTCCCGCATCATCGGTGCAGTGGCCACCCCAGGGGAGCTTTTACCCACCCCAATGAGGCACCGCAAGCACTGGTTGAGTACGGTTTGTAATTTATTTGCGCCGCTAGTTCTATCCATGCCCCATACTTCACACCCATAAGTTAAAACCGGCAGTACACAGGTTTTAAAGACCGACACACGCACATTAATAGGAATTATGTCCCGTCCACTGACTAGTACCGAATCGAGCGCCTCAATGGCGCGTTTACCCTTCTTAACCCGGTCGTCTACATACTATGTGTTGCATACCTAAATCCGACTTAATGACCGTACCCAAGTACCTATATTCATTTACAACCGGTGCCCATCCCCCCCCCAAGCTGCCATCGGGCAGCTTGTTCGCGTAACGCGGTCTCATCGGAGTATCGGCCTAATGCCATCACCCCACACTTAAGTACCCCAAACCCCATAAAATGGTCCTCCGCCCACTGCGAGAAGTGGGCGAACATGGCATGCAGGTTATCGAACGAGCCTGCGATACCTACAGCGTCGTCCGCGTATAACTGACCTGGCACCCTTAGTGGTTGCCTTGCCGCTAATGTGTCGGTGCACCCTGGTACAACACACCCTAGATGCATGCTCTACCCCATCGAATATATCGTTAATAAATATGTTAAATAGGATGGGGGAAGCGGGGCATCCCTGTCTGAGGCCACGCTCTATGGGTATGGGGTCTGATAGTGTTCCCGGGACCACCCATGTCTTGACCCGTACCATACTATCCTTGTATAAAGTTTTAATGAAGGTCAGCATATGACCCGTAACTCCTATGGCTTGTAGATTTAGGAATAAAAGCTCATGAGGTACGGTGTCATATGCCTTCCTAAACTCAATAAAATTAGTGTACGTGGGTAGACGTGCCGCTTGGCGACGAGCCGCGATATCGAACAAGCTGGCGACTTGCATGGGGCCCTCCTCATTCCGCATAAAACCCGCTTGCCAACGGCGGATGATCCCTTTAGCTTGGGAGACGTCTTGCAAGCGTTGGGTAATGACGGTCATAAGGAGTTTCATAGCGGCACCCATAATCGAAATACCCCTATAATTGTCCATAACAGTCGCGTCGCCTTTTTTGGGCACCGATAATTGCTGTGTTGATCTTTAAGTGTTTCAAAGTTGAGTCTGGTTTTGCCAAAAAGGTCACGCAGGCTGTCTTACACGGTCAAGAGCCGAAATTGGCAGGAAGGTAAAGTGAAAGCGGGGAGGGAAAACGGAGTCACGGGGGGGGGGGGGGGGGGGGGGGGGGGACTGCGTGGAACGCAGCGAAAACTGGAAGATGGCAGGCTCGGCTGTTATGGCTGCTTTTATGTTTTGTTAGCAGAACCCAGATGCTCAGAAGCAGGCTGAAAATGCTGGACTCTAAGCAGGTCCAAAACACCTTGGTCACCGTGCACACGCTTGACCTCATTAAGCCTCCGTAGGCCGAAGGCTAAACGAAAGTGAAACGTCTTGTCGATGGCTTCGGCGTGGTTCCGAGCTCGCGCGAGGTAGGGGATGAAGTCTTGGTTGCAGCAGGGACGTAATGTAGCAGCTCGTCGAGAGCCGCGAAAAGTGCGGCCACGTGAGCGCCGAAACACGACATCCAAAGATACTCCTCCTGGGCTGGCAGACGCCGGACGGTCATCCTGCTTGAGGTACTCGTTCGTTAGGTCGGTGCTCAGGGGAAGAGTCCAGGCACTCGGCTTACCGGTCGAACGGCCTCGTAACCATACTCTTCTCGCTGCAGTAGCTCTGGCACCGCGAGGTAGTCATCCTCGTCACTCACGGATTTTGCTCCGACACGGCCGCTCTGGGGTAGCTCTAGCAAGTCGGGGCACTCTGCGGCTCCCCCGTTGCCGGTCGGCTGTCCCGCGATGCGCTGCCCGGAAGCGGAGCCATGTGCCCCGTCTCCATCAACAACACGGTCACGAGCCGTCAATTGGGCCAACGATGTTGCAAGCTCGCGCAGCAATCTAGACTGGGCCTTCACGTCTGCGTGTAGCGATTCGAGCGTCGGCTCAACGACGGGTTCTTCTCCACCTGGCATGGTAACGCACGGACGTACGGATGAGAATATCACACTCGGTTGGCGAGCCGGTTGTGGTCTTGAACAACCCGGGGTGACCTTGCTGGCAACAGGTTACGAGACAGTTTTAACATCGCTGCGTGGAACGCAGCGAACACTGGAAGATGGCAGGCTCAGCTGTTATGGCTGCTTTTATGTCTATTCGTGTTGTACCCAGAAAGGGCGCAACGACAGGTGCCTAGTTCCCGTAGCACTGAGCAGCACTTGTAGCCGAAAAGCGGTTAGGTCAAGGGAGGAAACCCCATAAACTAGTTTAGATCCCACTACTTTCAGCAGTAACATGTGGATTTGTTACTGTCCTTTTTGTAATTCACACATTTACAGGTACAGGTAGCGGCTACACCAAATGCCAATTAAGAATGCCAAATAATAGTAATCACTGTTCCGCGGGATAGGGGGCTTGCCCTAACTCGCATTATGAGGTATTTGCGGCAAATTGGAGAGGATTTTGGAGTGGCACGTCAGCATCCCCGCGCCACGTAAGCGCGTATGTACACCCTCGCGTACGCCAAAATTGGAGAGGTTGGCCTCTCCAATTTGGCGCGAACGATATTGGAGAGGCGCGACCAAATTGGAGAGGCGTTATCAACCGGTAATTTGAAATTGGGCTGGCGGATTCCCGTCCTGCTGTCACGGCCCGCGCATCCTCCTTCGCGCGTTTCAAAAACCGACCCACCACCTCATCCTTGCAACGACTACCCTGTTCGCACGCCCCCCCGGTGCCGCCTGACTAATGACAATGACGGTGGGCATTGACGAAGTCCCCGCGACTGAGGGGGCGAAGGCTACCGCAGTATCCTCGCTAGAATGGAAGCGCCGCGGGGAGCGGGACGTGGATGAGTGGATCTCGGCGCTGATGCACGCAGCGGATGCCGCGGATATCTGCGACTACTGGAAGGCGGACAGTCAACACGGGAAGAAGGGCAAGCTGCAAGACAAGCAAGCTGCGAAAGGAAATGGGGCAGTTTCGCCCTGACTCCGGTACGGCGGTCTTGCCCGAGAGGCGGGTGCTGGTCAAGCGCGTCGAGCAGATCGTCCGCGCTCGGTCGGCTGATGATGCTCGAAAGAGCAAGGACGGCAGCATGTGGCAGGGGCGGTTGCCGCAGCTGTGCGCGGAGGACGCGTTGCAGAACAAGCAGTGGTCGGAGCTACGGGAGTACCTCTTCCTGGTGGGCTGAGTCGGAGCCGATCTGCCGGACAGCCATCCGCTGCAGCCGGATGAGGCCGTCACCGAGACGGTGGCGGGCGGTACCGTGCCCGGGCGATGATGACTCCCATGTAACGATTACATACTGACGTAGGCCGGTGTATGTGCGACGTGGCGGTATATCGAGCCATTCCAATATCCTCTCCAATTTCACGCGAAGACCCCCTATTAGCGACTACTCGTATGGGGCGACGCCCAAACGGGTAGGGCGGACCTTTCGTGGTCAGTGCCGGGAATTTTGATGGCACTGTTTTGGACGGTGATCTAACAGTGTTGGATATTCCATCACTGGCCTTTAATTAGTATTGCAGCATGCTTCGGCAATTTGCTTCTTGCATAACGGAGCGTCGCCTACACGTACAGGTACCCATGGCTTTCCGTAAGTGAATCGCTGCCAAAATGGCCGTTGTAGAGACGCTGCAAGGGTTTCATTGGTGCCAGTCCTGTTCCGGGGGCGAAGAAAAAACAGTGATCAATTTTCAGTACCGAACTGAGGTTGGTCAGACAGACCAACGAGTGGCGCGCGGGCCTTGGGAATGGGGTGATGGTAATTAGGGCTTACGACTTACATCCGTTTGATTTCATAGGCGTTGTTTCCGCTCCTGCGTACGGTAAAGATTACCAGTATATACGATGGTGTTGCGGGGCATTACCTTGACACACCGGTGGGTGTGCACCGTATGCAGGGGTGGAAGTAACAGTGACTTTGTGTGCACTACGGGTTGGTAGGTTGTTTCAGTACTAGTAGTACGTAGTTGTGAGCGACACAACCTGATAGGCTTCCTCGTGCGCATAGCTGACGCGCGCGAAGCGTAGCTTGATCAGCAGTTCAGCAGGTGGGCTCATAATGCAGCGATATCATATAGCGAGTAATACAACAATCCCTATTAGTAGCGACCCATTGCGTCGGCTGGCCCATCCATTGGACGTGCTGTGGCTGCTCATACTAATACTTGCCTCAGAAGCCCTTGGACGTGCCGAAGCATAGTGCCAAGAATGTCCGCTTTGCACTTGGTTGCGCAAACCGAATGCTTGCTGGTCATATAAGGATTACATAACTTTGCATCCGTATAAGTACATACATTTCGCTATATGTCGTCGTCATTAAATCACCCGGCCGCTAATCCGCCGGCGTGGTCGTCGCGTGGCCATTTCGTCGTGGTGTAGGCCATTCGGCCACGGTACCCTTCCCTTCAGCGTCAACCCGACGGTGGCGTTATTCGGGGCCACATGCGTGGAAGAGCCCGTGACGGAGGCCCTCGCAAAGGCCAACGGGGCCGAGGCAGAGGTAGAGGGCGCGGTTATATACACGATAACATGACCCCCATCCCCCAAAAATCTAATTACAACACCCCCTTCTTAAATCAACAATCCTGAAATAGCATTACGAAATCAACCGCATCGTAAGCGTTGATGTCGTAAACCGCAATTTCGGTGCTCCCGCGGCCGGGGCAGCGGCGGGCTGGCAACGGCGCGCGGCCGGGGCGGCGGGGCGGAAACGGCTGTCTGCCGGGGCAGCGGCCGGCAGCGGCGGGCGGCGGGGGCAGCGGCGCGGCAACGGCGCACGGCCGGGGCCGCGGCGCAGTAGTGTCAACCATATAAGATTGCTACATACATGATCGACGGCTGACAACCTGGCCGCACGGGTAAGCGTAGTGTCTTATATATGGCTCCGTATATGCTTTATACGATTGCGGCACTGCCACATACACTTCGGTAACTTCATCGTAAGGCCATGGTGTCCTTGATGGTGGCGGCCCGCAGCCCTCATACTTGCGGCTTTGCGGACATTCCTTGACCTATATCATACAACTCCGTCGCTTTTATTTTGCAAGTAGTCCGGCATCATGGCCGCCGTCGCCCGTGTAATCTTGCTATATGTAAGCATATATGTGGGGGTCGGCAGCTCAGAGTCGGGTCGTAAGCAATATAAGATATGTATATACGGGGGTCGACAGCTATAATCTAGCCGCACGGTGTAGCATGCGGCTCAGTTTCGGAGTGTGTGCAGGTTGCTGCGGCATCACTACCACCTACACCGCAGTAACTTCAACAAAAAGGCACGATGCCCTTGGTGATAGTGGCGACCCGCTGCGCTCATATACTTGCTGTTTATTTGCGGACCCCCTCTATGTGTCACACGACTTATCCGCATTTATTTTGCAAGTCGCGCATCATGCCCGTCGACCTTGTAATATTGCTGTATGTAAACATATGTGGGGGTCGGCAGCTGACAATCTAGTCGTCGGTCATGTAAGATTCATGTATACGGGGTCGACAACTTACAATCTAGCCGCACGGGTGTGTTGTTATACGGCTCCGTATATGCTTTACGACTGCGGCACTACCACATACACCAGTAAGTTTATCGTATGGACATATTAGGTGCCCTTATTGGCGGCGGCCCGGGCGCTCATAATTGCGGCTTTGTGGACGTATTGTTGATCTACGACACGATATGCCGTAGAGAGCCAATCCGACATCGTAGCGGCAGTCTAAGATTTGGACTGCTCGCTCGGGGCGGTGACCGCTCATAAGTTTGTCGCAGCCAAAGAAGCACGAGCTGCACTCGGATCGGGGACCACCCCACCCCGTGACGCCCCGTGGCCATGCGGATGGCATGACGTTTCCGCCCGTGACGCCCCGTGATGATATACTGCCAAAGTATACATTCCCGATACTCCCCCAGACTTGCGGTGCTGCTCACCGTACGAATGTACTACTAAACGCCCCGGCACATGGCCCCGCGCTCGGGGACGGCCGCTGGGTTGTAGCAAGGTGCCACGAGTACTTATGTACAGATTACTCGTAGCTTCCGTCATGGATGGTAGCGGTAACACGCAAATATTTACCGGTACAACATCGTACAAGGCGCGAGTACCGGTATCGGTACTAGTAGCGCGACGGGAGACACCATATGACAGCAAGGACGATTTGGTATATTTGGGCCGTCACTATCGTTACTCATACACAGGATTAAACTTCATTGCATCATGCACCGTTGGATCAACGAGAGGTCATCCTTATGGGCGCGCGTCGCGCGCGACTCTGCGATGAATAATTCAGGCAAATAATCAGGATGCATTGCGCGCGGTGCCCAGGGATTTATTGATTCGATTTGGTGATTACATTCAATTACAATATCGCTAAAAACAGCACGACCGGCCTACTTGGTGGTCCGTCCGGTGTGAATAAGCGAGTTAGCTTCTGCGGCATTGCGCCGGGGATGGCTATCCTACGCCGCCCAACGGCGCCGGTTGCTGGCTGCGAAGGGCAAGCAACACATGTTGTTGCTGAAGTGGGCTCGACGTTCTCTTTGTCGGCCGAGGGGGTGGTGCGGGAGCATCTGGTGCCGCTGGGATGGGCTCAACACCGTTCTCTTTCTCAGCAGTGGGAGTTTGTGCAACCGTTGTGACTACGGGCTCCCTATTGAAATTCACGAGCAAGTGCGGTGCGACGGGAGCAGCAGCACATGAACCGGAGTGCTCCTCCCGCTGCTGCAGCGCGTTCCGAACGATGCCCAGTGCCGCCGGGGAAGTAAGGTGCTTGTGGAGGTGCTTACGCGGGTGCAGAACGAGGAGGAGCGCGCCGCTGACGGAGGAAGTTCTGGCGCACGGGAGTTGCCCGCGCCGCCCTACAACATCATTTCATACACCGGCATATCAATTCGCCAGTCTGCCCCACACTGCTTCTGGCTAAGAGAACAAGACACAAGGGTATTGTAACAATTCGTCTAGGCTGCACACAGTAGTCGCCGTCGGGGTTGCGGCTGCACTGCTTACCTGCTCGGCGGGATGCGTGGCGTAAGAACAATGGCGCCGTTGCTTCGCAGCTCAACATCACCCGTCTCTTCGTCGAAGTACGGTGTCTTGTCGGTGCAGTGGGCCTCGCCAAAGAGGCTGGCCGCCCAATCTGCAGCAATCCCGATATCAAAGACCCGCTGATAACTCATCTCCTTGCCCTTGTTGAGCGCCACTTTGTCGTAGTTGGTGAGGTTGGTGCGGCGGTCAGACGCGTCTGGCGTCGCGTAGGCGCAGAGCTCCGCCAAGACTCGGTGTTCGGGCTTGGAGTATGGGTGACCAAACTCCACCTAAACCAAGTGGAGAAAATTGCCCTGCCAAGGTATTCATTCAACGGCGCATCGCGTCGTACTTGACCGGGTCCTCTGTCTCGAGGTCGCGAGCCCAGACGGTGTTGAACGCCCGCACGTAAAAATCGCCGTACGCACTATCTGCGCGACCAATACCGTACCGCATTCGATTGTTAGTAGTAGTAGCAGCGGCGGAGGGATGAGGTAAGGCATCGCAGTAGGAGAGCAGGGAACGCACCGATCACATGAGCACTCTTGGGACGCGTTGATGGTCTCTGGTCAGCAGACGCAACGCCAAATAATGCAGCTCCAAATAATGCTCCGAAACCGTGTTGAAACCGTCGCCGCAACGCCCGGATGCTGCCCAATATGGTGGCTATTCCAACTCAAATCATGGTGGCAAAATGTACTATTTATAGCCAGGACATGGTATGATTTGCAGCTCGAAACGTGGTGATTGCTATCCGAGAATGTATTTGCTGCCGCTCCGAAGCGTGCAACGGAGTGTTTACCGCACAATATGGCAGTGCATGTATACTGCCAACCCAAAAGTGGGCATAATCTGTCCTTGCGCTGGGGCGGATCGCTGGACTAAATATATGACTACGTATCAGCACATACAAGCAGTTTTGGGGGGGGCGGGGGGGGGCGGGCAGGGGAGCTAAGGCCCCCGCACACGGAATGCTCGCCGGGAACATTGCAGCTCCAAATAATGCTCCGAGACCAGTGCTAAAACCGTCGCCGCAACGCCAAGATGCTGCCCAAAATGGTGGCTATTCCAGCTCAAATCATGGTGGCATAGTGGACGATATATAGCCAGGACATGGCATGATTTGCAGCTCGAAACGTGGTGATTGCTATCCGAGTATATTTTTCCTGCCGCTCCGTAGCCTATATATCGCAGTGTTTACCGCACAATAGGGCAATGCATGTATACCACCAACCCAAAAGTGCGCAGAATCTGTCCTCGCGCTGGGGATCGCTAGACCATATACATGTTTTATCCTCCAGTTTTCATCCTGCAGCGGTGACTCGCGCGAATCATTGGCTGAGGTACGTGTTGATGCTGGCTTGCACTCCGCCATGACAAAGAGATGCATTTGAAGTTTGAAGTTGCTCACAACGTTATTCCTACTTCGTCTTTGATGCTAAACATGCCAGCTGTCTTACGGTTCGGCGGCACGAACCCGCGCATAGGGTCCACTATCCTAACTCAATAGTGCGTGGCGTGCAGCCCTCTAGAGGCCAGGTAGGATGCAGTAGATCCTTGATGTGCCGGCTCTGATGCATTGTGATTGTCGTGGTCTCCGTGTCACGCTCCACTGCCATGCCAAGGAGAAGCGGCTTGCATGTGCCGATATCCTTGATGGATCAGGAATAAGAAAGTTCCTGATCCATGTGCGAGAGGTGCTGCATATTAGGATGTCATCGACATCTATAAACATCAATGATGCTGAATATCGCCTTGCCGTTCACAATACTAGCACGCTAGACGTAGGCGCCCTGGTCCGTTCGCAGTTGCTCGTAGCCTTGGTCTCGTAGGAAGTCAAGCAACGTGATCTACTTTCGCGGTGCTTGTTTCATACCATAGATGGCCTTCTTCGGTAGGCAAATCAGTGGCTTATCTGTTTCAGTGTCGCGTTGTAATAACCCATCAAACTAATCCATGTAGATGTCCTCCTCGAGGTCCGTGTACATAGAGGCGCAGTCCACGTCGCTCTGCTCGCAATCGAGGTAGAGGCGGGCAACGATGGAGAAGATGACGCGCAAAGTAAAATTGAAAATTGACATTTATTTCTTGCAGTGCTTAGTCTTTGGTGCTAAGCATGCCAGCTGTATTACGGCCCGGCCGCACGAACCCGGATAGCGTTTAGTTGTGAAACTGCGTAGCGTGAAGCCCTCCGAGGCCCGTGAGGCCATGTGCGCAAGGCAATTAACTTGACTGTTGGTGCGCACGTCTTATTGTAGCCCATGCCATGGACCTCGGAGAAACCCTTGGCGCAGAGGCCTACCTTGTCCAACGCGCAATGCGGCAGTCTCAGTGATGTTTCGTTTTGAAGACCCACTTGAATTTTGCAGTTTTGCGCCTTGCTTACATGTGTACGAGCTCCCAGATTCGGCGGCTAATGAGAGAGTCGTATTCGGCTTGGATGACGCATTGCCATTCCACTACAGCCGGTGATGATTTGACACCTCCTTGCTGTAGGTCTTTGGATCACCTGGTGCTTCGTCTACAAGCAACGCATTTGGGGGTTGGAATCATGTGGCTGGAAAGACGATGTCCTCGGCTGGTATTTTGACATCCGGCATGATCTTGCAAGCTGGGCATGATGACAACGGCTCCTACGTAATCGGGTGGCGACTGATTGGCGGCATATTGTCCTTTGATGTTGCGGGTGGAGAGGGGCTGCGGCTGCGGCTGTGGCTGCCAGCGGAGCAGCCAGTATGATGGGGAAGATGGAAGTAAGGTAACGCGCCATGTTTTGTGTGGTTCATAGGACCGCCGGAGTGATGGGGTAAGGGGTGAGTTGAACATGCTGTTGTTTGTTTGGGGCGCTGAGTATACTGGGGGTGTGAACTCGCGCTCTGAGATGCCACATGGCAGTGGCGGGTACGGCGCAAGGCCGGTCTCCTCGTCGTCACCTCTGTCAAATTAGTCGCTGTCGGTGTGGTTCACCGGCTGTTCCTCTTAAGGCAGCTGCCCCTCCTGAGTTGTTGTCGCGAAGCGCCCAAGCCGATGAGTCTCGTTGAAGGCCACACTGCGGCTGGAAAGGACGACGCGGGTGTGACATCCAGACTTGCCATGCTGGCGAGTGAGGTGAGTAGCTAGCAAGGATGCCCTCGAGTGCCGAGGTAGCCATCCTGGAACCATTGGCTCGAGGCATGTGGACGCAGGCTGGGCAGCCGATGGTGCGGAGATAGGTGAGGACGGGGTGCAGCTTGTGAGGTGGCGCATGGATGTCGTTGATGCCGCGGCGATAGGTACGGCTGTGGATGTGCACGGCAACATCCATTACAAACACCCAAAAGTCTGCGACGAGGCCGACGTAGTCTAGCATGTTGCGTGCCCATGTAGCGAGGGTGTACCATGTGCGCTAAATTAGCCCATTCTGAAACTGACTGCGGGGTGCCGCATACTCTCTGGTCATAGTATGTGACTCGGCGCAACATGAAATGAACTCCTTGCTGCTGAAGGCGGTGTCATGGTCGAGGCGCACCATCTCAAGGCAGTGGCCCAGCGCTGTCACCATAGTCCGGTAAGCTATGAGTCCTTGTGAGGATGCGACCCGGGTATGACAGAAGCATATGGCAGCGGCGGGTGTCGCATTAATTATCGATGGCGCCACATGAATAGGTGTTGCCTTGAAGGTATGTCACATGACTTTGTCAGAAGACCCAACCAGTCCGTTGGAAGGGAATCGGTGGCTTGGCATGTAGACCACGAGGTGCGACAGCTGATTTGCTGAGTGCGCAAGTGCGGCAGAAGGAGAGCGCGCACTTCGCGGACGGGAGGCCAATGACGGCACTGCCGGTAAGAGCTGAGGTACCGCAACTGTTGAGATGATCAAAGCGGGCGCGCCATAGTTGTTGGGCGTTGGGTGGAGACGGCGTGGTTGCAGCGATAAGAGCGGTAGATGGTACGACCGGGAGGCATTGACAAGGTTTTGGCTGAAGCACATGGGAGCGAAGGGTGAGCGGTTGGCCATGGCAGTGGATGGGGATGACTGTCTCATCGATCAGGAGTCGGAGGTCGGTCGCAGTGAGGATGATCTTGAGCGACGCATTAGTTGCCATGTTAGACGGCTGCTGAAGAGGCGACAATTGCCATCGTTGGTCTTGGAGGCAAGGTCGGGCATGTGGAGGCATTGTTCGAGCTAGACATGAGCGTTGCTTTGGACAACATGATAGCGAGGGGCATGGCTGAATCCACGAGGTTGAAGAGGAGTCGGCGGAGCTCGACAAGCGATCGAGTGAGTGTCGTGACAGACACAAGAAGCAGTGGGAGCAGCATGGGCACGAGTGGCACGGGAGAGATCACAATGCGGAAAACATAGGCAGAACATATGAGTGGAACCCTCATCGGTAGAGGTCTCACAACCTGACAGATGACCTGAGAGATGCTCCGTGTGTGTGATGCACAGTTGACAGAACACTACAAAGCTATGGTGGAAACAAGGAAGTGGCTACAAGAAGCTAGTGCGGCTAAAGATTAAGACCCATCGACATGACGGTATAATTCTAGCAGGTCCCATCTATGGGAATTTGTCTTAATACGTTGTAACCATTTGAGGGCCGCCAACTGCCATGGCCGTTGTACAGTCACTAACGAGTGTCTGGTCGTTGGAATCTATAACCTGACTGGAAGATTCACTGCAGTCTGTGGAGATGTGGTATTAT
This sequence comes from Tetraselmis striata, assembly GCA_006384855.1. Lineage (NCBI taxonomy): Eukaryota > Viridiplantae > Chlorophyta > Chlorodendrophyceae > Chlorodendrales > Chlorodendraceae > Tetraselmis > Tetraselmis striata. The sequence continues at coordinate 55,992 of VCJN01002050.1, forward strand.
CATATATGTACATATTTACATATATACACACATAGCGCTATACACATATGTACATATATTATCATATATTTTTCACAGGCTGACTGGCGAGTCTGTGACTGTTCAGCCTTAATTGCTGAAAAACCGCCAGGATTGTGTAGCGCCGATATATTTAACCTGCGGAAAGTACTACCTGATTTAGTACACTCGTACATCATATCCTGCAGTTATTTCATCACAAGTACCCATTCTCAGTTTCTCACAGTGGTGAGGCGACCCAGGCGCGCGCGCGGCAGATTTCAGCAGCATGTGCCGGTCGACACTTTGTCGGCCACCCCACAGGGCACAGGCTGACAGGTCGAGGATTGTCTTAGGGGCAAAGGTCGTGTTTCGAGGTAGTAGCGGGGAGAGACGAGTGCTCGAGCCAGTCATTACCTCCCATCCGCTGAAAGCGGCACTGCCGTACTTCGCAAACACGCGGCTCACTCACCCCCGTTTTTAATACCTGGCCGGATATTCGTGCGCAAGTCGGCTGCTGAGAAGTGTCGGAGCCACGGTACCGGTAGCCTGAACGAAGCTACGGAACAAGTTGACTATCTGTCTTGTACTCGAACGCAGGCTGTGGGTTTATACCGCAGGGTCCGAATGCGCCTGGTCTCAAGGTGTGCACAGTGTTGGCAAGCTTCGAACTACCGTGCCACTTCAAGAGACACGCAGGACAATGCCATGGTAAGACCATGCAGCTGGGCCCACTTCTGCCCGTTAAAGTCGTCAAATGTCCGACTCCGACATCACTTGTAAGACACTTATTGCTTGCGTAGGCCACCATTTGTCCTGTATACAAGAAAGATTTACCATGCTGACATTAACCTGGCTGGACTTGCTGCAGTTACTTCGGATGTCGCACCTGTGGTAACCGAACAGCCTGGGGGCTCTTCTTTGCGTTCGGCACGATATCTGTTGGTGCGCTCCCGGCGGCAAGCTGTATGCAGGCCTGCAGATGCAGAACAATTCCAAAGTCTGTTGTGTGACGAGTAGATTTTGCCGACAGCAGATGCTGCACTATCATCACACCGGGATGGGGCCGGCAAACCGGCTAACTTCTGTCCTGTTCTCTTCACACCCTGTTCTGTCACAGCGTGCTGCCTAGCATACATTGTCGACTCTGGATCCTGCGCATACACAACTGCGGATGGTACTCCGTGTTCTGTGATGGCCGGGCACTTTAGTGGCGATTCCGTCATTTCAATCGATACGTCAAGACCCATTGAAGACGCCGCTGAGCAGTATTGCGAGGAACAGTGCAAGTTTGTCAGAGGAAGCCTTGAGTACGGCAGCTGCGTGGTATGTTTATCAGATCTCTACCAGTGTTTGGAGACCCCTCGCTGGGTCCTCATCGCTGCTGTTGTATCTGGACTGCTAGCGGTATTCGCTAGCACGTTTTTTTGTTGCTGCGCAAAGCCCGACATGAAGCGGCAGTACGGAACAGGCATTTGATGGCCCTACTGGCCCGCGTCGCGGCGTCAGGTCACTTATCCTAGACACCTGGAGTCCATGCAACCCACCATTATGTTTGAGCGAATCATACAAACTCGGCAATGAGCATGGATTCACTTTACACATGTGTGCTCCCGATGGGCTGACCAATTGGCACTCATGTGCCAGAACGCCACACGCTCAATAAATACTCCCTCGCTCCATCACTTACACACACACGTGCATGCATAAATTTAATAACCCTCAAACTTTCACACATGCACGTACACATCGCAAAGGTCCACATTCGTGGTATCAAGCACCTTATAACCGCTGAGTAGGCCCCACGTACATCATACTGATATAATCCCAGAGCCCAACAGCGGAGAGCACTGTTTGATGCATGGACACTTCCTTGCGCAGCAGTGCACCTACTGGTGTTGCAATGGCAGTGACATGACATGACAGTGCAAAAGAGTGGAGGGCAAGGATCTTCTGTGATTTTTTACAGTAAGTACGTATTAACCAGGGTACCAGCTGCCGCCCATCACACACAGACAGACGTAGCATCATGATATGTGACCAAACTGACTAACTACGATGCCAGAGGCTAGTATCAACCCACTACGCTAAGTTGAGGCGTTTCACTCAATCACACTAGCGCCAACTTCCGCATAGCAGCCTCAGCCTTACGCGGATGGCTTGCTCTCCTCCCTCTGCCTATCCTGGCTGATCTCCAAGTCCGCGTTTGTCACCTCACCTGACTCTATCGCCTCCTTGAAGTCCTCAGGCAGCCAGACGCGCCCAGAGTTGTTCATCTGGGCAATGAGAGCATCCGGGAAGCTGTACGGCCGCTTAGCACTTCCAAGCAGGCCCCTCCAGTGCGCAACCTGCAATACAGCCGAGACACACCACCAGGGTCTCAGGCAATGGCAAGCAGATCTGCACGCAAGCGCAGCTGAAGTGCGAGTTAAACTTACCAGAGGCACCAAGTTGTCCATGTCGCTGATGACAATGTCGGCGCCGATGCCGCTCTCCGAGCGCACTCCAGACAGCAATGTGTAGGCGTGGTTTTCCTCCATGTCCTCTGCAATGTGGCTGCTACCAACATAACCGACGATGAAGCCGATCCCCGCGTTAGCAGCGGAGCCAATGCCAGAGGTACTGTCCTCCACCGCGATGCAGTTGGCCGGGCTGCAGCCTTCCGACGCAGCCGCCAGCAGGTAGACATCCGGCTCCGGCTTGAACTTGGGCTCATCGAAGTCGCTCTCTCCGCTGTGGATCTTCTCAGGCCTAAGGTGTGGGGCAGCGCAGGTCAGAGCAGCTCAGCACGCGATCCCTGCGTCAGGAGCAGGTGACACCTCGTGGCAGGTAGGAGTGGGTGAACAGACTCACCCGAACCAATCCGCAAGACCTGCCGCCATCAGGGCCAGCGGCACGCGGGGCTTGCCGTTCGTGGAGGCAATTGCAAAGGGGATGCCGAGGTAGCTGAGGTTCTCCAGCGTATCCTACAAACCGCAAACGAGCTGTTAAGGCTTCGTTTCCAATACTTTAGCTACCTGCATTCAGGTTCCAGTTCTACTGAAGTACAGGAAGGGCGTGTTGCCCTGCTGTTACAGACCTTCACATGGTCATTCGCCTGTGACATTTTGGACAGCGCAAGGATGGCGTCCTCCTTGTGCTGGTCCACAATGCCAAGCTCCGTGCAGAAGACCTCCGGGTTGCGCATGTCAGCAAAGGTCCGCAGGCCGAGGCGCTGACGGTATCTGTCAATGTGGAGGGGCAAACAAATCGGGTAAATACCTCCACTGCATGTAGCTGAAGGCGTGATGTACCAAGCTGCATTGCGTTAGCGTTGAATTCCACGCACATTCCGGCAATCAGCACTGCCGATAACTCACCCTGGCACCTGCCTGATTAGAATTGATGCCGGGCGGCAAACAGGTTCGAGTCTGGCATGCTACTTGTCTAACTCCCAGTGCTGCATAAGTCATGGTCATACAGGGCAGCACGTCCGGATGTTGCGCCCAGTTTCGACAGCTTGGAGATCGCAGAGGCGCACCTGTCCACCTTCTTCAACACTGCCGGGTCCTCCTCCTGTGCTGCCCGGGCCTCCGCGACAGAGGACATCCCGGCCGCGTTGCGCTCGAGGTCCATCTACCGCAGCAAGACAGCCAAGGGTTTCCCGTCAGTCAAGCCATAGCGCCGCTACTGTCAAGCAGGCCACGCCAAGGTTTGCTGCCCAACCCCACCAGCTGCCGTACCTTGGCCAGCAGCAGCTCAAACGCTTGGCCAGCATTCTCCTCAATCCACTTATCGCGCGCCTCCGGCGTGAGGGCGTACGCGCCCTTGCCCTTGGCCTCCACGCCGGGCTTGTAGGGCGCCAGCTGCCAGTATGACACCTCCATGGCCGTCACCTCTGTGTCGGCAAGCGTGCCGTCGAAGTCAAATAGAACAGCCACCTGCGACATGGCAGCGACGATTTCAAAGCTTGCTAGGTTTTGGGCTGACCAGCAAGCCTCTTTACACCACCCCAAAAGCGCCGTCCAGGGCGCGCAAGGGAAGCATCTCGGACGGGGGTGGTGACCTTCTCTGAGAGCAGCGACACTGGTCCCTGCGCCTCCTCATCCTTCAGCTTGATGGCAAGGCTCTTCAGGTTCTCCCTGGTGGCCTCAAGCACAATGCCGCCACCCAGGGACAGCACCTCGCCAGACGCCTCCAGCGCGCTGAGCACCTCATCGCGGCGGCAGTAGCGCCACGCACGGCCGACAAGCCTGGCGGGTGCCACGTTGAGGGAGGTCATTACTCCCAGCGCGCAGTCATTTGCCAACAGGTGCAAAAAAAGCTTGGTCCGGAAGCTGGGAGAGAGGAAAGGCCTGCTTACTTATCGCACGCCGTCACCACGTCATCGATTTCCAGGCCGGCAGCCTCCAGCAGCAGTTTCATGGAGTCATTCTCCTTCCAGTCAGAAGCCATGGACTGCAGGGTGCATGGTGTCCACAGGGGGTAGGTCAATGACTCCGGCTAATTTCGCTGCCAGTCTGAACCCCTTATTAGTTCTCAACTCAAAAGAGTGAGAGAACAGGTGGATGGGCTCACCTGAACCGCATGCATGCACTCTTGAATTGGCACCAGGCGGCCCATGTACCGGTTGGAGACGCCGCCGCCAAGCACACGAGCCTGCCGTTCACGCCCCACAAGACAGGACGTGCCCAAGTCAGCCAACACACACGCAAGTAGCCAGTAGCCGCCACAAGACAGGGCAGGCGCAGTGGGATGTCGGAGGGTATATGGCAGATGAAGAAGGGGAGGGATTAGCACTCACAGTGGTGTCATCAAGGGAAGCGAAGCGCTTTTGGTTTAGCTTGGCAATCTCCAGGAAGTTCTCCACCAGCTCCTGCGGGCATTAAGCAGCATGGTTCAGGCAATGTCTCACTTCTATAGCACAGCACCCCCCTTCCCTCCCTGCCCCTGTGGTGAGTCCATCGCAGGCGAGCAACAGGGCGCACCTGGTTGTTCTCCACGCCGTGCGCGGTCTGCATGAAACGCTCCTCGTTCTCCCACATAATGGAGAGGATCTGCGCCACCGCCCAGGCCCAGATGTCGTTGGCCACCTCCTCCGGGGCTGTCGACTGCGTCACTGCGGATGGCGCAGCACAGGGACGGGATAAGTCACGCCATCCGAGTGAGTGCGTAGCCACTGGCTGCACCACCCACCAGCGCCCCGCCTTTATCTGCTCTATCTGCAGGACCAGCCGAGCGCAGTAGTACTAGAGAATCCTGTGCCTGGGAGAAGTGCATTGGTGTACGATTTATCGAAACAACTTACGGACTTTTGTCATGCCTTAGCCTTAGTATGACGAATACAGCCAATCGGACTTGGAATATGGAGTGGATGATGTGGGTGTGTTCACCAGGTGCCGCTGCTGCCTAGCATGTCCTGCCCTCTACTACCAAGGTTCTGCCTTTGGATCTCCCAGGCACCAGACAATCACTGGCACGGCAGGGGCGGCGCGGGAGGCTCGGAGACATTCGGGGCGGGAAGCGCACTCAGCATGAGGTCCTCACACGCAAATCCAGCGACTTCATCTGCACATTGGCACACGGCGCGGCATGTGTTGGCGTCGATGCCGTTTGCAAGTGACGAACAGGAGACATTCCAGGTGAGGTGTGAGACTCTTGCAGCATGGTTGGAGTGGCTCCACTGACCAGGAGCAGGAATGCCAAGGAAGTGGGGCCGGGGGGGGGGGGGGGGGGGGGGGGGGGGGGGCAGGGAGCAGTCTTACCCGGGCTGCCCATGCTACGCTGCATCTCGTTGTACACCAGGGTGAGGAACGCGAGCGTGGTGTGCATGCCGTTGACCATGACCAGCTTGCGCTTGTAGAGGTACGCGCCCATGGCGGCCGACTCGGGCACCACCACCTCCTCGCCCCCAAGGGGCACCTGGGCGAAGGGTGACTGCAGGACACAGGTCCGCGTTGTCAGCGTCAGTCAGTGGGAAGCCAAGCGGCAGGTGGCTGTTGAGGGCTGAGAGTTGGAGCCGCTGCCCGTACCTGCGGGGGCTCCAGCAGCACGATGCTCCCACCATGGTCTTCTGCCTCAACAATGATGGAGGGATTGGGGTCACCCGTAATCTCACGGCCAGCGCAGATGCGGTCAACCATGCAGGGCACCACCTCCACCTTGCCCTCCAGCTGTGCCTGCGGGCCACAGAGAATGGAGGGGCTCTTAACCAGCAGTAGTGCGTCGCGGTTCATCGGGCGAACAGTGCACAGCGCTTAAATTCCCCGCGTGGCGCCTCGGTCTGGATGGCAATGAGCTCGCGGATGACAGCCGGAAGCCAGACGGGCAGGTTGGATATGCAAATGCCAGCGCTCTGTCTATGAGAGGGGGGGGGGGGGGGGGGTGGGGCAGAGGGCACAGCCAAGTTCCCAACGCTCGTGGCACCTGGCAATATCCACCAAAGGATAGGCTTGTGCTTATGAGGAAAGGGCGGTAGGGATGCTGGTCGGCAGATCACTGATAGCACTTGCAACCATTGACAATTTTTGACCTGGTGGACAAGGGTAAGACAAACACCTCCGGAAGTTTGGCGATGCCCTCTTTCATTCATCTGGTCGAATTTGTGGCGCTCACGACATGTCCCACCTGGTAGAACCCCCCCCCCCCCCCCCCCTGCAGATCCCCACCTGGTCGCTCGGGGCAAGTGGCCCGGGCTAGTGTACGAGGTATAGTGTAGTTATGTTCATCTTGCGCGCCTCTTCAATGGCCGGGGATGGCCAGGGGCGACGACACCACAGAATACGAATGTGCACATCGCGCATGCCAGGTATATGCATATTGGGAAACGAGGAAGCCTGGCATGGCGGCATGCAGGGGGCCCATGTGCCAGCCCCCCCAGACCCCCCACCTGGAGATCCTTCACCGCCGCCGAGTCGTTCTCGCAGGCGTACAGCACCGGCCGCTGCTCAAGCTCCTTTTCCGGCAGCATGCTCAGCTTGGGCCCCAGCCAGGACGCTACGCCGCTGCCCAGAGAGCAGCTGAAAGAGGATGCATTCTGCAGCAGAAAATCCCACGTCTGTGTATCGTTTGACAGTACAAGATGGCCGCAGCCCTCAAGGGAACAGCCAAACGCCTCCTCCACATCCCAATTGTCTTCCACGAGGACCGTATCCGTGACCAGCTTCATGGGCTTGCAAGTCTTGCCTGCAGCCAGGGCAGCACAGCCTCATCAGCGGCATGCAGACTGGCCAGTCTGCTGTGCTGCTGGGCATGTAGGGATTATGGGGCCTGGGGGGCGTAGCGCACCATTGACCTTGAGCTCTACGAAGTCCGAGTTCGACTTGATGAGCTTGTCCCACGCCTTGGAGGGACGCTGCAGGATGACGTACGGCTGCCCGGTCGCCTCCAGGGCGGGGATCACAAGCCCCAGACCCAGCCGTCCCGCACCGATGTGCACATGGGCCATCCCCGTTTCCTGGAGAATACACAAGCTGCAGCAAGTGAGCTACATATCGGCGAAGCTTGCATAGCTGGCAGGATTAGCAGAGGCGCCTCCTGCATCCGGAAGCCTCCCCCCTCCCAGGACAGGCAGTCGCCACGGCGCACCTCGAAGCTGTTCAGCAGCTGGGCGGTCTTCGAGTTGCCGGCGTGGGGGCGCAGCGCCGCGAGACGGGCGTTGCGGTCGGGCAAAGGCTTGCCGGGAGTCGCCGTCCTGGATTCCTGGGCCGAGACAACTGTCCTTGAAACAGCCCTGAGCAGACAGCATCCGTAGCACGCCGGCACCTCAGTGCGCCGCGAGGGAGCCCTCCGCCCGGCTGCGCGACGAGATCGCCCGTGCGCGACGGCGCGGAATCTATTGGTTCACTGGGTGAGGCTCTCGGTGGGGTCTCCGCCGGCGCCGAGGCTAGCCTATCACAACTGAACCTCGGTGTACACGCAGCGTCATTGAGGACGAGAAATATACATCGACGTGACGTGTGGCGAGGCAGTGCATCAGGTTCCATGAAGAATGCGTTCGGCGGGTTTGGTGGGGAGGGGGTGGTAAATGTATTATGGGTGGTGCGGGTGGCGATTCGCCGCGCAGCACAGGAAGGCGACGTCGAAGGTTTCCCACGGAGGTGGGCTGGCACCCGCGCCGGATGGGCAAGCGTGACAAGGACTCGGAAGGACGGTACCTGGATCCATGGGCGGGAAGGTGGTGCACGGGGCGACTCAAGAGGATGCGCCGGCCGGCGGAGCGTGCCAGCAGACTGCGGGCGGGTGGGGTGACGCCGGGCCGCAAGGCGCGCGCTGCAGTTGCAGCAGTCATCGCTCGATTGCCTCGGTTCGGAGTCACTTCGGACGGCTAGAGTTTCGGGGAGTAGGACAGGCGAGCGCCTGGTTAGCAAGACGAGGGGAGCTTCCACGCCGGATTCGGAACACTTGAAGGGACAGGTGTCTCTCGGCGGGGGTGATGGGTTGCAGTGCCTGGCGAGGCTATAGGGGAGTGGTCCTAGAGTGGTGAAAGGTGAGGTTGATGCGCTGTCGGGCGCGGCAGGTTGCGACGAGTGCCCAGCCGGGCGCGCGCAGCCGCGTGCTGATCGATGCGAGCGGATCATCGCACAGCATCATCCAAACATGAGAGGTTTTAAAGCAAGGAATATAGCGTGCTAAGATTTTGGTTTCGCGGGGTAGAGTCGGGAGTCGGGAGTCCATCGCGACCTCTTATCGACCTACGGAGCCGGAGCGGGGCTACTACATTACGCACGTACCGCTGGATAGGCCATAGCCTGTGGAAATGCCGGTCAACCGGCTTTTATAATCAAAACACTGATGTCAAAATATCGAAAACTGACCGTTCCATTTCGCGGCTGCAAACTGCACTCATCACCTGGTGACGACAAAGTAGTTTACGCAGACTGTGTCCCAGGCAAGCTAAACAGTACTTAGTGCTGATTATTTCAGACCGTAGTGGCGCGACTTTTGACGAGGGCGACAGTAGTTTGTGCTCAACTGGAGCGAGGCAGTACATGTAGACTTGGGGGCCGATTTATACTGCTAAATTGCATTTCTGTGGAGCCCCGCCCCGGCTTCGTAGATAGACATAAGCTTGCTGCAAAAGGCGATCAGGAAACAACCCGAAAAGGCAATAGAAAACGTCCAATACAGCCATTGCGCGGTGGAAGCAGCACCATAAGAGAGAGCGGATGGAATGAGCACGGGCAGACGCATCGGACTTGGCCGTCTGCACTCCGGCAAAGAGAATGCCGCCCAAGGTACCGTGCATGCAAGCTGGGACGCGCTGCAACAACCCCCGCCGAGTGCTCGATAGGGCGATGGCGGAACTCAGCGGGCTGGCGTGCAACAAAGTTTCGAAGAGCCTGGATTGACTGACCACGAAGGAAGCATGAAGTCGGGCGGGGCGGAAGGACCGCTTGCCTAGGAAAGTTGCAAATAACAAGTAACACCGCGCGCGAAGATGTCGACCACCATCAAAGCGGATTTGCCGAGCCGGCCGAGGTCCTCAACCACAAAAGGGCAATACCGGTGAACACCCTGCACCGGGGCGGAAGACGCCCGGTCCGCCGCTAGCTTGTTGCGCTCCGCCTCGGTCGCCGCGATCCCCGGGGTGCACAAGCGGGGGTCGTTGCCCCAGGTGGGGTCGTGTAGGACACGCACGCGAATCGATCATGCAATCGCACGCCCCCCCCCCCCCCCCACCCTGCCAGCGTCAAATCTGACGGCCGCGAGATGTCCACTGGGCGCAGCCCACTCGTCTCAAGGGTCAAGTCGCCGACTCCCGAGCGGTCCCGGTCGAGCACCGCCCCCGCTTCAATCGCCACGGAAGCCCACCGATTTTTCAAAGCGGTATGCATGCGGTGCTTGTAGTTCGCGACGGGGCAGATGGGCAGATGATTCACGACGAAATCCGTGGCGTTCCTGTTCGAGCCATCCGTAGGGCATGTGACAAGCGTAGAACCCCCGCACGGGCGAAGGCCCAACACCCGTGCAGCGCCGGCCGAATCAGCAGCATGGGGAATCGGCTTCGTAGATAAGAAGTCGTGATATAGTCGCTATCATCGGCAACACGATGAGTACCGTCGTTTTTCCCCCGCTCTCATCCCCGGACATGACTAGCAATAGCATTGAAACCCTTGCAGCGCGTCTCTACAGCGACCATTTAGGCGCAGCGATCGGGTATAGGCGGCGACCTGAGCGCCGTCGTACAGTACGAGATATCCCGAAGGATTATACGGTACTCATTTAATAGGCCGGTACCGCACGTTGGAGTACGAATACCCCTACGGCCCTGGTTAGTTAACTGCTACTACGGGTCGTATATTGTCGCATTATATATGCCGCTTGCCGTCATGCTTTGTCGCATCGTGTTTGCCTTGTCCAATACATGCTTCTCCATATGCGCTCCCGCCCGAGGCGCCATGTGACGGCTCCGATGCACCCTGTGTCCAGTCGAGCTTGGGCCACATAGGTATGGCCGCTATACGGTTTATGGTCCACCCCGCCGCACGGCATCAAGCACTCATCCGGACGAGGTGCGTCATTGTTTGTTCCAAGCTTAGGAACCAAGATCAACCGGGACACCCATTTTGCGCAGCCTCGCTCCAAGGCGCGCCCCAACGACCAATAAGCGAGCCGATTCCGCGTCCATAGACTTTGGATTATGGGCCGGAGTAGCATCCTCCATTGACTACCTATGATGAAAAGAAGGGGGGCAAGCCCATCCAAACACGGAATGCGTACACCTATAAAGCTTCAATTAAGAACACGGCGATTTGCACCAGCGGGTTGCCCGTTGCCGCGATTACGACGAACGCGATGTCTCATAAAGAGGGAGTCGGGGGTATATGAATCGGCGCGATGGATGTCGCGGCGGAGGGGGCGCGAGCGGAGCGCCCTGTCGCTCAGTTGGCCCTCTCAGCGTCGGCTTGAGGGTCCTTGGGTGCCAAGCACAGTACAAGTGCCGCAGCCTTGGAGTAGCCATGTGCGACTGCACCCTAGCTTGGCCACTAGCATTGTAGTGTCACTTTGTACTCGAATATGTACTAAACCACGGGCATGCGCCGGCATGCGCCCCAATGGGAGCGCATTTCGGCACCTACGCACGGGAGGGGCAGCCATGGGTTGTTGTTGGTCGACATTGGTCGAAGGGCTTGGACCATGTTCCGCTGAGTGGGGAAGCGCGGCAGCTTCGCCCTCGCCTCGCGCGCGCGGGGCGAGTAATCAACATTTCACTCGTATATAGTGGTTATCGCGTCACAAGCGGCGCGCGTCCATTAACCACACAAACCCTAACGGTTTTTTTCCAATTTGGGAGTCGGCGGGGGGGGGGGGGGGGGGGGGGGGGAGTCTACGCTAACCGTACATCACGGTATGATGGGGAAGACCGGCACCTTGCGCGGCAAAAAATGCCGCGACTCTGCCACAGTAAAGGAGAGTTCATCGTGCGCCATCGTTTTATTCCTTTTGTGACTACTACTAGGGCGCCTCGGAAGGTGACGATGATAGCGCTAGATCCATATGCCCGCTACTACAGGGCCGCAATCAGTTTTGCGACATGTGTCGTGCACACGGATTAAGACCCACTCGTCCATTAATTTTGACGCATGTTGTATGACACTACCGTTGCTACTGGCGGATGGCGGATGGACGGCCGTCGTGAGTGACGGTCGTACGAGTATCGTACGTACCTGTACCAGATATTGCGACTATGCATGTCTTTTTGTGCTACGCGCAGAATTACCGCACGGGTGGCGTAATCGGGGAATAATTCATCCAGATGCATTGCTGGCGGAATCACATGATGTAGCGACGACTAGCGACCTACCTGGTAAGGGTGCTCCAGCCCGTACGAAATTAGTCGCTATAATTCCCATGTAGTGTGTGCAGCACCTGATCGAAATTTTACCTGCGTTTTTTTGTATTATCGAAAGTAGCATATTTATTATGGGCTCGTTTATGCCAGTGGCACCTTAGCTCCCTAATATTGTGTAGCGACTAATCCCTGCGTAATTTCGAACTCACAGTGATTCTCATCGTAAAGCTCGGTATGAAGTTCTCATAGTAGTGCGCATTTGTGCAAGCCCTGATGTAATAATAAACATGAAGTTCTCATATGACAGATATGGCTTACGCGGAGTACTATTATAATATTCCCAAGGCGCAGAAGGAATATTATTCCATCAAGTAAAGTTTCGTCCCTTCTCCCTTTGTTGCATTATGGCCGAGTGGCCGCGAAATTACACCGGTAGTGCGACCTGTGTTCTGTAACGTACGGGTACTGGAATCTGGAGCGGCGAAACCTGATGAAATAGGCGCCTTTCGATATGGGTGGACGGGACGGTGGACAGGTTCTAATCTAACCCGTACAAAACGTACAAAAACATCTCGTCCACGCGTACTTCTACGGGCATCCCGTATCAACTCGTCCACTGCCGCGAGCGATGGACAGGTTGAAATCGCCCAAAATCGTTGATCTCGTCCACCGCTCACTGGACGAGTTCCTAAAAAATCACTACTTAGTGCCGTTACATGCACCAACCCATGCTGCTAACAGGCGCGCGCGCCGCGGTAACGTGACACTCAACTCCACGCCCGTCAGCATCACGCGCGGTGCGCTTTTGCGTCGAGGCTGCCGTTGCCCGTCGGTAGTTCTGGTCACTCCACTCCGTCGGTCGCCGCGTGCCACGCCGTCTACTACGCTCGCCAATGTCTCGAGATGGCTGACCCGTCTCAAGACGTCCCCGTCGCATCCTCGCCCTATGCGGGCGGTGTCCTCGGGAGTGTTGTCGCCGAAGTCACGGAGACTTTCCGTCGGCTGTCGGGGGTGTCCAGTGTTAGGGTTACGCCTAGCGACCACCCTAGTACCACCACAAACCTGCGACGCCGAGATTATGGCCAAGTAATCATGCCGTTGTACTGATATTTCAGCATGTGTGTTATTACTGGTACGGCCACAACCATACGCCAGTAATATTCCTTGTAACATACAGTACGCGCTACTACAACCCCTTATATAATCATCATGATACTAGCTGCCTATACGCGATACCGAGTCGAACCGCTACATGGTAGATATGTAATGCCATCGGCATATTGTAACATATTACATTTTGCAATCAACTCAATTCGCCAAACGCTACTAGTAGAGCCATGTTTCACCAAGTAAAGCCACAAGTACTTACACTGGTTTCGGCTTCCTGTTACAATCCATCACCACCTGCTGACCCACAACGACCCGCTCTCGCACGCACGACGATACATTCGCGGCTTCGCTGGTCCTGCCGAACCGCGGTAGCGATTCTGAACCCTTTGATCTTTATCCAAGTCGCGTGTCGCCATGACATCGCACCGGAGCGCCCGTCAAGCCGGTTACCCTCCCGGTGGTCCACCCGCCGAGCGAGCAATATATGCGTCAAATTGTCGAGAAGAAGATGTTGGAAGCCTGTGTTATGGCGCCATCCCAGAACATCTCTCACAAGCTCGCCGACGTTCATGACTTGCCGGCAGTCAAGGTGCGACAGTCTAGGGTGCCTCACGCAGGTCAAGCAGACAAGGCTGTCGTAAACACACAGAAGGCGGCAGAGAGAGAAACAATGGTTACAACGTTGTCACCACCCGCCGCTATTTATGCGTATGGCTAGCTCACAGCTAGCCACCACCAAGCGGCACGCGCACTGCTAAGCGCGTCACCGTGGAGAGTCGTGCCTTGAAGTGTCGAACAGGAGGTCGTCGCTTAGAGACCTCCGCACATGTAGTTGACACATCAGTTTATACACAAGTATACAACTGATGTTACAGAGGCAGGTGCATTATACATATATGCCTGCTACGGGTACGCACATGCGTATTATCCCGTAACTACTACTGAACAGTGTACCGGTACCAGTAGGACTCGTCTCATGATTCATCATCCACCAGTACTCGTATTGTGGCGCGTGACACACGCGCGCACACATACGATACAGCAGGTACTCGTACATGAATGATGCTACGATCATACAGTACCCGTACAGAGTATGCCATTATTGTCACACTACATCTCTCCCCCCTTGACAACAGTGTGAAATAGCATTCCACAGGCAGTTTAATTTGCAGTCGGCACACGTGCCGGGTATTTATGCATATGCTCCACAAATTCAGGTGACTTTACAAAGTCCAACCATTTGGGAGTAGCCATAAAATCCTGCAATGCTATTGTCCTTTTAACATCAAACAAACGATGCCAAACATGGGCAATAGACTCATCCGCAAAGTGAACAAGAAATTGCAACTGAGTACCACGTAAACCGGGCATGGAACCGATTTTTAACGCTGGTAATCTTGTCAATCTCATACTCATCATCAGAGTCGTCACCGGTACCAACAACAAGAGGTACATGCGGGCGCAACGGCGCAGTGGGACAGGGTCTCAAGTTATTAACATGAAATACTGGGTGCAACTTAACACCAGCAGGTAATTTCAGTCGATAACTATGACCGCCAATTTTCTCTACAATAGAAAATGGGCCAAGCTGCTTGTCCATCAGCTTTTTGCAAGGCTGACCTTTGACCTTAAGCAGACGGGTGTCCACAGATACTCTATCTCCAACATTGAAGATAGGAGGATTGCGCTGTTGCCTAACACTAGGTCGAACAGTCAATTCATCTTTATGGACAGCCAACACTGACCGAACCAACTCGTGAATCTCCTTCATATCTTGGATACGTTGCTGAGCATCACGAGAGAATGCTATTGTTGGTCTCATACCAAACAATACATCCGGAGGCGTTTCAGGATTGAAACCATACATAACCTCAAATGGTGCATGCTCAATGCCAAGTGCTTTGTTGGAATTATACGCAAATTCCATCAATGGTAACTGGTCTACCCAGTTTGAACCATCGAAACAACAAAACGCACGAGCCAACTCAGTGACCATGGCATTAATGCGTTCGGTCAAACCATCTGTTTCAGGATGTTGGCCACTAGACATGTTCAATTTAGTGCCAAGTCTCCGCCACAGAGTTTGCCAGAATGCAGACAGGAACCGTGGATCTCTATCAGAGACGATCACACGAGGTATTCCATGCAGCCTGAATACTTCCTTCAGAAATAATTCAGCTGCCTGTCCACCAGTCACGTTGACTGTGGTTGGAATAAAATGTGCTTGCCGGGACAGATGGCAACACACAACCAACATAGTATTATAACCATTACTCTCAGGTAACTCGGTTATAAAATCCAAACCAACCGTATGCCATGGACGTGGCGGTACTGGTAAGGGCTGTGTTGGTGCAAGTGGCTGCGGACGTGCACGAACACGCCGGCACACCGAACACTGTTCACAATAGGTTTTCACGTCATGTCGTATGCGTGTCCACCAAAAACGGTCCAAGGCACGTGCCAAGGTGCTTGCATAAGCACGGTGACCAACAGAATCATGTAGCTCATACAATATCTTATTGATGATGTCACGATTGGTTGGTATGCAAAGACGTCCATGTCTTCAAAAATAACCATCGTGCTCTACCACATGACCGGACTGCTT
>VCJN01002052.1:0-18317 GCA_006384855.1 Tetraselmis striata
TTTCGCAGCGCCCGCCATGGGACCACGGCACCGCGTTCCAGGCAAGCGATCACTCGTCCATTGTCGCACGGCCGTTGTGTGCATGCAGTTTGCGCTTAGCAATCTATGGGTGCAGATACGCCAATATGAGCCCTCATTAGAAGCCTCATATTGGCGTGCATACAGCCTACGATGAGAACATTCGCTATAAATCCGCTTTAGTTTCGTCTGCATTTCACTCCTGATAGGTGGGGCAGGTTCTCATATGCTGCGTTCTTCTTCTCACACCGGCGGCACCCGGGCGTATATGGCGATGGGAACATACTATGGTTCCCGTGGTCATGTTGACATGTGGCGCAATGCACAACTAAGGCTGATGGTGTCTGCTGCACCAATAATGTGACTGCATTGCAGATTATTTACGCTGTGTCGGTGAAGAAGGAGCGGCCGGCCATACCGGCAAGCTGTCCCCCGCCCCTGGCCAAGCTGATTGGCAAGTGCTGGGCCCACGACCCGAACCGGCGGCCCTCCGCGCACGAGCTGCTGCCACTCTTGGATCACCTCATCCAGAGCGCCGCGGCAGCCCTGGCGTAGACCATCCAAAATTTGAAATTTCTTACAACTTTCTTCCCGGGCGAGCCCGGCCAGGTGTTTTACCGCCCGGCTGCACGAACCCGCATTGGGTCCACTAATTAAAGCGCGTAGCGTGCAACCCTCTGAAGGCCAGGGGGGCATCCCGCATATGGCGAAGCTGCTGCGCCATGCCAGCCACCCAACACTTCACAACTTCAGGAGCACCGCGACGAGGCTTCGGCGATACTATACTACTCTTAGGAATTTGAAATTTCGTACGACGTTGTTCCTGGGGAAACAGGGCCAGCTGTCTTACGTGCCAGCTACGTGAACCCGCACAGGGTCGGCCACTGCTCGCGGTGGGTCTCCCGCCTCTTTCTTGTCCCCAAGCCCTGCGTCGACAAGTGGCGGTTCATCGTCGACCTGCTACCCCTCAACCGGTACTGCGAGGAGCGGGACTTGAGCCTCGAGACCCTCACCCAGTTGCG
The DNA here is from genome assembly GCA_006384855.1 of Tetraselmis striata. Classification (NCBI taxonomy): domain Eukaryota; kingdom Viridiplantae; phylum Chlorophyta; class Chlorodendrophyceae; order Chlorodendrales; family Chlorodendraceae; genus Tetraselmis; species Tetraselmis striata. Next base: position 1,041 of record VCJN01002052.1, read on the forward strand.
GTATCTGGCTCGGCCCGGCGACTGCATGCTCCCCATGGACATGCATGACGGCTTCTACGCCGTCGGCATCGCCCCTGAGGCCGACGTCTTACGGCCCGGCTAAGTGAACCCGCATAGGGTTGGCTTTGCCCCTCGCATGCAGTCCTTTGAAGACTAGGTCAACAGTCTTCAAACGACTGCATGATGTACACTGATTAGGCCATGTGTATCAGTAATCATGCTAGCTGGTGCCCCCTCTCGTCTCCCGGAAACGAATCAGCAAACCCCGAACCCAGCGGCGGGTAGGGGCGTTCGGTGTCGTCTGATGGTGACCTAGCAGCAAGCATGGTAGCGCAGGAGATGAATGCCGAGTTTCACGTGGGCACTATCATAACCAAGACGTTCGAGACGCGGGAGAGCTTTCTCGGTCCAGGTCTCTTGCTCCACTCATTCTCTCTTCCCGCATCCTTTATTGAAGTTAACATTCTTTTCCACTTTATTCCTGCTAGTTGAAAGCAATACAACGATTCGCATGTCATATATCTGCGGACATATGTACAAGTATCAATCACGGGCGGCAACCGAGTATCGGTGCAAATACAACTACACTTACCGGCGCTTGCGGCCCGGAAAATTCTCATTCGCCGACACAGCATCACAATAGCACATTAATGCTACGCACTGCTATGTCATTTCACTGCTTACTGCAAAGATTGACACGCCAACCGGTAGTCATGGTACTTGCATGCACATAGAGCGCGCACTGACTTCAATCTCTATCATCAATCATCGATTGCGCCGGTGATGTAGTCCAGCTACTGCTCAAGTGAGGGAGCCCGAAGTGCCTGCTGCAAATATTCCCCTCCATGCTCACTCACAGTGCAGTTTGCCCAGAAGCACGCCACTCCGCAAGCACGGACAGCTCGCAATTCGGGAAGGAACCCAGATGTCCCTCATCAAGCATGTTTGTCAACGTTCAAAGTTCCCGCGCTGCATTGGGAGCTCTTGGGCCAAGGACCTCCTGCAAAAACAACGCCATCTGCAAGCACGGACAGTTGCGTGATGTTTTGCTATCTCTCGAGGAAAGGAAACCTCTGCTGCATGTACCTGAATCCCCACTCCACCGCAGTCCTCCTGCCAGTGGTTGCCGAGCTGTGTGCAGCCATCGCAGCACTGCCCGGGCCGCGCATCATGTCCCTCCGATCAGCGAAAGCCACGGTGACCTACAGCCCAAGTCAGTACTATGTCGACAGCTTCTCCACACGCTTTGCACGCAGTTCCAGACTTTAGCAGTGGCGCGATCAATTGATTGTAGCTCTTGGATGATGCCGGACATGGTCAGGATGAAGCCATCTCCGCAGCAACCCCCCCCCCCCCCCCCCCCTCCCCCCCCCCCCCCCCCCCCCCCCCGAGATGCTGAGTAAGGCCATCATGGGCCATGGCAGGCTGGAAGCGGACGGTGTGGTGCTTCTTGTACGTGCAGCATCAAGAGACAAGGGGCGCAAAACTATTTTCCTTTCGGACTAAATAATCAAATGAGCTACGGTATGATATGTAGGTGGGTCGTTAGCTGTAGTTGCATAATTGTTTGAAATTTGAAATTAGCTACCTGTGTGATAAAAAAGCAGAATTCAGCATAATGCGACACATAGAGGAGAGGGGGGAGGGCGCTCAAAAGTGGAACACCGCTATACCACAAGGCGGGTTGTAATCCTTAGTGGTTGACGATCTGCACTGAAGGTGGTTATTTTATGAATATGAATGTGACTTGTATAATAGCGAATACCATATATTAATGGGGGGCAGATTGTTTTCGGGGGGGGGGGGGGGGGGGGGGAATACCAGGTGTAGCACACAATGGCAATTAAATTTCAGGGCGCGCCGTGAAGACGATGTCGGTGCCGCCAATAAATCTCACGCAGGCCTCAAGGTGAATCCTGCTCCTCCGAATGACCTAGCGCTCGGCGTACTTTGGAAGCTTGGACTGGTGGAGTCTGAAAGTGCGAGGGACGCCTACAAAGTGCACGTCCATATATCCCCTCATGCCAGTCACTGAGTGAAATATCAAATATGGAATATGCGCGACTCGTATACCATGGGGCTGCCGACACCTAGAATTGGGTACACACGGAAATAAGCGTCTCTGAACCCCTCTCGTCCTCGCTTGTTCCACGTATCAGCGTTCACCGAAAGAGTTTTGAGCTCTTTCCATAGGCATGGAAATGCGTTCGTTGACGATCCCGCACAGCAAGATGCATGTCGCAGCTACAAGCGCGATGAGGCGCGTTTACGCGGCGAGACGGAGGCGGACGGAGACATTATGTTGCCCAACACCGACAGGATGGCGCAAGAAGTCGTCGTGCGGAGTGCCGACTTGATGGTCACGCCGCATTTAGGTCGGCTAGAGTCGGTGCCCATGGGTGCTCGGGGGCCAAGGGGCCTCTGTCTCGTGGATGTTGGTGTTGACACTGAGGTCTGAGGCGGACTGATGAGGTCTGCAACATCTACCAATATAGTTTTATCATGTTTTTTGTTGGCCAGCAGCGGTGGCCGGCCGTGACTTGCTCCGCAGTGCCCGTAGCGGCGCGCTGCGACTCCTATGTAAAACATTTCAAATCATGCATGAAAATTTAGATCAGGTAGTCGCTACCAGGTAAGGATTATTTATTATTTACCATTAGGATTTTTTTTTACACGGGGACCATTATTGGAAACACAATAAAATCAACAGTCGGTAGTGCCGCGAGCGCACCGCAGAAGGCTCATGCCGTCGCCGCCGCAGGGTTCGTCACACGACATCGGGCTGCTGGGCTGCCGCCGCGTTTTTACCTTTATAGAGGATTCGCGGAATTGCATGTGGTAAAAGGATTTAGTCGGTACCCGTACCCCGGTACGTCTTTTGCCAGTACTATTTATTGGCAAGTAGCGCCATAGGTAGTCGATACTTTGTCGTCGTAGTTGTCGTCGTAGGCGTCGTCGTCGGCGTCGAATAAATAAATAGCGACTACATGAGCTAGCAGTAGCGGAAGGCGATATCGGAAATCACCAAAATAAACTCAGAAGTACTCGAAGAAATATAAACTCAGAAGTACTGATATCAGCAGTACAGGGTATCCGGGTACCAGTATCATGCTTTTTTTTTCCCAGGCTGCGCCTGTCGTGCTGATCGTTTGGCAAATGGTCGCTATTACTTTTATGCTGGGGGCGTATAAGGACTTGGGTGTATATTAGATAGATGTATACGGGTGACTATTAGAGTGGCACGTGGCACGTGGCACGTTGCTCTGGTGGCGACTCCAATCACGCCGCACACGAGTGGGCGGCACATGGCCTTTCCGACATTTGCCACGACGTGAAGTCCGCGCTGGGCGTGGGTGTCTAGATCCTCACGGACCCGTCGGTGCTTGTTTCTCTCCCGAAGGGCAGCGACGGGCGGCCTGCCGACGTTGGGCTTTTTGGGTATGGCGGCATCCGCGGAAACACGGTTGCTGTCGATACCACCATTGCCCCTATCCTCGGCGTGTCAACCTCGGATCCAACGACTGCTTTGCGGGCTGCAAAGCGCCGCAAAATCCAGAAGTATGACGAGGGTGTCCGAAACGCTGCCGGTATGCTTCGCTTTGTTCCTTTCGCCGTTTCCGAGTTTGGCTCGCTGGCCCCGCACGCCGAGGCTTTCTTGGTGGAGCTCGCGAAAGCTAGCCAAGCACACACTGGCCAAAAAATCGGCCAGCTCTTGTCTGCGTGGCGCCGCCGTTTCTCCTTGCTCATCAACATGGCACATGCAGACAACGTTCTTGGCGGGGTTGCGGCCGCGCGTGCGGCACGTGATGGTGCTCTTGCGCCTGCGTCGCGTCGCTCGTCGGCATGTGTTGCTATGACCCGGGTCATTGGCTGCAAGCGCCCTCGCCGCGCCTGATAGATAGCCTACTACATACCCTGGGGCGGGGGTTCCTTAAGTTCCTGGCAGCTAAGTGACTTCGTGGTTCCCTTGGCTCCTTCTTGGTTCTTGGCTCCCTGTCCTCCTGCTCGACCTTGGTTTCAGGCTTATGTCTCTCTTTTGCTGGCAACCTTTCATAGTTGCTGTTAGTTCTGTTGTAGTGCGCTTTTGTGAAAGCCCTGATGTAATATGACACTGTATACGGGTGACTGCGATTCGCGGTAGACTCCTCTTCGCCTCCTGTCCTATATAATAAGGACTCCTCTTCGCGGTGGATTCGATATTAATACTGGCCCTTTCGTAATTCGTTCATAGCACCACGAGGTTAATCATTATTTAACCTAAACCTACCGCTTTAGTACTGCTTTTCGCGGTGGATTTGTTGTACTGCTGGCTTTAATGATTCACACCATGGCACGGTGCCTAAATTGGGCACCGGGGCGGCACCGGGGCACCGGGGCGCGGGCTCGGGATTGGATAGCAGGGCGGTGCCGTTAGTAATCCTAATGCTAGGCCGCTATAGCTATTGTAAATCCTCAGAGGCAGGAGCATAAGTCGCTGGCGACCCAGCCCGACCGACCGATTGGCCCGCGATATCAGCCCCCGCCCGCGCCCCCCCCCCCCCCCCCCCCCCCTTCACACACACCCTCCGCACAACCCCCACCAGGGGAAGAGCCTTGACGTGACCCAATACATAGTAGGAGCTTCGCAACAGGGACGAGCGCACTGCGCGGGCGCCGCGGATATTTTCGACGCGCAGCGAGAGACCGTTAGAAGCTGTGCGCATATACCGGAGTGCGCATATATAGCCTGCGATGGCGGCGTCCGTGCCCGTGCCGCCTCAGCCGATGGCGCCGTTCCCGGACTGTCCGGTGGCCTCGCGGCGGACGGGGCTAGTGTGGAGCGAGCGGTACATGTGGCACGACACCGGCAGCTGGGCGGGCAGCGTGCCGAGCGGAATCGCCGCCACCCGCGGCACCTTCAACCAGCCGGGCGTGCATTACGAGAACGCGGAGACCAAACGCAGGTTATACAACCTGCTGGCGGCCTGTGGCCTGCTGGAGCAGCTGACCCCCGTCAAGCCGCGGATAGCGAGCGTGGATGAAGTGGCGCGGTTTCATGACCGGGAGTACATTGCATCCCTCAAGGTGTTTGCCTGGCCCTCCTGCCATCTTGGGGGGTGGGGGGGGGGGGGGGGGGGGGGGGGGGGGGGGGCATATGCCTTACACACTTCTAACACACCCAGTGCCATGTGTGCGAACCTGCACACCCTTCTTACCGCAGGCGATGAGCGACGTCGCTGGCGGCGACGCTGGCGAGTGCGCTGTGTTTGGACCCGGAAGTTTCGAGATGGCGCTGCTCGCGGTGGGGGGTGGCCTGGCGGCGGTGGACGCTGTGGTGGCCGGGCAGCTGGACAACGCATATGTGTTGTGCCGCCCGCCGGGACACCATGCGGAGCGCGGTCGCGGTCGCGGCTTCTGCCTCTTCAACAATGTGGCCCTGGCTGCTATGCACGCGCAACAGGTAGGTACATGCAGTCCTTTCCCCCCTTGGGATCTTCCCACCTTGGCAATCCCTCACGCAGCCCTCCCCCCCCCCCCCCCCCCCCGCCCTGCCCACTCCTCCCCTTCTTCCTTATAGGTGCACGGCTTGCGACGTGTGGCTATCGTGGACTACGATGTGCATCACGGCAACGGCACCCAGCAAGCCTTCTACGAGGATAGCAGCGTGCTGGTGGTGTCCGTGCACCAGGACGGGCTGTACCCCAACCACAGCGGCGCACTCACAGAGAATGGCGCCGGCACGGGCGAGGGCTTCCACATCAACGTGCCGCTCCCGCCAGGCACTGGCGTCGGGGGCTACGCGGCTGCCTTTGACAGAGTGGTCATCCCCGCGCTGGAAGCGTTCAACCCCGAGCTGCTGCTGGTCAGGTGCGCCCCTGTTGAAGCCCGTTCCGGCGCGCCCAAAACCTAGATTATGGTCAACACCACAATATGTTATTGTAACCCACATTACCAAAATGATTTCTTCGGCGTTTGAGGCTCATCTCGCTCTGTATATAGCTAAGAGAGGCACGTGATTTTATGATAAAAAATGGATTGCGCATTCAATTTCCACGATGGCGGGCCTCATCGCCCGGCCGGTTGGGGAGGAGGGGGCAGTGAAAGGACACTATCCAATTAACCAGGACAACAGGAAGTGGCAATTACAGAATGGGCCAAACCCCCTTCACTGAAGCGCGGCTTGTGATGCTTTCAATTCTTTAGGGAATGGGGCAGCTGCTCGGCGCGTCAAGGCTAAGTCTGCATGTGATGTAAAGGGGTCCTTTTTCTATTTTGTCTTTTTGGTTACAGGGAGAGCGTCCAGAGAATGCACGCAAAGTACTGGGGAAGGAAAAAGCCTACATTTTAGCAGAACCCTCTTAGCGCCGGGCCGCGGGGCCCTGCGATGCGGCAGGTAATTGTCCTTTATCTATGGTGCAACCTTTTGGCGTCGACATTTCCCCGCGAAAACCTCACAAATATATACAGTACATTCGTACTTTACTCGATACCGGGCGGCTGCGCCGGCTTGGCGCGATTCAATAAGCAGCCCTCTCAAATCCCCCCACAGCCCCCTCTCGGCGCCCGGCATTCCGAGGCAACTCGGCAGTTTCGTGCTCAGCATGGTCGACTTGGGCGGGGCACACCCTCACCCCCCGGCCGCATTTGAGGGTAGCACCACCTTGACCACCGTGGTGGCGTGCGATGATCCACGTGCGATGAGGCGATGACCCACGTGCGCTGACGCGACGCACGTGGTCTGTCGCGCACTGTACGTTTTTCGTCGCACCCCCCGTGGAAAAAACTGTCCCTTATTAAGCATGGAGCATGAATGAATGCTGAGGGCTCACCCGTGCTTGGCGGATGCTTGAAGGGCGACCTTTCCCATGGTTGGCTCTGATTGATTGATTGCGACAAACATGTCCCGCAGCTCTGGCTTTGATGCCTCTGCGCTGGACCCGCTCTCCCACATGATGGCCACCAGCTCCTGCTTCGGCGCCATGGCCACCAAGCTACTGGACGCCGCCCGGCGCGGTGCAGCCGCCGGGCGCGCCGTGTTTTTCCACGAGGGCGGCTACTCGGAGGTGCACGCTCCCTTCTGCGGCCTGCGCGTCATAGAGGCCATGGCGGGCGTCATGCGTAGCAATGTGGTGGACGAGTACGACGAAGAGTTTCACCACTACGGCTACCAGGCCCTGCAGCCTCACCAGGACGCCGTGATTGCAGAAGCGGAGCGCCTGGTGGCGACGCTCTCAGACGTCTGCGTCCCGAGAGGCAACTCATGAGCCGGGTGGCTCTCTCGCTGCATCCCATACCTAGGCAGCCGTGTTTCACGCAGTTTGGAACAGGTGCAGCCGACCCGATGTCGCCGGGAAGTCGCCGTGTTCCGCTCCGTCTACGAGCTGCTCGCTGGTGTGCTGCTGATATGTTGACTAGCGATGCCGGATCAAGTGCAGTTCCAACATGGCGGCGTTTATCATGACCGAGTTCTTTTTCGTGGTACTTCCCATTCGAATAGACTGAGAAGCCGCACGTCACGGCTTTCCTATAGGAATTCACGCAAGTCCTCATCTCTCTTCCTCCATACCGCGTGACTTATTTGTCCCCTGTCCGTTGTTCCTGAACTGATACTACTTCCATCGGATGGCTGCATGGGCCCAGTGATACCGATGCTCTTGTACACACATGCACTGGCGAGTAGCTCGGCGACGGTCTCCCGTTCACCCGGATGCCAATGTGTAGATGTCATGAAAAGGCTGCTACGACTTAATTTCCTGGTTTAGCCAACAATTTCCAACCAAATCATGGGGGGGGTTTTATTCAGGAACTGTACCAGGACATCAACGTCTGCATCAACCCGTGCTGGTCGGCGCGCGTCCGCGTGTCTTATCTGAGGCTAGATTGCGCGGCCAGCAGGCCGCAGCGGCGGTCGCTGCCGTGTCGACATCATACCTAGCCCACCCGCCGACGGGCCCACCCGCCCCACACGACCTGGCCTCCGTGACACGCCAGGATGCCGGACAGTGAGGTCGAGGCCAGCTGGTCCTGTTCTTCCTGGCCGCCCCCCCCAATGTGCGCCCCACCTGCATGCGGCAAGGAGCGAAGGACCTCGTGTGTGGCGGGAAGTCCGACTGCAAGAAGCTGTTTGAGCAACTGGGGCGCGGAGGGCAGTGGCAACGAGGAAGCAACATGAGGAGGACGAGGGGGAGCAGCAGGAGCAACCAGCTAACCCGGATTCCGGAGGAGGCGATCATCCTGGATGCTGAAGACATTCGCATGGAGGAACAGCGCGAGGACGAGATGGCGAGGGAGCGCCAGGCACAGATGCTGCTGGAGGAGGAGGACCACGACGCTCAGATGGATGATGCAGAGCAGTTATTTAGTGATGGCAACAAGTATAGATGGTAGGCCGGGAGGGTCGGGGGATCACATCAACCTGTAATTGTGGCTACAAATTGTGTCGTCTATATTTAAAATCCATGTGCTCTAGCTGCGCTTCTGCTACTGACCTGCACTGCCATGGGGCTTGCATAGCTGCGCAGCATGAAGCTGCATAGCATAGGGCTGGGTTAGCAGTGAACGTGGCCCACATTAGTACATTCCGCAGTAGTGGACATTCCTGACAAACCAAGTGCGGAAACCGAAAAATCGAGGGGGGGGGGGGGGGGGGGGGGGGCTAAACCAGGACATTTATTCGCAACAGCCTAATCGTTCCACCGGACTGAACCAAGGTGGGACGCTGTGGTGAATGGGATCGATCGATTTGCGAAGCATAGTGGCGCTGCGTCGTCTGCAATCATCGCATGTCAACGAGCCTTACGCGCAGCACTTCGTCAGGTAGTGTGGGACTTTTTTCCGCCCCCGGGACCTATTATGAAGCATCAGCCTGGATAGAATGACAATCAGTCAGCATACCCTTGGCTGTCGTACAGCCGGTTTCACGAGCGCGCGCTCCGGGCGGGTGACTGTCGCACGCCACCGTATCCGGACTACGCGTGGCGGGAGTGGTGGCAGCCAGCACATTGGCCGTCAGAACTGGTAGCGGCCCTCTACCCCGACAAGCTAGCCGCTGTCTCCAGAACTGCAAGAACTCGGATCCACACGACGCCCGCACAGTGCCGCCGCGGCTACCGTGCGTACAATAAGAAGTCACTTACATCCGAGCTGACCCGATGCTGTTTCGCCGTCTATAGCCGATGACGTAGTGTGTAGGTGCTGGGGAGGCCTGCTCAAGGTAGGGCGGCGCAATGGCACCGCAGGTATATGGCCTTTCAGTGACTACAGGGTACTCGCATACTGGGAGAGACTGGTGTCTGATAGAGAACGCACGGAAACTAGCGATTTTCTGGGGAAGGAGAAAGCTTGTATTTAATCAGACTAGTCGCTACCAGGGGGGTGCTAGACGGGTGGGCCACACATAGTGCTGATCACGTGACACAGCTGACAGTGACGGGGCATTCGCTGGAAACACGGAATTATAACATATGTTACGTTAATATCGCGGAGTAGTTGTACAGAAGATAGCTCGATGCTGACAGGGCTGCCAGCAAGGCATCCCTGGACTCCCGAGATGGCCGCACCTGAGGGACAGAAGCAACTTCATCATCTGCGCTGCGCGAGATCATCTGTACAAGGAAAGACATCCCATACTTATCACGACCACATAACGGAAATATCACCGATACAATTCATCTTTTGATCCGATGATAGCCGGATGGTACATCAGAGCACAGGGTCCGCCTAGTCACCTTTCCTGCAGCGGCGGGCGCCTCGATATACTGTCATCCGCCCCATCAACTAGGCCGCCGCGCCACACCCCTACTCGCCCTCACCTCACTCTGCACAGCCCGTCTCTGTAGCCACACCGACCGAGAAATCCCGACAGCCATCCCAGGTCCGACCGTTCCCTGCTGCGCGTTCCCCTCATTTCCTCCTTGCCGAACGTGCACGCTCGGTTTCTGGGCCGGTTATGATGATGGGTAGCAGACAGCCAATTTACCGCCAGGCCAGAGCTTTCCGGCCGCAGCTCATATTAACCAGAAAATCAAGTTATTATGCCTGTTCTTGACAAAATGCCCCTCAACGGAACGGGCGATGCCGCGGTGCCTGGCCCCGCGCGGGGGGGGGGGGGGGGGGGGGAGCCCTGGACGTCTCGCTGCGTCACTCCCCTAGCATCTCTTGGCGGATGTCAGTCGCTGCGCCCTGGGTAGCCTCCGGAGCCAGCGCCCCGTTGCTTTCCGTCGCAGCCCTCGGTTCAATTCACTCACGATATCGTCAGCCGTCGCGGCTCGGCTCATCATTGGGGGGGGGGGGGGGGGGGGGGCGGACGCCGACTTGACCTGAGCCCCGTCAGTATGTCACTCGTTGTCACAGGTGGAGGAGGGCCAACGCGATGGCCGCCGCTCTGCCTAGCCTGGCTGCCCGCGCGGTGGCGGGGTCGGCAGGCCGCACAGACGCTCGTCGGACTCGGCGCGCGGCTCGCGCGGCAAACGCCAGGCCCACCCCGCCGCCTGGTGGGCGCCCTCGCCCCAAATCAAGCCCATCGTAGCTGGCCATTCCAGCAGCTGTCCTGATAATCGCGCTTTCCTGGCCTGCTTTGCTTGGGGAGCGGCGCCCGCTTACAGTGCTGCAATATGGCCTCAATTGGACTTGTATATTTCCCCGTCATTTTTCCCTAATCAACCCCCTCCCCCTCCTTCCCCAAATGCTGCGCCTGCCACGTCAGCGCCCTCCCGCGGGCGTGGCGTTGCCTTGCGCGCTGCGACGGCAGATGACTGGAAGAGCAGCGAGGATGAGCTATACCGGCTGCAGCAGGAGCTGCTGGAGGAGGTGCGCCGCCGCTACCGCCGAGCGCTGTCCCGGTCTCCCTGTCCCCCCCCCCCCCCCCCCCCCGCTTCCCTTCCCTGTCCATCCTTCCTCCCGCCCACAACCCTTGCTTGCATCTGATTGCGGACGGGTCGCCTGGTGTGCAGGTCGCGGAGCGCAAGAAGCTGGCGGCCAAGCTTGTGCAGCGGCTGCGGAAGGAGGCGGCGGAGGGCAACATCTGCATCGACGAGTCCAAGGTCCGCCCTAGCCCCTACCCCTGCCCTTGCCTGTACCCGCGAGCCTGACGCACTCTGCACTGGGGCGTTTGGCAGCAATATCAGCCCCACCATCAGCAGCATCACCACATCTATCGTCAGCGGTAGCGACATCCCCGGCAACTCTACCATCATCACTTGCATCACTGGCAGCCCCCCCCCCCCCCCCCCCCCCCCCCTCCCCCCCCTTAAGGCTTGACGCTTCGGCACGAGAAGGGACACTCCGACCTGCGCACATCGCCCCGGTGTCGAGGCATCGCGGCCCTCCAAATCTCTGCGTCAGCGAGTCAGCTCCCTGTGGACCCGAGTGCGGGACGGGGGACGGGGTGTTGGTTTCGGATTGAGCCAGAGTGACCCTGGCACCACCTGAAGGGGTTTTGGCAGGCCAGCCGCCAGCTGTGAACATGCGTCCCAGCTCTGCCCAACCTGCCACCTCGCGGCGCCGGCAGGCTGAATCCCCCCCCCCCCCCCCCCCCCCCCCTATTTGCAGCTGCAGCCCGCGCCCTTCTCCCAGCCCGCGCCGCCCGCGCCTACCGCAACGTCAACCAAGCTCCCCACCGCCGCCTCCGCCTTTGTGGCCAGCCCACCGCCCAGCACCGCGCAGACCCAAACCCCGGCGTCCAAGTCCACCGCCGCCCCGGCAAAGCCTCCGCCGCCGCCCACCAAGTCCGCCTTTGTCGGGGCGCCGCCCAAGTCGGCGGCGGCCCCGCCCGCGCCCAACGCTCCAGCAGCGCCACCGGCGTCCAAGCCCACCGCGGCCCCGGCAAAGCCGCCGCCGCCGCCCACCAACTCGGCCTTTGTGGGGGCGCCGCCCAAGGTGTGACTCCCCTGACCCCGCCCAGCCCAGCATAGCCCGGCGCAGCCCGCAAACTCGCGCCTTTTTCAGCCAGACAGTCAGACTGCATACCGCAATGCCATAGGGTGCCGGTGCGCTTGTTGTGCAAGGTTGAGCTTGGGGGAGATGTTGAGTTGGGGGAGCTGGGGGGGCTGGTTCCCCCCTCCCTCCCCTCTGGAGGGCCTCCTGGTTTGTCTGTGGCGTCCCCACCCATGACGCTGAGCGGCCCGCCCCCCCCGACAACCCCCTGCCACCAGCCGCAGACACAGCTTCCCCCAGCCACGACGCCCGGCGCGTCGCTTCCGCCGGTGGGCGCGCCCCCCAAGACAATGACGTTCCCGGGGAGCCCGGCGCCGCCGACCGGCGCGGCGGCGGGGGCGAAGGAGGAGGAGGCCGACGCCGCCGGCGCGGGCGCGGCCGAGGAGGTGCCCCTGGCGGGCGAAAACGTCATGAAGGCGAGCCCCCTAATGACCGGTTTGTGTCGTGGGCGTGTTGGGCGGGGGTGAGGGGTGCGGGCCAATGCTGTCCCGTGGCGCCGGCAAGCCTCCTGCTGTGCTCAGCAAACGCCCGCTGGATGCCGCCCCGCAACGAGCTGATTGTGCGGCGCTGGCTGGCTGGGGCCCGCGGGCGCGCAGGTGGTGATGGTGGGCGCGGAGATGGCGCCGTGGTCCAAGACGGGCGGCCTGGGGGACGTGATGGGCGCGCTGCCCAAGGTGCGCGCACGTGCCCGGGCAGCGGCAGCGGCGCTCATCCTGGCCGTGGTTGCCTGCGACCAGCTTCCCAGACCGGCCTCATCCCGGGGCGCACGCCTGTGTTTAGCTACCGGGAGGGTGGCCGGGTGATGGCTGTGGTTGCATGCTTAAGCCGGCATGCCGCGATGGTCGGATAGCTGGCTTTATCACCCCCTGCTGCCCTGCTGAGGCAATGCCCCCCTCCTCTCCGGCAGGCGCTGGCGGAGCGCGGACACCGCACCATGGCCATCGCGCCGCGCTACGAGAACTACGAGGGCGTAGAGTTCACAGGCGTGCGCACGCGCTTCAAGGTCTTCAACGCCGACCACGAGGTCCCCCCCCCCCCCCCCCCCCCCCCCCCCTCCCCCCGGCCCCTCTTCACTCCCCGTCTTGTGGAGTGATGCTGAGTGGTCTGGGCCCGCCCGGTGGGGCGATGGCGTGGGAAGGGGCGGCGCGTGCGCTGACGTGATGAGGGCTGCGCGGGGTGCCGCAGGTGGGCTACTACCACCTGTACAAGGACGGCGTGGACTACGTCTTCATCGACCACCCGTGCTACCACAATGCCGGCAAGAACATCTACACCTCTGGCTCGCGCCTGGACCTCGGCTTCCGCTGCGTGAGCGCCCCGCAGCCCCCGGCGCTTTGCCCCTGGACTCCGCGCTCGGCGGATGCAGCTGTGCAGAGCGGCGCGCAGCCCTGAGCCCCCCCCCCCCCCCCCCCCCCCCCCTCCCCCCCACCACCACCCACTCCTCCTTTTCCTTGCTGTGTAGGCCCTGCTGTGCAAGGCGGCGCTGGAGGCGCCCTGGCATGTGCCCTGCGGCGGTGTGCCCTACGGCGACGACAACCTGTGCTTCATCGCCAACGACTGGCACACCTCCCTGCTGCCGGTGTACCTGCAGGTGCCCCCCCCCCCCCCCCCCCTCTCGCCCCAGCACCGCCATCATCCGCTAAAAACCCTGACTGGGTGCGGCAGCCCCTCTGCGCCTGCCCATCACCCGGCGTGACACATCGGGACCGCACTGCCGGCGCTGCCGCTCCTCCGGGTGACGATGACAACGTTGGGCGGTCGGCCCTAATTAGGGTTTCCAACAATCGGATTCAGGTTTCATTGTAGGCTCAATTGTTTTCAAAAAAACCTACATCACTTCGAAGCGCTTCCGGTTTGAGGCATATGGGGAGGTGGGTAGTGGTCAGCAATCGAACAATCGGATTCAGCTTTCATTTTAGGCTCAATTGTTTTCCAAAAACCTACATCATTTCGATGAGTTTTGGGGCATATTGGGGGGGGTGGGGGAGTGGTCAGCGGAGTAGCTGCAGTTTGGTGAGACACCCCCCCCCCCCCCCCCCCAATTCTCCTAGTTGCATCCGCAGACGCAATGCACCCATGGGTCCAAAACATGCTGCACATGGAGCAAGAAAGGCGCATGAGGCACCCGCATGTCGCGGATGCTCGATTTTGGCTGGGGATTTGGCCTTTCTTAGTTTTTTTTACTCCGGCTCTCCGATTATTATAATACAACGAATTAATAAGTCACTCAGGGTTCCCAATTACACCGTCATCTGAGATAGGGTCTCGAATTTCATCTAGGGCAAAGTCAAGTTACATACTCCCTATTACACTTGACCAGAAACATAAACTCTTAGGGTTTTGATATTAGGGTTTGCTAGGGCTGACCGCCCAACAGAGAGTGCACAAAGACACTCGACGGAGGGGAGGAACGCCGCCGCTCTTGAGTGGTTCGGATCCTGACGTCGTGGCGCCTCGCCCTCCGGCGGCACACCGCAGGGGCACTACCGCGACTACGACCAGATGACCTTTGCGCGCGCGATCCTGGTGCTGCACAACATGGCGCACCAGGGGCGCGGCCCCTTTGACGAGCTCAGCAACTTTGAGATCCCGCAGCACATGGAGCACAGCTTCTTCCTGGACGACCCCATTGGCGGCGAGCACATGAACATCCTCAAGGTGCCCCCCCCCCCCCCCTGGAAGGCGGCTGGATCACTTCGAGCGGCTCTCACTTATTGTGTATTGAAGCTACGGGTCACATGTGACCTCCTCGCATTCGGCCTTTTGTTCAGAGTGCACACTTGGCTAGCGGCCAAGGGACGTGGCTCATGTTGGTCCATGATGTCCAAGGCACTATAGGGAAAGAATAGTCGAGCAGAGCATATAGATCTACTTCGATAATGTGGGGCGGGCCAACACACTTGGAGGCCGGCCGATTTCGACGTGGTTATTGTATGTTGTCGGCGTATTTTTGGCCACTGTGTTGTTTGGTACCACGCCGGGAATGGATTGGCGGAGATGGTTTCGTACATGCTGCTTGGAGCCGGTGTCAATGGTCAACATGCGCCAACATAAGAGGGAGTAGGGGGGCCTTGCGAATGGGCACAGGTGACCTAATGCAGCGCCAAACTGTTGGACAAACTGTTGGACAAACCTAGAAGATTAATTTCGGGGGCGGTTGCTGTCGTGCAGTACTCAGCATGGGGCGGCCGGGCCCACTTGGGGTATCCACCATGCGCACGTGGCGTAGTTGTGCGGCAAATACATTTTTTACAAGACCATCTAAGGACGTTTTATCGGCGCAGTAACACCTATTCGGAAATTGGAGTGGAAGGGGTCGCATGTGACTCCCGCCTCAGCTTGGATGATAGACACTGTGCCGCTGGAAAGGGGCGCTGAACCGCGGGTCTCTGTGGACGCAGGCGGGCATCGAGTCGGCGCACCGCCTGGTGGCCGTGAGCCACGGCTACGCGTGGGAGTGCCAGACGCAGGAGGGCGGCTGGGGGCTGGAACATGTACCTGCGCGACCTGAGCTGGGAAGTTCCGCGGCATCGTGAACGGCATCGACCTGCAGGAGTGGAACCCCGCGCTGGACGCCGCCATCGCCACCGACGGCTACCAGAACTACACCAAGGAGACGCTTGCCACGGGCAAGGCGGCCTGCAAGGTGAGGGCGCCCCTCCTCGCGGCCGCCATCATGCCGCCCTCACGCCGGGCTCTCCCTCTCTCCCTCTCTCTCTCTCTCCATGGTATGGGATGGGATGGCGCCCAGGCATGTGCCTCCCAAAGGGCACAACTCTCACCCCAACTCCTCCCCCCCCCCCCCCCCCCCCCCCTCTTGCCACACACACTCGCACTCGCACGCACAGGCGGCGCTGCAGAAGGAGCTGGGCCTGCCGGTGGATCCCAAGATCCCACTGCTGGGCTTCATCGGCCGCCTGGACTACCAGAAGGGCATCGACCTCATCAGGCACGACGGCGCCTCCCACCCTCCACCCCGCCGCGCCCTGCGCCCTGCCGGCACGACTCCGCTCCCTCGGCGTACGTCGCCCCTGACGACCGCCGCCGCTGCGATGCATGCAGGGACTCGTACGACTGGCTGATGGGGCAGAACGTGCAGCTCGTCATGCTCGGCTCGGGGCGCGACGACCTAGAGAACGTGAGCCCCCGCCCCACTTGGCCGCGAACGTTTCCTTCTGCCGCCGTCATCCCGGGCGCCCACCGCGGCGGCTGATGCCCCCCCCCCCCCCCCGCGGCGCCCGCAGGACCTGCGCGGCATGGAGGGGCGCAACCCCAACTGCAAGGCCTGGGTGGGCTTCAACGTCACCATGGCGCACCGCATAACGGCGGGCATCGACATCCTGCTGATGCCCTCCCGCTTTGAGCCCTGCGGACTCAACCAGTGCGCCCGCCCCCCCCCCCCCCCCCCACACCGTTGCGGTCGCCTTCTTGGAAGCTCCCTGCCACCCTGTCCTACCCTAGCTTGCCCCACCCGGGCCAGCGTAGCCTGCCCCACACTCCTCGATAAGTCCCCCTCCGCTTCCCCCCCCCCCCCCCCCCCCCCCTCCCTCTCTTTTGCGCCGCATTGCTGACACCCGCTCCCTCCCCCCCCTCTTCTCCCAACCCAATCCCAGGCTGTATGCCATGGCGTACGGCCACCGTTCCCGTCGTGCATGCGGTCGGGCGGCCTGCGCGACACGGTGCAGCCATACGACCCCTTTGAGGTGCCCCCCCCCCCCCCCCCCTCCGCACTCAATGAACATCCTCCCCCCCCACCTCCCCAATACATGTTTCAATAGACATGTGTAGACCGTGACTAAACCAATACCCACCAGTACCTGTGTTCGCCTGTATGTATGGGTGGATGCATGCGTCTATGTGTAACATACAAACACAAACGTTCTGCGGATAAATACCCGCCTGCGAAGAGGGAAAACTTGTAAAACGGATAAATAAATCAGATTATAGGACGACCAATCACAAACATTCCGACGCAAAGGTGCAAAACAATGACTTGTTCTTGTCCCCGCGAACCGTATTTAGTTGTGCGGTATGTATGCACGTGTGTATGTATGTTTATGCACGCGACCTTACCACGCGTGAGCCTTACCACGCGACCTTACGCGACCTCCTCCCGGAGGTCGCACTGTACGGGGCGAGAGAGGCCTGGCGGCGCGAGGGCTTATCATCCTGACGAGGCTCGGCCGCGTTGACTGTTGCGCAGAACAAGGGCACCGGCTGGACGTTCGACCGCGCCGAGGTGGAGCCCTTCAAGCAGGCGCTCAACAACGCGCTGGTGACCTACAAGAACCACGGGGAATCGTTCCGCGGCGTGCAGGTGAGGCAGCCGCCGACGCCCCTCCGCCGACTCGGACCAGTACTCGA
>VCJN01002053.1:0-139601 GCA_006384855.1 Tetraselmis striata
GGAGCCGACGGGTGCTTTAATGGGTGCTATCGAAGATGCTGTAGGTGCTTCATCACACGCACGTGTACTGCTCGTAGTTGTACAACATCGTAAATCTTATTAAATTATGCATGTATTTATGTAAATTATATTGTATGAATCATTTCTTCGTCCTAACCGCGCCCCTCATCTGATCCGCCAGCATCGCCCGCCCGTGAAATTTCCGCCCAGCAAGCACATGACGTCGTGGGACAAGTGAAACCTTGCTGATAGCAATAGTTCTTTGCTTTGGCGAAGCTCAAGCACGACCCAAGATTCTGATCCCACGCACGGCAAGGGAGGCGTTTACTTTTAGTGAGTATGATGTAATGACCGCCATACATTGGCTATATATCATACATGCTGAACGATATCTTCACTAGAAACTCAGACACGTACGTACATGCACCCCACCCCCGGCAGTTTCTTTATTCTCCTCTCACAATTGAGTCCGTACTTGGCCGCGCCGCTGGGGCAGCTTCATTTAGCTTCAACGCAACTTCTTCCGCCCGCCAGCAATATATGCTCACGTTCTCAATGGTGCTCGTGGGTCAGCCCGCTGCGCCATAAAGTTGCGGGGGGCGTAGTGGGGGCGCTTTATTTCCTGCGCTAGTGCGGGTCACCTCAACGATGCAGATGCCCGCATGATGAAGGAACGGGAGGCAAAGACTGCGTCGGGTTCGCAGTGAAGTAGTTGAGTGACTGCCTTCTTGGACCATGCCAACAACAATCGGCCCCTGAATGAGGTGGGTACTCTCTTTGACTTGCATGGAACGGAACTTGTTCGGCCAGCTCGATATGGCGTCGGCGTGCATGTGGACGGTGGCCATCCCCACTGCGAAGATGATCATGACTCCGCAGGAGCTGCGGGAGGTCGCTGCCGGGTACGTCTTATTGCATAACCCATGCCCATGCCCAATGGTTGAGAGTCATATCATCGTGCTAGCTCGACTCTCGACGGTACAGCACAAATCCGTCACTGTCGACCTCTATTGCGACCACGCACTCATGAATCTAACGGCACCTGGCGACGCTCACTAGCATGTTTAATTAAAACGATGCGATCGCGGACGCCTTTCGCGATCACTATGTTCACGATCTCGGCATCCATGTACGCCGAGAGGTGGCCGGCTCGTTCTAATAGGCAGCGCGCCCGTGGGCAACACTATATATGTTATTAGCTGCGCACTCGTACGGACCGATGTACAGCAGCCCACAAAAAATTCTCTACATGTTATTATTATGGGTATAATTTGGTTTTGGTCGTTTCTAGTCGGTGAACGTAGAACCCACATAGTCTACGCCGTTGCAGCCATTGCGAGGATAACCATAGACGAGCGTGCACGTGGTGTGCTAGGGCGAATGCGACGGCGCGCGTGGCGCGCGCGTCGCCTGTTATGCGGCACTACCACAAGTGCCGTAACAATTGCTGCACGGCCGGGCTGTGAACTACGGTATGAGCGCACGGCACGCCGACATTGGACATAAAGAACCGTGTGTTTCTCCCATGGTTGCCGAGATACATGTTGGCCACCTACACCATGCCGCGCGGGGCATGGTTTGGAGTCTATGGTCAGCTAGCGGGATGCATGCGACATTCGCGAACTGGCGGCTGTTCGCCTTGAAAGAAGCAGTAACACTGCAATCACGTTTTAATTCATAAATTTCGACGTTTTATCAGACTGGGCTGAAAATTGGTGCGCTAGAAAGCCCGTGACCAGCGCTTTCCAATGCAATATTTTCAGCCCAATATGAGAAATCGCCGAAATGTTATAGCCTGTCAAAGTCAACCCCCCCCCCCCCCCCCCCCCCGTGTTCTAGTGTCCCAGCCAGCCCACTCTCTGTGGGTGGGGGCGCATAATAGGGGCATGTAATGTGCCCTGCCACGCAAGCTCTCAGGCGCTAGGACCCCTTGGATAGGTCTCCACGTCGCGCGGACCCCGTCATCATTTTGCTTTGGCTTTTCCCTTTGGATGATGGGTGACATGTGTGACAACATGCGCGCAGACCTGTGCAGCAATGGCGACACTGTTGTCGAGGGGGTCAGTCCGCACTTAGCCTACGGTGCGGGCGGTATAAGCATGCACCTATGAAATCGAAGGCACTTTATGTGTGCTACTTTCACCCAGGGAGGCGCGGCCAACGGCGCTTATCTTGCAGCTTGGAAAATTGTGGGATGATTGGTCCCATCACGACGACGGGATTACTGGCACACTCTCATGGGAATACCATGCATTGCATCGGTAGCGTGAATGGGTTGGGCTCAATCTCGGTGGTCTTACAGCGCATGCATGCGTCCACCCACCACCGGCAGCGCGCGGGCATATGCGAAGGATGGTAGCAACGCCGCCAACAAGTTGCCCCCTATTCATCGCCCGTTTCTTCTGTTTATTTTAGCCATAGGTCAAGCAATGCCATTGCCGAGGAACAATTCTAATGTTTGGTAACCGGGAGAAGGGCTGCCTCCTTGGCGTAGGAGGCTTGCATACACTGGATTACAAGGCTCCATGGCCACATGGCTTGGGCATCGAGGCGAAGATACGCGCGGATTTCCATGTGCAAAACTTATGTGGAATGGTGTAGATTGGCTGCCCGCCGTGATCGATACTCGGGCACCGCGATACACCACGCGGCACTCGGCTGCCCGTGACCCGGATAGTCGCTGTATGGCTACATATGTGGCTGCCCGTGTTTGCCCATGGTTTCTTGAGCCGCCTGCCTGCGTTCGACCCCAGGCTTAAAAATTGAAGCCACCGGTTCGAATTCTTTACCCCCCGGAATTTCGGACTGATCGCATTGCCGTCAAGGCGTCAACGGATGGGACGGGATGGACTATTAATTGTACCGTACGGTGCATACCGATACTCGGCATAGCTACATGCGATCGATACTTGCGATCGATACAACGCGAAATACCGGTACCGGTACTCGGTTACCCGTGCACCGGGATTTTTCGGCTATACACCCCTCCACATAAGTCCGGGTTTTGCATTTTCGATCGCAAAGCGCATGCATGGGCGAGGATCACGCCGGCTGCATGTGCATACATGCTAACTACAGTGGGAATAGTTCGGGCGAACGCCTATTGTGCGCTTTATACCCACCCGCGCGACAACACGACCATTTGTGGGCGCCCTTTCAAAAACGCGAAATCATTGCATGGTGCGTTGGCGCCATAAAGTTGTGGGTTGCGCCAACCGTCCAAACCTATGGAAATAGCGGCACTCGTCGCACCAAACTCGGTGGATACGGCCCTTGGCATAAGTTGCACACACCGTGCGTGTAGGCCACTGAAAGCATGTCGCTATAGGCACGACGTGACACCCCAACGTCAAGTTGGCCACTGTGGGGAGCAGTTTTGGGGTGAAAATGCTGCTGTTTCTGTGGCGAACGCACGTAGGAGAGGCGCTCGATGGCCCCCTTGGCGTAGGGCAATGCTCTACTATGGGGGCGCGTGGTGGAATGCCAGTTGCACCGTTTCGTGGGCGGGGTGGCGCGGTAGGGGCGTGGATTTTGATTAATATGAAATTCCTTGAAAAATGCTGTGGAAAATGGCATTTTGGCTGGTAGATGTGTGTATCGCTAGGAGGTGGCACATGCCAAGTGTTGGTGGTCCGTGGTCATCCAAATACATAACGCTCTCGCGCAACTGAGTATGGGGCTTAGACACGCACTTGGCGCAAAGCCACGCGCCCGATATGGGTGGGCACATGAGGCAGTGAGGGGCAACTTGGATGATCATCTTTGGGGATTTTTTCCGGAGACCCAAAAAATCGATTTTGTGATTATGGAAGAGTGTTCCCGACGCAGAATTGAACGAGGAATTGCGTGATATTTTTAAAAAGTTTTTCTGAGCAAACCCTGAGAAGTTATAGCGTTTTGAAGCCAAGGGGGTGTTGCTGCGCGTGGCCGACACTGATGCCATGCCAGTATCGCAACGCGACATGCACTGGCCGCCGCCCACACGGCTGCACCCCAACCAAATGCACCCGAGTCCCTCGCCAATGTGTTTCCTCACGCGTTCATGTCCATCCCGCCGTTTGGTTGTCTATTCACGCGCGTCGGCGTGTGCGTGATACCGACCCCGGTTTTGGTGCAGTTGCAGGCGACGCCCATCCACGCACCAGGTGCAGCGTGATTCCCTAGTCAAAGGTCATTAAGCTTCGGTTTGAGCCACTCGTCATGCAGGTTTTATAAAACCCTCTGAGATTCCAGGGTTTCATCTTATATACCCTACGTTCAGGTACCCTAGACTTCTGAGCTCTTGAGACTGCCGAAAAGGGACCCCAAACTTATGTGCAGGGGTGTACATGCGGCTGACTGCAGACATATCACATGTAGATCTTTCGTTGCTTTCAAAACCATAACACATATCCACAGATGAGCTCAAGGACCTCGCGGCTGACGCAGAGCTCTCCCTCCCAGCGTTCAACGCCGTGACCGCGAGCTATGATTACCGGAGCTTTCAGCCCTCGGTGCAGGAGTTCAAGACCATGCGGTACGGTGTCAAGTATACGCTGCGGTACTCCAGGCCACGGTTGTGGATAGGTTTGAGCACACCATGTTGGGCGACAGGGGGTTGGCGGCGCGGGATACGGCGTGGGACAACATGGAGCCTGCACAGCAGAGCCCACTGCGAGACATCCTGGACATGTCGGAGTACACGGGCATGGTCTTCGGCACATTGGGTGACGTGAACAAGGGCTGCGCGGTGCCCGCTGTCGCGTGCTTTGCAGCGGATCGGGGCGCCCTCTCCTCGGGAGGCACTCGGTGCATCACCCGATCTCATCAAGAGGCCTTGCTCGCTGGAGGCTTCATCGGGGTGCTGGAATTGTGGCAGCTCGAGAGCGTGCGCGCTGCCTCACTGTCAGACGGCGTAGATTCGTCCGCCATCCCGTTGTCAAAGCTACATAGCGCGGCCAGGGATCACCCCCGCACACACGCGTGCACGGGTAGCCCGGACTCTCAGCTGGCGACATCTCCAGCGAGGAAGGCCTCCTGACGAGCGGATGATGCACCAGGTGCCCCACGATGAGTGGGCGCTCCGATCCGCTGCCAAGCACTGTACTTGTACCTACCACGCTTCGAAACTGCGCCGTTGATGTTGATGAATAGCCAATGCAGCGTGGCGATGACGTGAGTCACGACAAACGGCGGCAACCTTCCTTCTTGTGCTGCGAGCGAAGGCACTTGGCGCCGCGTCCTCGATTGCCATGGCAGCGGGGCTCACCTTGCAGCACTGCAAATGCTTGCTTACATCACCCAAAAATGATAAAAAGAGTCCCGCCGCGCCGAAACAGCCGGCTCGCCGAGCGCAGCGTCCCGCAGCTGCTCCCGCGCGAATAAGTACGCGGCCCCGGGGTCAAACTCACAAAGACGGGAATATTCCTCCCACTACACCACACGCGCCAATGGGCGCCAATGCCGCCCCGACCGACCGCTACCGCCCCGCCAGCAGCTTGGGGCCCAGCGAGAGCTTCACGCGCAACGCCATGGCGGTGAACTCCTTGCGGATGATGCGCAGCTTGTCCTCCGGCACCGCCGCCAGCAGTGGCTTGTTGGCCGCCACGGTGAAGAGGTTGTTGCAGAAGCTGTGCCCGTCGTGCTGGTGCGGCTGCGACCAGTCCACCCGCCAGTTGCCGTCGATGACGTACTTGTACCTGCGGCAGAGGGGCGCGCGAGCGGCGGCCGTGAGGGGCCACACAGCCAGGGGCAGGGGAAGCCCCCCGAGCCTCTGTGGTCCCCCTGTCTGACAAGACTGGGCAACACCACGTACTGCGGTCCCTGTGGAGGACTTGAATATCAACTCAACACGCGGTGCGGTAGTTTGTAGAAGATCTCTGTTGAGGTATAATCAGGTCATCTCGTGTGTGTGTGTGTGTGGGGGGGGGGGGGGTTAGGTGTGGGGGTGTGCGAGAGAGAGAGAGAGAGAGAGAGGGAGGGAGAGAGAGGGAGGGGGGGGGAGAGGGGGAGAGAGAGGGAGAGAGAGGGAGACAGAGAGAGACAGAGAGTCGGAGAGAGAGGGAGGGAGGGGAGAGAGAGAGAGCAAGAGACAGAGAGAGGGGGGGAGGGGGAGAGAAAGGGGGGGGGGGGGGGGGAAAGAGAGAGGGAGATAGAGGGAGGGGGGGAGAGGGAGAGAGAGGGAGGGGGGAGGGGGAGAGAGAGAGGGAGATAGAGGGAGGGGGGGGAGAGGGGGAGAGAGAGGGAGACAGAGAGAGACAGAGAGTCGGAGAGAGAGGGAGGGAGGGGAGAGAGAGAGAGAGACCCGAGGGGCAGCACGCACGAGTAGGTCCCGGGCTTGAGGTCGTCGGGCAAGCGCAGCACCCAGTTGCCCGCGTCCAGCCCCAGGAGCTCCGTCTCATCGGGGGTGACGAGGTGCATGCTGACCTCCTTCTGCCACGAGCCCACGATGTCGCCGGCCACCTTGGCCGAGTGCTGCGCGCCGTGCGGCCACACGAGGTATTGACTGCGGGGCCACGAGGGCAACGGGGGCACGCAGAGCGTATTCAGCACACACCAGAGCAAGAACCAGCCTATGCATGAAATCTCGATTTGTGATTTTCCCGGGTTCTGCAGAATCTCTGGAATTCTGGAAACTCATGGGAATATCAGGAAAATTCTGAAGAATTCTATGAATTTCAGGATATTTACTGTCGGATTCCAGGAAATCCAATGAGCCACAAATGAGCCACAAAAAAGCTGCTCACAGACATCCTGTCGGATTGATAAGCGAAAGGCATCCCCCAGGCTGGGGGGGAGGGGGGGGGGGGGGGGAGAGGGGGGGGGGGGGGGGGGCGTGCTGATGCCGAGGGGCCTCACCTCTTGCGGCGGCTGATGGCGCTCTCGTAGAGGTGCTCGTTGGCCTTCTCCATGAGGGAGCGCGGCACGTGGCAGCCGCACAGGGCGCCGGCGCGGTCGCAGGCCTCCTGCGGGGGCGCGGCGGTCACAGGCAGGCGCCGGGGGTGTCGGTCAGCAGGAGCTCACCGACGCATCGCCTGCTGCCGGCTGTCTTCTCTGCCAGGCAGGGTTTGGATGTCAGCCCTAAACTAGGGTTTTGGCGTTCTTATAGGGCAGCAGAGTAGAAATACATTAACATCTCGAAACGCTCGGTCACCTCAATGTCAAAAGGCTTTCCAATCGGCAGGGTTTTTCATATTCAGGACTTATTAGGGCTTCATTAGGGTAGAAGTGAAATGCGTTAAAATAGTATATTTCTGTTTTTATAAGGAAAGTTCCATTTATTCAGGATGACGCTCGGGTTTATTGGGGATGATCAGATGATGATGATGTTAGGGTTTGATAGGGCGGATCGCCCGACAGGGGGGCAGACTGAGGGGACGAGAGGGGGTCACCTGTATGCTCATCTGGCCGCTCCAGTGCAGCCACGCCGCGATGAGCTGGGCCACCGGCTGCAGCGTCTGCGCGGGCGACTGCAGCAGGATGGTGTACGAGGGGCTGTGCCGCTGCTCGGCTCGGGTGATCAGGCGCGCCAGCGCGGCCGCCTTGAACTGGATGGAGCGCTTGCACTGCGCACCGGGGAGCGGAGCACGACAGGTGGCACAGCTCAGGGCGGCGGCGGCCGGTGCACCTTCAGCATGACCAGGGCTACCGCAGTGGGCAGTTCCAGGGCAACCACCATAAACACGTACGTGTTGGGTTCGCTTATCCGGCACGAGCTGGTACCCTCAAATCCTGCCACTACCCCCGACATTCAAGGTCTGTCAGAGTACAACCAAGCACCCACCAAGGCGCTTAGGGTTTTGGGGTTCGATCAAAACCCTAAAACCATGAGACCCTAAATTGATGCAGTGTGGCGAACCCATAATACCGGGGGCACGCTGTGGGTTCGCATTACATTGCTGGTTTCGGAGCCCTGGCGAATCAGGAGAGCCGGCACCCATGCGGAAGTCCATACAACCATGAAATCTCGGATTGGCGCAAAGTCAATGATGTTTGCGACCCGCGACCCAAATTAAACGCTGTGGTAAATCGTGCGGGGCGCTGCGATAGAAGGCGGGTGAGCGACATCTTGTGCAGCGGGGGTGAAGCGCAAGGGGCGGTAGAGGAGAGGGGGGGCTTCGCAAGGGGGTGGGGGGTCCAAGGCGCACGTATTTCGGGTCCTTCTCCAGCGAGACGCTGTGCAGCTGCTTGGGCAGCTCCAGCGTGAGCACGCTCGTCAGCACGCGCTGGCTGGCCAGCGCCTCCATCTCGTTGATGCCGATCTTCCCGGTCACGGCCATGATGTTGGGCAGGACGGGCAGCACCACGCCCTGCGCGCCGCCGCCACGCGCCATTGCGGCAGCGCCGTCAGCCGCCCCGCCCTCCCGGACAGGCCGCTACCCCCCGTGGATGAATGTCCGATGTGCTAGCATAAGCACTGCGGCCAATGCGACGACACCGTAACAAGAAAACAACCAGCGCGGCCAAGCCCCAGCGCCGGTAAAACCTTCTGGGATCCAGCTCTCAGATCGTTGGTCGTGGTTTCGGCGGTTCTCCCATGTTGGTCGCGATGAGTACTGCGCAACATACTGCCGGGGAACTGTATATACACGACGAGAGGGGCTTCCAGGGCCGACCCTCCCCGACAGAAGCCCCCCCCCCCCCCCCCCTTCATGTGACGATAGTATAATTTCGCAATGTGGTTGAGTGGGGCGGCTGATGCTCGTGCTCGATCCTTATGTAGCAGAGTACCGAGCCGAGTATTGGAACCGCTTGGCGGCGTGCGCATTACGAGGACAGCGCGACATCGGCCAGTCGTGAAGGCCGTGCCCCGCCCGGCCCCTTGATGTGTGCCATGGCCGGGCAGCGCACCTGCGGGCAGCGGACCGCGTATCCCGGGGACATCTTGCTTGCGGCCGAGAAGTCCACCACGTTGCTCGACGCGCCCACCGGCTTTGTGGCGGCCTTTGGTGGCGCGGAGGGAGGGACTTTGGCCGCCGGGCTGCGGCTCGGGCTTGGCTCTGCGCGTGGCGCGGCGGCGACTGGCGATTCAGAGCCTGCGCCACCCCCGTGGAACGTCGAACCAAAAGCGGACAAGGCTAACCAGTGACTAAGAACCATGGCAGAGCCCCGCCCAGTGCACCACAGACATACATCGACTAAATAAACATCGAGGTCATCGGCCATACTCAGCAAGAATAGAACATGAACTTGCATGATAACGACTTACTTTTAGAAACAGCGCAATCCTCCCCCCGATAACATTGTGCCAAACAGGAGTATCCTGTGGATGCCAATGTGAGAGGCGCCAAACAGAGGCAGCCGTGCGCCGGCGGGCGCGGCGCACCTGACGCTGGGGCCGCCTGCTCCGCCGCCTCGTCAGAGCGGGGTGTGGACGCCACGGCCACCTTCTCCGCGGCGCCCCGCGCCGGCTCGTACCGCAGGCCGTCCGCCGGCTGCACCGTGTTGCTCAGCGCCGCAAAGTCGGGGCGCACCAGGATCGGCTTCATCAGCTGCGCCTCGTCCAGCTGTGCCCGCAACTGCGCGAGCTTCCTCCGCCGCCGCAGCTTGGACTTGGGGTAGGTGTTCTGCGAGTAGCAGCCCTGCAAACACAAAACAGCACACACATCTCGAAAAGCGCTTTGCGTTTGCAAAACGCCGACATGATTGAGGTCCCCCCCCCCCCCCCCCCTCTCAGGGCTGGCGAAGGTAGAACGGCAATGAAGAAATGGTCAAAGCTTATCACAATACACCAGGAACAAACAGGCGGGGGGGTTGACAAGGTATTGCAAATGAAATGGTACAAGACACATACATACAGTGACTGCTATATGTAGACGGAAACTACCGTTCACATGATCAGACATCCATTTCTCCACCCCTTGAACCCTGGGCCAGTGCTGAGCAGCGGTGCGGAGTGCTGTTCGGCGCTGTTCATTGAGCAGACGTGGAGGCTGGTCCCCTTTGTCCATGGAGGATGTTCTCAAATCCGTGACAGCATTCGTATGTGTGTGGGGGGGGTGGGGGGGGGGGCTCACCACCCTGCCGGATGGGCCGTGAAACATGGCTTGCCCCATGCGTCCCGCGTATGAGGCGTCGTCGGTCTCGTCCTGCGCCTCTAGCTCATACTCCCGCGCAAACGCCAGCGCCTGGCGGTCCGTGGGCGACGCCGCCCCCGCCGCCGCGATGTCCGACAAGCCTGGCGGCTCCGGCTTCTTGGCGGCGCTGCCCTTTACACGCCGCGGCGGTTTCCGCGGCGCCTGCTGCGGCTCGTCCGAGGACTCCAGGGTGAGGGAATCGCTGGGTTGCGCCACGCGGCACGTCAAGCCGCAAATGGGCTGGCGGATGGCGCCGCCGCCACTGCGTTGCCTGGTTGCCCTGAGCGCCCGCTCCGCGTGGGGCGGCAAGGCCACGTGCTGCAGCAAGCAAAGGGATGCCACGCCCGCGTGAGTTGCCACACTTCGCGGCGCGCCCAGTCCGGATGGGAATGCGTGCCGGGGGGGGGGGGGGGGGGGCAGAGCGGGTGCCCACCGGCTTCGGCGCAGAGGTGGAGCAGCTCCCGCTGCAGAGGAGCCGGAGGCCTAGCCCGCACTGCAGCTGCACAGGCCTCATGCTACCTGGCAGGTGGGACAGCCCTGTGGGGGCGCTGTCCAGTTAAATGCCTGGAAGAGGTGGGAGGGGGGGGGGGGGGGGGGGGGCGGCGCACACCGGCAGGCAGGTAAGCATGTCAATAAGTATGCGTGCCAAACAGTGCTGAGTGCCAACCAGTGCTGATTGAGTGGCGAGGCACTAAGCAGCGGCAGCGCATGTCTACCGACGAATTTGCGAGTAATAACAGTGCTAACTGTTCAGTGTACCGGTAAAATAATAACACCACGCGGATGCCGTATTATTCAGGGCTATTATTTGAAATTTTCACCATCCTCCCCGCGCGCGCTGACATTTGTTGCTATGCCTCGCGTGTCCGCCGGGGGGCGTGGCAGCCGCGGACGTGTTGTGCGGTGGGCGAGTGCAGTGACGCGTCGGCATCAGCGTCAGGGACTGCACCCGAAGGACGCGCGTACAGTGCACCAAGTGCCGAGCCGCGGTGCGGCTCGTCCTGCCCGGGGTCAGGTGGGCCGGTCGGGGTGGCGTCCGCGGGGGGCGGTGGAGCTCGACCGGTATAGTGGAGGGGGGGGGCGCGGCGCGCAGAATGCGATAGTATCTCCGCTGGACTCCAAGCGACTCGCGGCGCTGTGCGCGGTGCACTGACTGAACTATGCAGGAGAGCCGAGACGCCCGGGTTGAGTCGAGCGACCAGTCGTGGTCCGGAGTGGCCGCCGCAGCAGTGACTCCCCACGGGATGGCTGCTGACGTAGGCTTCTCTACCGATACCAGTACTGGAAGCGCTGCCGCGACCAGTGCCGGTGGCGATGACTACCGGTAACGTAGCGATGCCTAGATGATGACTACTGGTACTCGTGGATGACTAGATGGCTATGGATAGATATGGACTATGTGACTGCCAACATGACCAAGTATCAGTAGTTAGATGACTAGAGAGAGTACCCCGCCCAGGGCAGCAGGTCTCGGAGTCGACAGACCTAATTTAATAATGACATACACATAAATTTAGTACTTTGCGCATTAATGTATCCCCGCACATGTACATCATCCCCGCGCCGCCCCGCGCGCTACTCCCAGCCCCGGAGTACATCGATGACAGTATATCTGGTACACAGGCGACACGACATTACGAGTACAGGTGTGAATTACAAAAAGGGCAGTTCCCCAGAATTAGAAAATCAACACAGCAAGCCGCCTAAAAGCGGCCCGAAAAGAGTACAGGTAGTAAGGATTACTGTACAGTCAGTAGGGGTGCAGGCAGTAGTCGGCTCTAGTACCCGTAGTCGCCGACAAGGATTGGACGATACCGCCTGATGTAGTAATCCTTAATCCTTACTAGTAGTCACCAATCTCGCTATATAATTACATGAGCTAGCAGCAGAAGGCGATATCGGAAATCACCAAAATAAAAGGCAATCAGAAAGGTCCTCTACATCGACTGCGGGGTGGAAGCAGGAACATGAGAAGACGCAGAGTGGGCACGAGCACACGCATCAGACTTGGCCATCTGCACACCGGCAGAGAGAATGCCGCCCAGGGTACCATGCACGCAAGCCGAGACCCGCTGCAACAGCCCCCGCCGTGTGCGCGACATGTGACGGCGGAACTCAGCAGGTTGGCCGGCGACAAAGTTTCGAAGTGCCTGAACGGATTGACCACGAAGAAAGCAAGAGGTCGGGGCGGAAGGACTCTCGCTATATCAATCCTTAATCTGGCTAGTATTAACGCTATGTCGCTCGCTACCCTCGTCAGCAGAGAAGCCTTAATCCTTATTTTATTTCCGGCGTTCTGGTACCAGTAGCGACTAGTCACTACCGTACCGGGTACATTTGCGCCGCCGACGGTGCGCTGGCGCAGTGGGGCAGGGCGCTCATCCGCGCCATCATCCCGCCAGCAACCCGGCAGAATCGCAGAAAACCAAGGTTCCCGCACCCTGTACACGGTTCCAGTACCTCGTAACCGTATGGGTCGCCCCGAATAATGTTTATCGGGATAGCGACGATGACTAAGGCGTGCTGCTGTTGCTCGACTGCTCGCACCATCCAGAGTGCGAGCAGAGTCGGCGCACTTGGCGCAAGCCACAATGTAGGCCCCGCCGATGTGCGCCAGGTGAGCAGCGACACCCTGCTCCTGTTTCTTTACGTTATCGACTGCACTTAATTCATGTAGCCACAGCTAACGACGAGGGCGATAAAGTAAGGGCAAGGAGCCGGGGGTGAGGATGATAGGAGCGGAATTCGAAATGGCAGCCATGGTAATCATTACTGCCTACAACAACAACTTGCTAATGTAAGTATAATCCTTGCCTATACCATTAATACCAGTACGTGTACAAAGGTCGAAGAAGTTACGAAAAGCGCGCGCAAGCGGCGGGAAGGGGGTGGGGCCACAGCGGGAGGTGGTGTAACCTTGTTAGTAGCAACTGGTGAGATGTCCAAACGCTAGCGATGGGCCTCTCGTGGCGCGGCGGGTGTGATCCTATCTGCATCAGTTGTAGACACCTGCGACGTCAGGTTCTGGTGATTTGATTCTGCTCGCTGCTTTCTGATGACAACGCCAGGTGGACGTTGCCATCGGCCGCCCCAGCGCCACGTCTGATAAGGCGCCGGTGCCGCGCGGATGATGTCAGCAGTACAGGTCGTACGAGTATACCTGAACCGGCCTCCTGATAATGGGTACTTGCCTGGGTTTGTTAGGGTTTACAACACCATACAGCCCTAATCTTCGTGCCAAGTACTACAGGGTACCTGTACCCGCCCCTCCTGTACTCCTTTACGGGCAGTAATGTACGGGTAGCTGTACTGTACTCAGATACACGAGTACAGGGTTCTTTTCCCCGCGCCCGGGGCGGGGCGGGACCCAGAGTACAGGGTACCCGGGTACTTGTACTCGTCGTAATCGTCGTCAGCGCGGCGGAGTACAGTCACGATGGTGCTCATGTTACTTAATATATGGTACAGTCAGGAAGGTGCTGGTCAACAGCAAGCAGATCGACGACCTGCGCGCGCCGGGTCCGGATCCGGCGCGCGCGGGTCGTCGATCTGCTTGCTGGTGTCCCAGCAGCACCATCCTGGCCTCCTCACCCCGGCCGCGCCCGGTCGCCCGGGCCAGCCCACAGACAACCACCGACAGCTCAGGCGGCAATCCTAGCTGCGGCAGTCTTGGCTACCGCGCAGTCACACCGATCTGCTTCGTCAGGCCACGCCGAGGAGGCCTGCAAGGGCGCCCCTGGCGTGCCGGTTCCCGCGGCACGTCAGGGAGGTTCGGCAACAGCGGACGAGGGGCTGGTGCGATGCGGCATCTGCCGGCGGTAGGCTGACGCGGCGGGGGCTGGTAGTGCGGTGCGAGGCGATCGGAGCATGACGCCCTCGGGGAAGGGCGGCGGCAGCGGGGGCAGCGGGGGCGGGAGCCACCCGCTACTGGGGCTGTCTTGCGCGCTGCTGTACGCCGGGACGGCGGTGTCCATGAATTTTGTGAACAAGGCCACGCTGGAGGTGCCGCCCCTCCCCCCCCCCCCCCCCCTCCTTCCCGCAACCCCCTTTCCCCAACACCCCCCTTCCCCTCTCGGTTTCACGGCTGCTGGTCCCAAGCGATTGGGCGGGCCTGCTGCACAATGTGGGCAGCGTATATCCCACCGGGGCCGGTGCCTTCCTGGAGATGGCGCGCCTGAGCTGTGTACCTCTGTCACCGCCCCATTCTGCGGGCGCCAGGTGTTCCCGCTCGCATGGACGGTGCTATTCCTGCAGATGGTTACCACCGTGCTGGTGATCCTGCCGCTGTGGATAGCGCATGTGGTGGTGTTCCCCCCCTTCTCGTGGGCCATGGCGAAGCAGCTGATGCCCATCACGGTTTTCTACACCTCCAACACCGCCTTTGCGCTCCTCGGCCTGCAGAGCATGAACATACCCATGTGAGTTTCCAGCCGCCCCTCTGCGTCCAGAAATTTTCAGCGGCTCAGCGCAGGCCGGGCGGTGGGCCGCAATGCTGTCCCAAACTACGCCTGCGTTTGGGGCGTGTCGGGCGCATCATGAGAGCCAACCGGCCACCGGCCCTCACACGCAACCGTCTGGCGGACTGACATGAGTGCCACCGGGCGCGCGCAGGTTCTCCACGCTGAAGCGCCTGACGCCCATGATCGTCCTGCTCTTCAAGGCCATATACACTCGCAGCTGGCCCAGCCGCGGCACGACGTACAGCGTGATGTTCGTCGTCCTGGGCTGCGTCGTGGCCGGCCTCGGCGACCTCACATTCCATGCGCTGGGGTACATGTACGCCTTGAGCAGCTGCTGCCTACAGGCGACATACCTACTGCTGGTAAGACCCTCAACCAAGTACCCGTTGCAGCATGTAATGCGCATCTACTTGGCTTTCAACTGGATGGGCTGCCTGCCTCTTGCGCAGGTTGAATTCAAGGGCAAGGAGCGCAACGTCGGGTCGGCCGAGATGCTGTTCTACAACGGCATGCTGTCGTCGCCCTTTCTGCTGGTCATGATGCTAATGACCGGGGAGAGCAAGTCGGCGGTGCCCACCTTTCTCGCCGCGTCCGCCGCGCGGCCCGTGTTCCCGCTGCTGCTCGCGTCTTGCTCGGTGCTCGGCACTCTGCTGAACCTGTCGCTGTTTCTGTGCACCATCAACAACTCCGCGCTCACCACAACAATCGTGGGCGTTCTCAAGGGGGTCGTGGCGACGGTGCTGGGATTTTTCCTACTGGGCGGTGTGCAGTTCAACGTGATCAACGTGATCGGCATCGCGCTCAACACCCTTGGCGGCATATGCTACACAACGTTCAAGTACAAGGAGAAGTCGCGGCAGGCCTGGGCCGGGCAGGCTGGGTATGCTGCCAGTCAACCGCTACAGATTGACGTGCGCACACCGCAGTCGTCGCCACAGAAAGACATACAGATGCCTGTGCTGCGCTCCCCGGCTCATCTTTCCACAGGGATGCATTTATCAGAGCCCAGGGAGCGCATCCTTGAGCATCCAGCTGGGGCACCCCGTTAGCCCCCGCCGCACCCTTGCGGTTTCACTAGCAAGACACGAACGCCCCTCGTTCCGTGGAGGCGCATGGTCGCCTATGCGTAGAACAATTCATATTGGTCCTTGCCCCAGTTGTTTGGTGAGTGCACACATTGCTGGCATGTAATCAAAGAATCTTTAAAAAGAAGTAGTAATGCCCCCCGCCCTCCTCCTTTTCGGAACCAGTCATTGCCTTCAGCACTTGGTTTCATGCTGTGCTTTCAAATAGGGTCGAAAACTCCACTCTTGGAGCTTACTCTCACTAAGATGTGTTGGAATTGAATGATGCAGACATATCTCACTGCGGTTTTTACGCTTTCCCTCATATATCCATTGTGTGACATGACAATATGAAATAGAATTACAGATATTTATTTGTTTGCGGTTTGGCGCACAAAACAGGTCGCAACACGTGTGATCTCCACAGGCTGCGAGGACTAGACGAAAAGCACTCTATATCTAGCGAGCTGGTTTAGTATTCGCACCACTGCCCACCGCAGTATGCGCAATTGGTGGTGTTCGCATTGCAGTAAGGCTTGGTGGCAAAGTCACCGAGACACTCTCCACCGAAAAAGCAGTGAGGCTCGACGCGCTCGACGCCGGCAGCCACATCAAGGGCGTTCTGATTTGCGAGATCTGACACGGTGTTTGCAAGCGCCTCGACAAGGGTGTGAAGCTGCGTCGCGTCCTGGGCCTCCAGCACGTACTCGGAATTTCCAGTGAGGTTGATGAGCCCATCGTAGTTTGGCTGAACGCCAATAGCTACGCCAATGATTGTGTAACCCTCGACAAAACGCATGCGGCGGGAGATCGCGATGATGTCGTCGTCGGACTCGCCGTCGCTAACGACGATCACGATCTTCTTGGGGCCCTGGGTGAACTCCTTGCGGACCTCTGTAAGCGCGTGTCCCATCTTGCTGTTGCCGCCAAGGCTGGGGTACCACAGGCTGAAAAACTGGTGCACCGCTGGAGCAGAGTCGGCGCGCACGTCGTCGATCGGCAGCTGAACCTTGTACTCTTTCTTGTGCGAGTACGACGCAATACCCACGCGTAGGCACTCGCCAATCGGCATCTGCAGAAGCTCGGCCAGAGAGAAGGCGCGCACGGCCCACCAGTTGTTGTGCCCGATGCGTTCCATCTTGGTGCCGCTCCTGTCCTCGGATATGCTGCTGGAAAGGTCGTAAAGCAGCATCACCTGTGTTTCGCCACCCGCGATGTTGGTTAGCGAGTATCAGGAGGGGAAAAACAAACTTGGGATGAAAATAAAATGGGAGGCGACGAGGCGGCGACTAGTCGCGAGAGAACACGTACCTGAGTGGCGGCGGGGCTATAGCCGTCCTGGCACGCCAGCAACGCGGGTCCGCATTCGATCCATTCGCCATTGTTGCAGTAGCACTCCTGGTTATCGCTGCTGATGCCCCAGGCGCCGTGACGGGTGCGACCACCGACGTCGAGGCTCTCGCAGGGCTTATCGGGCAGGGGCTCGCAGCTGACCCAGCGGCCACTGCGGCACATGCACCGCTCGCCCGCGGCGTCGTACCACTCGCCGGGGTTTATCCACTGGTTGTCGCGCACGCAGCGGCGGCTCAGATACTGCGTAAGGGAGCGGCCAGCGGAGGCGTCCGCGGGTTGAGCCGCAAGGAATAGGACGGCGGCCACGCAGGCCGCGAGCGCGACAGGTGGGGCCATGATGTGTGGCGGCCTGGAACTCGACGGGATGGCGAACGCAAGACTGAGCGCGCCGGCGCGTCGTAAGAGTAGCGAATATGTAGCGCAGCACGATTATCGGTGACAAGTTGGAAGGGCTGGTGGAGGGTGCAGGGCCGAAACACTGTCGTCTGTGGATGAGGAAGGCGCTGGGTGGGGTACTGTGGTGACTGCGCAGGTAATGCGACTGCCTTTGTTCCTCACGAGCGGCAGGCACTTGTCTGGTCACTGCCCCCGGGCGGCGGGCGCCCAAACGTCGAGTGTCAGCGACTCCTCGAGGCCTAAGCAAACCTCGCGAAACGGCGCGCGTGCTACGGGCAACACTCCGCCAACAGACTGCAATTTTTGACTTCTTGGTTACAGGGAGAGCGTCATGAGAATGCACGGAAAGTACTGCACGGAACAGACTGCAACGTGTACGCGCGCGCCAGCATTATGCACGGCGTCGAAGTTGTACGGGTACGGGTAGTAATCTCCTCAGTGCCGACGAAATAAGTCGATAATTTTAAGCAGTACAGGTACGCCCCACCGCTGAAAATGCTCTGGCGGTGAACTGGTTTCGACACGACTGTTGCCGCCAGTCCGGTCCGTGGCGTGGCCGGGGGCGAACAAAAGGATTAATCATTTTTCCCATTCGTAAGTTTAGGGTTTTAGGGATGATTACTCCGTGAGAGGATTACCAGTACTGTACCAGGCGGAATCCTTACCTGAACCAGGAGGGGGTAGGAAAATGAGTTGGACCATAGGGGGTTATTTTCTGAAGGCGCCCCCCCCCCCCCCCCCCCTCCCCCCCTCGCCAAAAGGGCGGGCAGGGCGCCCACACTACTGCGTAATGTATTGAGGCGGGGTCATGGCGCGCGGGGGGGGGGGGGGGGGGGAAGGGGGGGGGAAGGGGAGGGGCATATATAGGAGTATACACCGGTCGAGGCAATGCCTTCAATTGCAATGTAGATGTGTTTTGAGCAATGTTAGGCATGCATCAATGTGCTGCCGGATTGACCTTAGGCACTTGCAAATTGTGGGCCCAACAAATGCCACAACCACCACAACCAGAGTCTCCACTTTGTGGTGGGGGCGGAGCATCTGCCGCTTAACAGATCCCCGCATCGCTTGCATGTAGCTTCTGCGTGAAAACATCCATCGCCACCTTCTCAGGAACCGTGTACTCCTCTGGCAACATCATCCCATGACACGCGGTGGCATATATAGTGGTTCCACATGCTGTCGTACTTCCACCGCCGCACAGTTTTCTGGCAAGCAAAAAAGCAAGCCTAGCACGTGATGGGCATGTTGGTGCATGATTGACAGCTCGCCTCATTAGCTCCGAAACCACGTTGAGATATCAAGCCCGAAAATGTGCCGATCGGATTTGGATGTCATCATTCGATAATATTTAATCCTTATTAATTTATACCTGTAGCTTGGTATAGAGTGATTTTTATGTACCGGCCAGAACTGGGCCAAGCCCACAGTACCATAGTACTTCACGCCCCTCCGACTCGGCTTCTTGGGTGGCCCCATGATGAAGCCGTCGCCGAAGTACGGGCACAGAGATGAGGCCTGCCCACCCACGTCCATGTCGACGGTATATATGTTGAGGTGGCTCCCCTTGGCGGCGGAGCCCGGCCGCCGCGTATGCGGCACTGCTCGGCTTGGAAGAGAGTTATCCGTCGATGTTGGTGACGCAGGGTGGAACAACGCCACAAAAGCCACAAAGCGTTGCTAGGGATGTGATTGCGCAAGATGTGGGTCCCGATATGTAGCCGCATCTTCTTCTGCGCCACCAGAACTCGGTTGTCCTCCATCCCCGGCTATGTGGCACAGACGACTTTGCACTGAAACCGGAACACATTGCATCATGGGGCCCACAAAACTTCCCGAGGTAATCCGTACGATAGGGCGAAAACTACCCGAATGTAAGATCCGATATGCGGTTCGCGCAGTTAGCGCAGTACAGTAGTATGTGTGCACCTGTGGCAACTCGACGCGCACATAATAGCGCGGCCCATTACCCATGCTCTAGCCTCTAGCAAGCCCACGACTGCCAACCACCGACACCGCGACTGCCCGTAGCGCCAGAATTACCTCTTTATGCGGCGATGGTGGGCGAGTTGCAAGCAACCGCTACGGCCACGCAGGCGGCGTGCTGCGGGATCTCCGTGGCGATCCCGCAGCAACCGATATGAGCGCCGCCCCAACCATAAACTTTGCACCGATGGCACAAGCTCCGTCAGACCGGCTAGGGGAAAACGTACACTATTTACGCCTTATTTTGACTAAACTTCTATCCGAGCGGTTTTGGCCCTAAAGGCGTATGGTGTCAGCAAAGCGCGAATCCTTATTGATGGGGATAGTCGTCAATCGGGCGGCAGTCCCGAGGGTGGACCTCGCGGCCGCCGTCCCGGGACATATACGCGCGCCCCAAGCCAGCCGTGATCGTCCTCGAAGGGGTTACGGAACTATGGAGATAGGGCTACGGGGTGGGCAAGAGCTGGTGAGGTGAACGGGGGTGCGCTAGCGGATACATGATTCGCCGCCCGCAGCAGTGCCGGGCGGGTACTTCGGGCGGCGTGACGCGGACGATCCCTCGTCGCAGGGCCGCGGCGGGCGCGGACGGATTATTCGTACCGTATTCGGATCGCGAAATGTCGTACGGGTTACCGCGGGAAGTGTTGTGCCGATCATCAGGACTAGCTTTTGTGACGTCGTAAGTGAGGTCTTGCCCCACAGTCTTTGCCGCCGTCGCCGAGCGAGGTGATAAAGAAACGGTCGTGGTACAATATGGAGGGGATGAACTTGGTCCGCCTCCCCATATGGACATACATGTATGATAACAAGTGAGCTAGGACAGACATGTTGATCATTTGGATTGGCAGATCCGCCGCCTTATCAAAGACAGTGAGCAAGCATTGGTTTATGTGCCCGAGCAGCACCGCCGCTCTCCAACTCCGATCCAGCGACGGGCTAGCCTCGAGGTCCGCGTGGCCAGCCATGGTTGGCAAAGCGGCAAGATTCTCTGCCATGGCAATGGACATTGGCACAGTCATCTTGTCGTTCGGGTTGAACAACGCATCAATGTTTGGGACACCTAGCATCTCCATGAAGCGACCCAAGTCTGCGGGGGTAGGTAAGGCCAGCATCGTCAATCATCACACCAGACTCGCTCTACTTCTCTCGGGTGCGGAGCCGCTATTTAAAAAATATTTTCGTCGAAGTTCACAATCGTGTTCCCATGACCCAAACAAAGGTCCAGAAGAGGCAGTGGCGAAACGAGTGCGAAGAGAGGATCACATGAAGAAGGTAGCTGCACAGTCTCAAACAACTCGCACAACGCCGGTCTCCGGACCTGTGCGCCATTAGACGCGAAGCTGTGGAGTAGTGGTCCATGCGTTTGGTGCGGTCCACCTGGAGCCCACCACCACTCAAAGAAGTCACGAAGGAAACTAAGCTGGTCATTAGTTGTTCCGTGAGCGCATCAGTGCGCCGCCCCGGCGATGGGTATTCTCTGGTAGTTCACTCTACCTAGGCTTGCCACTGCTAGGCCGGTGAAGTCCTTAGTTCGCAATGTGAATGTTGCCGGTCGCTACCCGGTGTGCCAGCGTACGTCTCCATACGGAAGCGAGGTTAGTGAACTTCATGTTGCAAGAGCCACCATGTTGCAAGCACAAGCATGATGCGCAGTTGTCCCGACTGTCGTGCCGGATAGCGATCTCAACAGCGACCCCATCAATCATCGCAACCACTGGCGATGAAGTTTTCGAGGTCGAGGCAGAGGAGATTGGCACTTTGCTGGGTGGAAAAAACTCCTTCATGTTCTCATCAACCTCTCCGTCATGGCTGAATCTGCATATTGAATAATGCGTGCATATAAGAGATGATAACAAGGCAGCATAGAAAGGTAAGTCGCACCACGTGGCACTTAGGCATTGGGAAAGTGATGGCACATACATACCCCCGTGTCGTCAATCAAGAGATTGCCTGGCGTTCTAAGTCCCAGACAGCCTCGATGGATGGACATTGAAACCGCATATGGCACGAACCATCTGGCGGCCGTCCAGACGCCATCCGAGAGTGATGATATCCATATCGGTCTGCTCGAAGCCCTTGGGCTTGTAGTGCCCAACGATGGCACGGGATATAGTATCCAATATTGCGGGATGACTTTTTTCTCGCCTGATGCACTGCAACAAAAGTTGACGGAGGCATGGGACATCACTGTTTGACAAAAGAAAATTAAAGAATTTGCCTATATGAAGTAACTTGACAGTTGAATCAGCGATGCGTCGATTTTTCAGAAAATTTCAAAAGAACGGGTTCTATATCACTGGCCTACAGTTCCATGAATTGCATTGCCAGCGCTTTGAAGTACCTGCAGCGAGCGTTTGCATTGCCAGCGCTTTGAAGTACCAGAGTTTTTTTTCCATTACCATCAGCGAGTAGCGAGTACCAGTACATACTCATAGCCTCCCAACCGTGAGATCGTAATCGGACGGCTGTGTAATTGAGGACCGTGGGCGGGCGGGTGGGCAGGTGGGTGGGTGGGTGGATTATAGTACTTAGTAGTACATGCCAGTAGATAAGCGCTTTAGTCATGCACCTATAGGCCCGATCCGCTGCACTATACGGGTACCCGTACGGCAATAAACTTCACCGCCGAAAAATCGACGCTTCGCTGGACAAGTCCACCACCCTCTGCAAGCGATTTATATGCGGAATGAACATGTACATAGTCAGGTAGAAATCACAAGCGCAGCAGCAGTAGTGCTATCAAGCCACATAACACGAATATTACCCGGAGACAGCAGCAACATCTACCTTGCTATCGTCATTCAAAGCTTGAAGGCGGCTCGCTGTGTTGCTACGGTCGATGCCTCGGATGTTTGATAGAGTCCATGAGTTGTGATGCTGTCCGATACCCGTCGCTGAAGGAGTGCTCGGGCAAGATAGTGCTAGCTCGGTCACAGAGGGCCATCAATGCATTGTCTCAGGTTCTGGCACGGGGCACATGCTAATAGGCTGCTCGCCTAGTCCTGTAGATACCAGCCATCGCAGGGCTTGCTAGGGGCAAAGCCGCGGGTA
The DNA here is from genome assembly GCA_006384855.1 of Tetraselmis striata. Lineage (NCBI taxonomy): Eukaryota > Viridiplantae > Chlorophyta > Chlorodendrophyceae > Chlorodendrales > Chlorodendraceae > Tetraselmis > Tetraselmis striata. Next base: position 22,366 of record VCJN01002053.1, read on the forward strand.
TCCACCACGGTGCTTAAGGAAACATTCGCCGGCAGCTTGCCAGCGCGGGCGAGGGCATGAATGTGGAAAGGACGATAATGAAGCGCCAGAGGCTGACGCCATGAGTTGTCTTTCGGGGTGGCTGGCAATCTCCACAGAGGTGCACCGCGGCACACCCTCTTGTGGCCCTCATCGCCCTGTGACATATGGTAGACAACATAAAAAATGAATCAGAAACCATTTATGTTCAGATTTCCAAAAAATAGTTAGAACCATTTCCAAAAACCCACTCTCTTACCGACTGTGTTGCCGCCCAATCAATAGTAGATGGAGCAAGCAGTGGAGGCGTCCTTTCGGAATCTTGAGCTATCTGACCATCAGAGCCACCCGCATACGTAGCAATGAATCAAGCAGCGTTAATACCTCAACAAAAAGTCGTTTGGAGCAGTTTGGAGGCTGATAAAACATGCATGTCATGGTATGCACATCATATATGTAAGTAACAAACTGAAAACATTAACCACTGGTAACCAAGAGTTAACATCAAGCGACATGGCAGGCGGGGGCTTGTGGGGGCTACCTTCTCAGATGTGTTGGGCAAGATTGTCGCAGAGTCGACAGCAAGACCCGCATCCCCCCTTCCCCTCTGTCTTCATCTTCCGTGTCCATGGTTGTGCGCGGCACAAGAGATACATACTGTTGAGGCTGGGCGTCGGCGTCCGGTAACTCGAAAGTCACTGGCGACAGGAGCCGGTCGGCTGATTGCAGTTGCTCGGCTGATGCGCCCCCCTGAGATTGCGTGGCCGACAGGCTGGCATGTCGGCTGAAAAGCGCGTGCAGACTCGTCACTCGAGGCGGCTGGGGCATGGGACCCCCCCCGCTGCCAGCCAGCACATACACCGTGCTTGGCCCTCAGGTGCTCCACAATCCCGACAGAATTGCTTCCACGCTCGAAAGAGAGTGCACTTGACAGGTAGGGGGGGGGGGGGCAGCTCTGGCAGTTGTGTGTCGGCAGCCTCCTCTTGCTTCCGCGTCATGGCCTCGCAAAAGCGGACGTGGGTGGCGGTGGCACCAGCGTTGCGAGGGAGGCTGACAGTGGCAGTGGCGGTAAGTGAGCGGAGCCCTTGCCTGGCCCTCTCCGCCAGCGTAGGGCTGTCGCCGCCCCCGCCTCTTCATCGCACACGGCGTCTGCCCCGTTCCCCGTTCCGTTGTCGCAGGTTGGGGCGCCTTAAGCTAGGACACGGCCGCCACCGCTGCCACAAGAGCGGATCGTGCGTCGGCCGTCCATCACGCTCAGTGGCGGGTGTGATATCGGCCGCTAGCTGAATATTTTACCCGCAGGGCCATCTTCATGCGAGCTTGTGATGCCATCTTGGAAGGCGAGGCGACGCGAGGGCCGTGATCGCCGCGTCCCGTGCCATGCACGCCGACACATGGCTACGTAAGCCACGAATTGGAGAAATACACGAAATAAACACAGATACATAACGAAAATATTACGCAATACTGCTCAAAAAATCTGGCCCTCCGGAACTCCCCCCCCCCCCCCCCCCCCCCTTCCCCCAAAAGGGCATGACAGATCTCCAAGATTACACAAAAATTGTCGGGCTTATTTCGATGTCTATAGGCAAGATACACCTCTAGGACATGCCCAACGCCCTTAAAATGCACCGGACTCCCATATAAATAAGGCCATCCCCTAGCGAAAACTACCCCTTCCTGCCTGAACTCATTTTCCCGCCGCCCCCGGGATGATGCCCTACAGGATCCGCCGCCCCGTAGTACTTTACCATTACCCGACTATACCCAGTCACCGCCCAGTGCAATAACTAAGAATTACGAACTAAACCCCGTCGCGAACTACAAACACGCATACCGCTTTGAGAAATCGGTGGGCTTCCGTGGCGATTGAAGCGGGGGCGGTGCTCGACCGGGACCGCTCGGGAGTCGGCGACTTTACACGTGAGACGAGTGGGCTGCGCCCAGCAAACCGCTCGCGGCCGTCAGATTTGACGCTGGCGGGGTGGGGGCCCGGCGTGCGATTACATGATCGATTTCGCGTGCGTGTCCTCCACGATAGACCCCCACTTGGGGCAACGACCCCCGCTGGTGCCTCGAGATCGCGGTGACCGAGGCGGAGCACAACAAGCTGGCGGCGGACCGGGCGTCATCTCCCGCCCCGGTGCGAAGTGTTCACCGGTACTACCACGGTTGAGGACCACGGCCGCATCGGAAAATCCGCTTTCACGGTGGTCTACATCTGCGGTGTTGCTTGCTGTGCGCAACTTCCATGGCGGCCCTTCCCCCCGACTTCATGCTTCCTTCGTGGTCATTCCCTCTAGGCTCTTCGGAGCTTTGTCGCCAACCATCCCGCTGAGTTCCGCCATCACATGTCGCGCATGCAGCGGGGGTTGTTGCAACGAATCCTTGCTTGAGTGCACGGTACCTTGGGCGGCATTGTCTCTGCCGGAGTTCAGACGGCCAAGTCTAATGCGTCTGCCCGTGCTCATTTCGCACTCTCTTTTGGTGGTGCTTCCACCTCGCAATTGTTGTAGTGGACGTTTCTTATTGCCTTTTCGGGTGATTTCTTGATTGCCTTTTGCAGCTAGCTCATGTAACTGTACTACGAACTAAAAAAGGATAAAAAATTACATGAGGTAGCAGCAGAAGGCGATATCGGAAATCACCAAAATAAAAGGCAATCAGAAAGGTCCTCTACAGCGACTGCGGGGTGGAAGCAGTAACATGAGAAGACGCAGAGTGGGCACGAGCACACGCATCAGACTTGGCCATCTGCACACCGGCAGAGAGAATGCCGCCCAAAGTACCATGCACGCAAGCCGAGACCCGCTGCAATAGCCCCCGGCGTGTGCGCGACAAGTGACGGCGGAACTCAGCAGGTTGGCTGGCGACAAAGTTTCGAAGTGCCTGAACGGATTGACCACGAAGAAAGCAAGTCGTCGGGGCGGAAGGACCGCCAAGGAAGTTGCGCATAGCCAACAGCACCGCGAAGATGTAGACCACCGTCAAAGCGGGCTTCCCGAGACGGCCGCGGTCCTCAACCTCAAAAGGGTAGTACCGGTGAACACTTTGCACTGGGGCGGAAGACGCCCGGTCCGCCGCTGCCAATTTAGCATGCTCCGCCTCGGTCGCCGCGATTCCCGGGATGCACCAGCGGGGGTCGTTGCTCCAAGTGGGGCTCGTGGAGGACACGCACGCGAAGTCGATCATGTAATCGCACGCCCCCCCCCCCCCCCCCCCCACCCACCCCGCCAGCGTCAAGTCCGACGGCCGCGAGCGGTCCGCTGGGCGCAGCCCACTTGTCTCAAGGGGCAAGTCGCCGGCTCCCGAGCGGTCCCGGTCAAGCACCGCCCCCGCATCAATTGCCACAGATGCCCACAGATTCTTCAAAGCGGTATGCATGCGGTGCTTGTAGTTCGCTACGGGGCATATGGGTAGATGATCCACGATGAAATCCGTGGCGCTCCGGTTCGAGCCATCCGTAGAGCGAAGCCATAAGGGATCAATACCACACGTGGGGCCAAGGCAAGTGACAAGCGCGGAACCTCCGCGCGGGCGAAGGCCCAGAACCCGCGCAGCGGCGGCCGAATAAGCAGCATGGGGTATCTTGCGGGCGGACTCGTGATACGACTGGAAAAGCGATAGGGAGCCCGGCCCGCACGCGCTGTACATGCGCAGGGTATCAAGTCGCGAGGCCGCTGCACCAGTACGTTGGAAGCTGAGATCGAGGGCCACGCACGAAGTCACGCAAGCGAATCGCACGGCTGAGGTGGCGTTGGGCAACCATGGTCGTGGGTTGATCATCGGAGGTCGCACCCGAACCCGTACCCGAGGGTGGAGCAGTATAACCTGGCAGCGATTCTGGGAGGGAAACAGTCGCTGCTGACGGAGGGTGTGCCACTAATTCGCCCGGCGACGGTATCTTCAGTTATCTTTATTACGAACTAAACCCATCCATCACTGACAATGACAGATTACTCGTAATGACTACTTGTACATTAATCGTCTACTACATTGTGCGACTGCTAATCCTTACTCAAGGAGCGGCCAGCTCGAGGGACGATGAGGATAAAATTCATATTTGCATATTTTAAAACAATAATAATCAGGGTGGCATCAATCGGTTTGACATGTGCAGGCTTAGTGCAGCCGTATTAATCGGATTGCTGAGACCCACACGTTTACGCCTATAGTACTGTTAGGTCTATATGGGGGCGCGTACCGCGGACGTGTATAAAGGATACCGCGCAAAACACACCAGGCTCTGGGTACCCACATGCGGATTTGTGTGGTACATGTCCTTACAGGACGTGTAATACTGTACCCTGTACAGGGTACACTGCGCATTAGCTACTACGGCATGTGGCTTGCTGGGCCGCCTCCGGCTCACGCACCGCCAGCTACGGGCCCCACACACCGAAACACCAGTCACAAAAGTACCTACAGGCGGTCCACAGGCCACGCGCGCGGTTGAACCCGAGTCGGAGCCGTTTGGAAGTGGAGGCAGGGTCACCGCTCGGCGCAATATATATCGCCCGACTGGCGCTTCGTCTATAGCGGACAGGGCGCGAAAGTGTCGTAGTCCGGGGGCGGAGACCGCCCGGACCGCGCTTTGCCACCTACCGGAGTGGCGCTGCTGACTTCCCTGCGGACGAACTGCGGGCGGAGCTGGTTCAGCGGCTCAAAGTCAGCGTCGGGGCTTTGGCGACCGGCGTACAGCTGGCGCCATGTTCCAGGCGGCGGCGGCCGTGAAGGCGGGACGACAAGAGGCGATAGGTGGGCGAAGGCGGCGAGCCCGTAAACGCGGCGGAATGAGCGATGAGGACGTGGCCTTTATAGACGAGGCAAGGACCCTCGCTGGGAGGTTGCGGAGTGGACTGTGGCAACCTTTCTGCGAGCCACCCACTGGCAACCGCTTGCACCCTGGCTGGGGCCTGTCCTGCACTTGCAATTTCACTAGAGCGGCTCAGCGACGGATCGAATATGGGGGGGGGGGGGGGGGGGGGGGTGGGTGGGGGGGGGGGGCATCAGGGTTCAAGCCCTGTACGCTTTGCGGTAAAAGCTGCGAATTGGGCAGCGAGCCACTGCGTGCAGACCACGTATGCTGCGCGCTCGAGTGCAATGGTGGATCTATTTGCTTTGCGTGCCGGGTACTGGGGCGGCAGGGTTGTCATGAAACTGTCGGTCCGCAACAGCAGGCAGGTGTTCGTCCTTAACAGCGCTTCATGCCATGTGGCGATGCGTCCAGATCTGGGCGAAGTACGACTCCAACGATGATGGATCCATCGGTTTTCGGGAAGTCAAAGACCTGATGACGGAGATCAACGAGGACATTGCGCCATCGGACCGGGAAGTGAAGATGTTGGTTAAGGTTGCGGACGCGGATAATTCCGGCACCATCGACAAGCAGGAGCTCAGGATCCTGATTGGACGGTGGTTTTGTGCTGGCTGGTGCGTGCCCGGCCGTTGCCTCTCTTGCCCCTGTTGTACGGCACCCACGCGCTGCTCCACCTTGCGGGTTGGTGCTGCGTCCCTTGACATTCTCGGCGACATTATCGTTACATTCCGTCCGGGTGCCTTCAGAGGAGAAGAACCGAAAGTGGAACCTCGCGAATTTCAACCGGGAGGTGAAGCAGGCCTTCCAGGGGTGCATGCATGTGGACCATGTGGAGCAGCATGCAGTCGTAAAGAGCCCGGGTGAAAAGGAGGCCAACTTCTGGAAGAACACGACGCACAACATGGTGCAGAACTACTCAAAGCCAAACACGGCCGCGCACTCGGAAATCGGGTCGGCTTAGGCTGTGCGTCCTAGGTAATCATGCCATCGTGCAGCCCTGGTCTTGCAAGTGCCTAGCTACGTGGGTCCGCATACTTGAGCGCGCTCGGACGTATCAGCGATGCTGAAAACCTGCTCCATTTCAAGGGCATGTAGAATATTCTTTCTTAATAACTCGATCACTGCGCCCACCTGGCGAGGAGGAGCTTTGGATGCTGGCGCTGTGCTAGGCATGTCATGCCGGCGCACCCGTCTGACCTTCTGGGCGGTGACAAATGGGCGGTGATGCTGACATCTGGGAAAAGGGGTTGTATGCATAGAGTGGCGCGCAGGCGCCGGCTGACCCCCCCCCCCCCCCCCCCCCCCCGCCCCCCCCACCCACAGTCCCATACGAGTACAAATCTAGTTGTATGTACGGCTTTCAGTCCCGTAGTTGTAGGAATCTAATGGCACGTCAAGAACGGGCCGAAATGAGATACTGCAATGCGGTAGTCAGATGGCATATACATATGCGTATATATGTACATATATATACATATACACACACATCTATACATATATGCATTGCCGGCGCCATAGTTGCTATGATATGACGTATTGGATGTCAAATTCGATGATATGTTGAATCTCGATATTGAATTCGGCAGGTGAGAACGATTGCGGACCAGTATCGTGGATTCGCCAGGACGAGTTACACACGGATGTCGAAGTATGTCCAGAGTCTTAAGGCGGGGGATTCGTACGTTTTGGTACGCGACAGTACGTTTGGTGACGTGTCACCTACAGAATCAATCTGGGGGTGGGGGGGGGGGCAGTTGCAAACCAGTCAATGAGAAGCGCAAAGAGTGGAGGAGTGGCCCATGCTAAACTGTGCGCGCATCCATTGTACATGGTGGCCGCGGAGCTACGGTCTGGAGTCTCTCCAGGCGGCTGCCCATGGTGCGGCGTCCCCCTTGCTGTAATAGTGCATGAGTCGTGGTGCGTACGAACCATTCCCTGTGCGTTGTTCAATCCATATCACACCGGCATTGGTGCGTGTGCTCTGTGTGGTAGAGAGGGGGCGGGGCAATCTGGCCAAATGGGACATCGAATCGGCATTTCGAGGCTCTGCCACGGAATACCGACACGTCAGGCGATGGAGTCAATCACCACGCGCGCTGCTTCATTCAGCTTCTACGACGGATTACCGCATTCCGTGCGTGTATCACAACGGGGCAGCATACTGAATGTAAGTATAGGCACCCGTTTGCGCATCACAATATCAGGAGGCTTGGCACGGGACGAGGGGGGAGGGGAGGACGGGGGCAGGGGGGCTACGGCGCCGGGCAGCGGGGATGAGCTGAGCGGCATGCTAGAGGAGCAGACTGGGTTTGTGCACGGCCAATGACCTGCTGCATCGGCTGGTGGGGCTCCTGCTGGCGCGGGGGGATCGACAGCGGTGTAACTCTCGCCAGCGGGAGCGCCCACCCCCTCGTCAGAATGGCAGCCCCGGCAGGAGGGCCCCCGTCCGCAGCCCGTGCTTGGAAGTTACCACGTGACAATGCCCAACTGTCCATCCATGCCGAGTGTGTGCCGGCAGCTGCGGCGTGTGGGGGTGGCTTGGCCGTTAATCGCGCTGCGGCGCCGCTGCTAGCTAGTCCGCGCTGCTCAGCACCACCTTTTGGCTGTCCGAGCCGGAGACCACGATGCCCAAGCTGGGGTGCCAGTCCACGCAGGCGATGGAGGCCTGCACCAGCGATGGATTGCGTGATGAGCGTGAGTAGCAGGCAAGGCGGAGGGAAGAGGAAGGGGAGGGGGGGGGGGGGGGGTGGGGAAGGTTGGGGGGGGGGGGGGGGGGGGGTCAAGTGAACACTGTAGACAGAGAAACACGCGGAAGACTGGCAACTCAGACGGTACATGAATCGACCTCATGCAAATGTTGATGGTGATCATTGCAATGCCAATCTGCATGTATCACGCTGCCAACCTAAGCAGTTGCTGGTTGCCTCTTACCACTGTTCCTGCGAAGACCTAGGTGTATAATCGCGACATGATGCCATACATTATGTGTACATATATTCAACAAACGAAGAAAGAGACAAGCAAAGTGTAGACGCATGTGCCCGCGGCATCGAAGGGCTTGGATGTCTACCCATGTCGAAGGCCAAGCTGGCCTAACACCCCCAGCAGCTCTATGTGGTAAGGCTACTCCCCCCCCCCCCCCCCCACTCCCCCCCCCTCCCTCTTAGTATACATACATACATACATATATACATATACATAACCTCACATAATATATCACATACATTCATTGCGTATGTCCTTGTATACATACATCTGCGCTTGTGTGTAGATTTAATCGTATGCACATTGGCGGTTGGGGGGGGGGGGGGGGGGGGGGAAGAGGGTTAACAAGGAAGGAGGGGAAAAGTGGGGGGCTGACCGGGTGCAGCGCCGCCTGGGAGGTGCTCAGGCTCCAGCCCGCGCCGCGCCGCCTCGCGATGGGCAGCAGGCCGCTGTTGGACGTGAGCGCCACCGCCTGCGCGTCCGGGCTGACGGCCAGGTGGTGGCGCAGGTTGGAGCGGCTCTGCGCGCCGCCCAGCAGGGTGCTGCAGTGCTGCGCGACGTCGCACGAGGCAAGCAGCTGGCTGCTGCCGAGCAGCCGATGCACGCCGCCGCCGCCAGCCGACGCTGGGCCTTTGGCGAGCGCCCACTCCTGCACGCATATGCATACGCAACAGCATGTGAGTAGGTGGCGCGCTCAAGCAGCGACTATCGGAGCTCTGGGTGAGCGATGATTTAGGAAGGCAGTGAAGGTCGGCCATAACTGCTAATGGCATCGACAGCATTCTATGTGTGAGGGTCGTCACGGCTGTCGCGCCCACCTGGAGCATGCCGTTGCCAGAGAGCGTGACGACCGACTTCCCGTCGTCGGCAAATCGGAGGGAGGAGCACGCGCCTCCGCCGTGCGACACCGTCCACGCCATAACTTGCGACCGCGCACCGGCCGCCATGTCGAACAGGCGCACGCTGCCGTCGCTGCACCCAGCCCCCAGCAGGCGCCCGTCGCGACTGAAGTCCAGGCTGACCACCGCCGTGTCCTCCGCGCCCATGCCGGCCGCGTCCGCGCTGGACGCGGCGTCGAGCGGCAGCGTGGCTGCCTGCGGGGGGCGACCATGGGCGCGGGCGCCATTGTCAGCTCTGAAACTCGGCGCAGAAATGTTGACACGTAATTGCGGCGCCGGTCGACTATGGGCGCAAGCTCGGAGTCGACAGCCGAGAGCTGTATAGCCGCGGGACTCTCCGCGTCCAAAACATAGGCTGCGAGCTCGTTCTACCGCGAGACTTCCGGTGACGAGACTTAAACCAGGCACGGCTCGTTTAAAGCTGCCTTGCACAGCGTCAGATTGTATACGGTACTATACTTAAATAATGCGACTACCAGTAGACCTCGTACGATTAACACGGTCTTTGGGTCTATCTAAAAAGGGTTTGAAGGCAGGGAAGGGCGTGTGCACCAAACGAGCCCCTGCACCAGTGGAACAGTCTAAGCAATAGCTGAATTTCTGAAGATTCCATCAACACCTGGAAGGCATTGTAGTCATTGCTGTGCAGTCGGTGCGATACTCGGCAAGAGGTTTATTATCTTGAAACTCGCAGACCGGTTGTGTGTATCTCGAAAGACTTCAAATTTAGATAGATGGATTGATTTATAGGCGCTTGATGGGTAGTCGAAGCGTCGGAAGTCTCGTCGGAAGTCTCGGCATTACAAGCTCGCTGCTTTTGTTGTGGATGAGAAGACTCGCGCGGCTGTACAGCTCTCGGCGGTCGACTCCGAGCGTGCGCACAGAGGTAGGGAAGCGGGGAAGCGAAAGCGTGCCTTGAGGAACGTGCGCATGTTCCACAGCGTCAGCCGCCCCGCTGCCTGCCACCCGGCGGCGGCGCTGGTGGCCATCGACGCGGCGAACACCGCCTCCGTGGGGCTGGCGGCCAGCGCCAGCACGTGCCCCATCGGCTCCGACACCGCCTGCGGTCGCACCTTCGCAGCACAGCCGCCAGCCGCACTCAGCAGCCACTCGGAGAGTTCCTAGCGTCTAGGCTATCCTGCCCGGGAAAAACCACCCCCTCGAATCGCATTTACAGCGACTTCAGACAATAATCGATGGCCACCACCAAATCCTAAAATACCAATCGACAGGCGGTTACGATACACATGCATCACTACATCATATATATGTATTCATCTGAACGGCAGCGAAGGTAGCCCAGCGAAACGGTACGTGCACCGGAAAGTAAAGCAACTTGAACGACATACAATGAAAGTAAACCGCTACGACACGGGACACGAGGATCGAGTGTGCATTTCGGGATATAAAACGTCCATTTTGGGAGCCGCTTCTGACCAATATCAGAGAGATGTGACACAGCTACCACTAACTAGTGAATACTAACAAGTTCATATTAGTACGTCTCATACGGATTTTTTTTCCCTGTTGTGAACAGAGATGCAGAATTATACCGTACTGTGCCGCTCACCTCGCCCACGACTCGGCATGTGTCCAGGTGCCACGCCTTGACGCCGGCCATGGAGGTCCCCACCAGCATGATCTTGTTTGCCCGCCTGCACGGCCGCGCCCGCCGCCGTCAGCCCGCCCATACATACAGTATTTAGGCGCTACGAATGCAACACGTACGACGATTAAACACCTATTAGAAGACATTACAATGCGGCATCAGGGAATGGTCTATACCTGCATTATTTAGCCGATATGATATGATTAAAAAGCATTGTTTGGCGTTGTAATGTGGCCGCATCAGGGAATGGTCTATACCGGCATTAGTTAGTCGATCAGAGCATGTGATTAAGAAATCTTGTGGGTTGGTGTGTTGATATCATCGGCAGCCCAAATGTACCCAACAGCAGGGAAACAACTGGTTTCCCGCAAGTACATCGGAAACCAATAATAGTTAGGATTCACCAAACATTTGGGTCATCTCGGTGGTATCAACTCGCATAAAGAGTGCTATCATGTTCATGTTCAGGACTTCAGAAAGGCACAACAGCTCAGGCAGTGCTGCTTGTCATGTGTGCGGTGTTACGACGCCGCCGGGCAGCCGCAGGCGGCGCAGCAGCGCACCTGTCCCAGTCCAGGCTGAGGATGGGGCCACCGGCCTGGAAGGAGGCGGCGCGCGTGTGGCTGTCCGGGCCGTCGCGGGTGCACCCGGGCGCCCAGATGCGGACCGTCCCGTCCGCGGCGCCGCTCGCCACGTGCTGCCCCCCGGGGGAGAAGCGGCACACGGTGACGGCGGCCTGTTGGGGGCGGCAACCGCGCCAAGGGGTGCGAAGAGGGAGAGAGGGAGGGGCGGGGGGGGGGGGGGGAGGGGGGGGGGAGGGGGGGGGGGGGGGGGGGGAGAGGAGGGGGGTTCAGGTTTTAGGATTTAGGTTGGGGATATTTAGGGTTTGGAGAGAGAGAGAGAGGGGGAGGGAGAGAGTCAGGGAGGGAGAGAGAGAGACCTTACACGGAGGTGCAGGTGTTTAAGGGCATCATCGGGTCAGCGATGGTAGGCCCTCTATCTTAGGGTTTGAAACCTAAACCCGGAAGAGGGGGAATAAGGGGATTTCAGGGTTTGGGGTTTAGGCGGGCAATGCTAAGTTACAACCGGAGGGCACCAAAGGACAGCAGTGCGAGAAACGCCACCACGGTGTCAGTGACTACAGCTGGAAATGGGGTGAATTTCCAGCTGTAGCGGACAAACACAATTGACAATTTGACACCCCTGTGAAACTGGAAACGCGATTTCTGAACTCACTGTCCGCGTTTGAATGTGTGTTAGAATCAATCATTCAATTGTATGAACGAATGATCGTTTGGCAAAGGCCCAACATGCTATAATCCCGTGTACTTGATCCTTAGTCAGGCGGCCACACTTGATATATGTCAGAGAAATGATCATGTAATTTAGGCTGAGGAACAAAAGCAGGAGGGGGGGGGGGGGGGGGGGCACCTGGTGGCCGCTCATCGTCTCGAGCACCGAGGGGTCAACCTCCCGCGTGTCCTCCTCTGCTAGGCGCAGCGCCTCCAGCCCTGTTGCCCACGCGCCGCCGCTGCCCCCCACCAGGCGGTCGCCTGCCTCAGCGGCGCTGCCCGGGTGCGCCGAGTCAGCGCGGCCCGGAGGGCCGCTCGACCTCAGCCAGCGCTCGGTCGCCTCGCTTGACTGCGGGGCCGCCTTGGCTGTGCGCGGGGGCGCAGCGGGTGCGGGGCCCTGCGGGATGGGCGGCCCAGAGCGGGTCATGCGGCATGCAGTGTACACCGTTGCGGCTCAGCACCGCCAGCGCCCCCTCCTCCGCCGCTCTCCGTCCGTCCCCCAGTCCTCGGAGTGCAAGGGGTGCATGTCCCGTGCGTGCGGCCCTGCCTGCGGAGGTCGCACCTGCTGCGCGCCCCCGGCAGCCGGCCCAGCCTGGCCGCTGCGCGCCTCCTCGTTGGCACGGTCCGCGTCCGCCAGCAGCCGCCGCAGCGCACTGTTCTCCTCCTCCAGGATCTCCACCTGCAGCGGGGCGTGCGGTGATCCCTCAGCCCCCCCCCCCCCCCGCCCCTCGGCAGTCCCCCAAGGTGCACAGTCCCGCCGCCCGTCCCCTCCGCTGCACCTGCCGCTGCAGCTCCTTGCGCTTCTGGCGCAGCCGGCTGAAGCCGAGCACCGTGGGCTGCGGCATAGCCGCCAGCGCCTGCGCCAGAAAGTTGCGGAAGGATGCCTCCGCCAGCTGCGCCCACTCCGGCGTGAAGAAAGCCTGTCACCACCACAACCACCACCCATCACAACCACAAGGAGGCACCCATGAACCACCAGCGGCAGTGGCGTCATCAGCCCCTGGCCGTCGCCCCTTCACATTGCAGAGGTACCACGTCGTGCAGTTGATATCAAGGAGGTGAACCCGTGCAAACTTTAAGTCTGTCCAGCAGGGACCCGGGCTACGTGATGAACCAATCATGCCCCCCCCCCCCAACACACACGCGCGCACACCGCCACCACCCGGGGCGCATCGAGGCCGCCCGGGGGGGAGCACCAGGGTGGGGTACGGGGCAGACAGCAGGCAGGTAAGCAGCAGCAGAGACGGTGGCTCGCCTTCATGTGGGGCTCGCCGGCGACCGCGGGAACGTGTGGCAGCGCAAACCAGCCGCGCCACTCCTCAGCATCCGGGCCCTGCCGCGGCAGCACCAGCCGCCTCAGCACCTCTCTCCCCCTCTTCCCCCAGCCCCCCCCCCCCCCCCCCCTCCTGCATGATCCGCCACGTCCCTGATCCACGCCGCCTCCCACCTGCAGCAGCCGTGGCCCCGCGGTGGCAAAGAAGCCGGCGACCAGGTCCTCCCGCCCGGCGCGCCAGTGCGTGGCGACGTATAGCCGTAGCAGCGCGGTCTCCATCTGCTTCGCTGTAGGCTGCAGCTGCGGGGCCAGCCGGCTGCGGGGTAGTGGCAGGCGGAGCATGCAGCACTGGGTGAGTCGCTCTGAAGAGGGCGGCCACAGAAAGGGGCGGCGCTTGCAGCTGCATTGGGGGGAAGCGCAGGGGGGGGGGGGGGAGGACTCCTCCCGGCTGATGCAGCGCTCCCTCACCTGAAGAAGCGGCTGCGGAGAAAGTCGAGGATGTCCAGCAGCCCGGGAAGCTCCCCGGCAGGCAGCAGACGCTGGAACAGCAGCTCGCACACCGCTTCTGCGCGGAATCCTGGCAGGATTGGGTAGGCATTTGCTGGTGGTCAGAGCGCGTGGGGGTGGCAGGCAGGAAGGGGGAATGCTCTCTCCTTGGAGAGCTTGGCACCCAGCTACCGGTTTCGTGGGATTAGACTGGGTATGACTCAGCAGTACTTAGAAGATGTCAATGCCGAGTTGCCGACAGGTGATGATTACTGGATATCCGCCCAGTGGCGAAAGCGGTGGTTGGACTCCTAGTCTTCGCATGGCCCCAAGTGGCGGGACTCCTCACATGGGATGATGAAAAAGGGGTATAGCGTCTGGATAAAGCGCAAGTACCAGTAGCGACTGAGACGCTACGTGCAGAGGGAAGGTCTGCACTGGTCTCCCCATCAGCAAGGAAAAGACAAACAACCGCTGTGGCGGCGATGGACTGAGCACCCCAAAACCAACGCTGCGTGATCAACTTGTCTCCCTCCTATGCCGATGGAAGAGGAACACGCCCGCACCTGCCGTGGGCTCCGTCGCCAGCTCCTGCCCAAAGACCGCCAGCGTGGCGGTGAGGCCGCGGTAGGTGAGGTACTCTCGGAAGAGATTGTCGAGGTAGCGCAGGCAGTCGCCGCCCGGCCGCCCGCCCGCGCCGCCCGCTTCACCCGGCAGCGACACCGCCGGTACTGCGCCGCCCCGGCCGCTCCCGCCCGCCTGTGTCGCCTGCGCCGCGCTCGCGGAGCGCGCCATGGGAGTGCCGAGGCGGCGCCTTTGCCGGAGCGCGCCCCCCTCGCCCCCCTGATCTTTTCACAGACCTCCACAGAGCGTGCGCCTCGCGCCCGTCTAGTTGTCGCCCCTAGGCAGCCGACAGATCGCTTCCGGCGGCAGGTGGGAATGATTGCAGCGCGCTTGGGCACAAGCGATCGGCTTCCAAAGATACGATACCGGGTGGGAAGATATGGCGTGGTGACCACTTCTGGCGCGAAAGAAGGGCGGCAGTTGCGAGTTCCTACTGGTAGCGGTGGGGAGGAGGATAGCGGTACGACTTCGTCGACCACCGCCGAATATGTAGACGACTGATGCTAACGAGCGCACAGCCGCAGACCTGATCAGCCGCGGCGGGAACAGTCCCCGGTCGCTACCCTGTAGTCGCTACTACTGGCAGTCGCTGATGAACAAATGTTGTAGTTACAGGTATATGAGCTAGCTGCAAAAGGCAATCGCTACTTATTATTTCCCAATAATTTACAATAAATAATAATAATAATATACTGCTCGGCGCTGTGATTATTCTGGCCGGCCGGGCCGGGGGCCCACTAGCTAGCTCATGTAAGGATTAGTAGCCTTGTAGTAACTAAAACATTTCTACATGCATCACTAGCGACTGTCGTAGCGACTACAGGGGTAGCGACTGCATCGCTAGCGACTAGGGATCGTTCCCGCCGCGGTGCCAGCGACCGCGCAGCATCTCCATCGTCTGCCGCGGGTACCGGTACTGCCGCGGGTACCGGTAGTTGTTTGGTTTAGTACCAACACCAATACCAATACTGGTACCACTGGGTGTCCGGCGGGGTACCAGTACCAATACCAATACCAGGCATGTGGACAGTGGCCATCTCCACCGCGCGGACGGTCATGACTCCGCATAAGCTGCGGGAGGTCGCTGCCGGGTACTTCTTTCTGCCTAGCCCGTGCTTGGCCCCGGTGGTTGGGAGCCATCTCATTCTGCCCTCGATGGAGCACAACCCCGTTGTTGGCCTATACGGCGACGCGCTCATGAACCTCCCGGCGCCTGGAGACGCTCACTGGCGTGTACAACACGACGCTATCGCAGATGCCTTCCGCGATCACTGTGTTCACGACCTATCTAGTAGGTATCGCTGTACGGCGGGAGGTGGATGACTTGTTCCAGCATGCAGTGCCTCTCGGCAACACCGTACCCATGGATGAACTCGAGGACCTAGTGCCGGATGCAGAGCTCTCCCTTCCGGCATTCAACGTCGTGACCGGGAGCTATGATCCCCGGAGCTTGAAGTCCACGTTGGAGTTCAAGACTATGCGGTACGGGGTCAACTACACTGCAGTGCCCCGGGCCACGGCTTTGGATCGGTTTAAGCGCTCCCTGTTGGGCGACATACAACGGGGGTTGGCATCGCATGATGCGGCGTGGCAAATCACGGAGCCCGGACAGAAGGGTCCTCTTCGAGACGTCATGGATATGTCGGAGTACACGGGCATGGTCTTCGGCACAGTGGGTGAGGTGAGCAAGGGGGTGCGCCGAACAGTGCGCGGTGTCGCATTCTTGGCTACGGATCGGGGTGCCCTCTCATCGCGGGGCACTCGGTGCACCACCCGGGCTCACCTGGAGGCCTTGCTCGCAAGAGATTTCCTCGGGGTCCCGAGCTTGGTGGCCGCTCGAGAGCGCGCTCGCTGCCTCATCAGACGGCGTAGATTCGTTTGCCATCCCGTTGCTGAAGCTGCACAGCACGTCCGAGGATCACCCACACACACGTGCACACGTGGCCCGGACTCTGAACCGTGTGCGCATCACTCATATTCATCCCGCCTCATGCGGGATGCGGGCCGCTTTTAGGCGGCTTGCTCTGTTGATTTTCTAGTACTACTTTTTTGTAGTAGGTGGATTTGTTACTACCCTTTTTGCAATTCACACTAGTACCAATACGAATACTGGTACCAGTGGGTCGCTTTTAGGCCGTCGCAATGAGCAGATACCACCGCCGGTATTGGTTGGTGAATGACGGGAGATATATACATGTAATCCTATTTTCAGGTATGTAATAGTGTGATTCTGTAATAAAAGTGTGTGTGCTCCGGTACCGGATCTGACTGACCTGTACAAATGTGATACGTGGGAATCATGGTTGGACTGCGGTATCTACTGCACTGCATGCTGCAAAAACTCCAGCCTGCAGTTAAGCTACTGCACTGCAACCTGCAGTACTTCCCGAAAAGGGCTGCAGTGCAGTTACCCAAAGTGCCCCAAATCTCACTTGATAACGTTTGGATGGCGCCCACCAATGATTATAAGCCATATGGCGACGGTTCCGGCGGTCGGAGCGCCGCGGATAGCACCGTACTCGCTCGTACCATCACACATCATTCGCCGCATCGGGGCATAGACCATTAGACCACACACACCAGCCGAACGTATCCTCACTTCACGCTCACCCAGGCACCACTACATGTCATCCTCCTCGCGTCACTCTTCGTCAGTTTTATTGAGGGAGACAATTTTATGCCGCGAAGCAAGGCGCAGTAAAGCGGTGGAGTCCATGCTGGAGCAGTATGGAGCCGCGCCAGCGGAATGATGAAGAGACGGGGGATTAGAAGGGGTTTTATGCCATCATGCTTTTTTACGCGTGTTTCACTATGCATGCGTAGGGACATCATCGTTGGACACCCACAATTTTACACACAGTAGGCTTTTTCCCCTCTGTAGGCAATTTAATGATATGTTACATCTTCCACCACTACAATTGCTGCCCCTCTGCATCCCCCATGGCTGCCCCTTTGCCCTTCACTGTCCCGCCCTTCCCTATAATCAGCAGTTTCAGTGCAACTGCAGCCTGCACTACTGCAGTTTGTAGTACTTCAGCCTGCAGTACTGGAAAGTGAAGTGCAGCCCAACCCTGCTAGGAATGTTTGGGGAATGGATAGTACTCGTGGCGCAAGTACAAGTTCCAGACCGTACTCAAAAAAGGCCATCATTCTGTGCGAGCATTCGCATGTCCCAGTAGCCGACGCGGGGGAATTGGCTGCCCATATAGAATGACCCCAAGTGCTTGCGGTACCTTCTAAGCCCACGTTCGAATTTCAAGGGAGAAATACAGAGAAATAGCCATTTCTCGTCCTGCTGCGCGGTGTAACTGCCTCAGGGAGAAATTTTGTACAAACACAGCATTCGTACCGGACAAATATAGCACCCATTTACCAGTGTACCATTCCTAGAGCGAGCGAGAGCGAGCGAGAGAGAGAGAGAGAGAGAGAGAGAGAGAGAGAGCGCGCGCGAGATGGAGAGAGAGAGAGAGAGAGAGAGAGAAGGGGAGGGGGGGCGGGGGAACCTTACATGGAGTTGTAGATATGTAGAGGGTGTCTCCGCCTCCCAGTTGGGCAAGCAACTAGAGCCTATGACATTATCATGTTAGCATGAGCAGTTCCGTACCCCGATGCGGGTATGATACTTATAGTATTGGTTTGCTTTTGCGTGTCCCAATTGAAATTGAAATTGACGACTCACAAGCGTGATGACTTACTCCTCTCCACCTTCAGGCTCGTTTTAGGCTGTGCATAAATTTGTCCCTCACCTTGCCTGGCCCTGGATGACAGCATCATCTATTGACATATGCCGGTAACTACACTCGGGGTATGCTCGTACTCCGTTTCTGCTGTCATAGTTATTAGTGGCGAATACTGAATAAATTGTCATTAGTGATATGTTATTCTGTAATTAGTGATGTTATTATATGGTTATGCTGTCATGGTCATTAGTGATATTATTTTCCGCCCCTGGCGGCGGGGGGGCGACAGCGCGCGAATTTGAGCGACTACTTTCGCGGGCGGACGACGCGATGACGCACGCGCAATGACGACGGCGACCTCTAATTAGTCTTGCAGAATGCTTCGGCAATTTGCTTGATGACTATAACGGAGCGTCGCCTACCCAGGGCTTTCCGTAACTGGATTGCTGCCTAAACGGCCGTCGTAGAGACGCTGCAAGGGTTTCACCAGGGGTCCCCTGGTTTCACTGGTGCCAGTCCTGTCCCGGGGGCGGGAAAAATGACGACGGCGAATAGCATGTAGCGACTCAGGATTAGTCGCTAGCGAATATAAGCGCATCAGCAGCACCGGCTACCCGGACGCCACAAGTGCCAGTATCCGGCCTTTTTGTAATTCACATGCACCAGCATCTCCATACCAGCCTCGTGATGGATGCGGGAATGATGCGGGCCTCTTTGGGCGGCTTGCTGTATTGAACTATTGGTACCCGTATGTATACTGCTTTTAGTTAGCGACTTAGCGGTGGATTGTTGCTGGCCTTTTGTTCTTCACATCAGTACAAGCAGCGACTAATTCTTGCAGGTACCTGTAGTCGCTACTGTTAGCACGGCCTCATCCGCCCCCCGCGCGCTGCTGGTTGATGATGCTGACGCGCTGCTGATTCGGTGATAATCGCCACCACCAATACTGCCGTGCGCCACGCCGATGGCGAGCGTAACAACGCACGGCGCAGCAAGCTATCGGTAAGTGGCGGGACTTATCGTTCCCCGATACGTGCCCGCAACAACGGCGACCTCCGCTGGGCTGCGCAAGTGGGTGGAGCACTGTACGTCGCGGCGGCGGCGGTGATGCGGCGGCTGACGGCACTGGTCCGCCTCCACCCCCCTTTCCCCCCACTACCTCTCCTCCCCCCCTCTTGACATAGCATCTGTCGCTGGAAGCATACGGGCAGGGAGCTAGCTGGCGTGGGAGTGCACCCACGACAAGCAGCTGCGCCTGGCGGTGCCGGCTCGGTAGGAGGTGATTGCGCCGCATACTCTAGCTTCGTGGGCACCGGGAAGAGCGCAGAGCAAGCAGTCTGGAGGGGGAGAGGTGGGTGGGGTGCGGGGGGGCTGGGGGGGGGGGGGGGGGGTTGGCAAGCCGCGTACCAGGATATGAAGAGGTGATTATATGTACGGCAGAGAGAGGGAAAGAGGAAGAAAGCACCATCAGTGGAGTGCCTGCTGGCGGAGTTCTTACGGTGGCTGAAAGATGCGAAGGTACCTCATTGCGTGTGCACATTGAATCCGGTCATATATTTCTGACATGGTCCTGTCATATACATATGTGAATGTGTGTGTGTGTGTGGGGGGGGGGGGGGGGGGGGTATATATGCATATTACACTCATATATATAATACATATATGATACATATAAAATATATGTATATATATATACAGAGAGAGAGAGAGAGAGAGAGAGAGAGAGAGAGAGAGGAGGGGCTATTGGTGGTACTTGTATACTTGGGTATACTGGTTGCACCTCATCAATTCTCAGTACGCTGCATAATGTTCACAGATCTGGACGACGGCAATAATGCTTCGCCCGGTACCGATTCATGCCATTCCTACTTTTTACACGTTTTTACACGCTATATGAGGGTACTGTGGCGGCACCGTGGCGGCAGGGGGGTGAAGTGGGGGGAAGGGGGGGGGGGGGTAGTGGGGGGGTCAAGCAGCGGCACCTGATCCGCCCCTCGCGCCCTGCCCAGGTGCCGATGGAGGGCATGATGGCAGGCGGGCCGCTCGTGGGCAGCGGAGCCTGCGCGTTCACGGCCCCTGCAGCACGCCCTGGTGTGCTCGCCGGCGGTGAGGCCCCCCTTCCCGACAGACCCCCATCTGCGCTAGGCTGCCTGGCTGCATGGCTGTCTGCTCCCATGGTGGAGCCCCTTGCCATGGGAGCGCCATGGCCCCATGGCTCCACCACGGGAATACCATCCTGAGGTCTAGCTCAGCAGTCAGGGCAGCTACTCGCAACGCCCCACCGTGGCATTCCGTGGGATGGCACCCCACAGCGCCCCTGCCGGCCCACCTGAGCCCAGGCCATGGCAGCCCATTGCTCCGTGTCATTTAGCATCTGGTGCTGGCTGATGCGCCTCGGCACATGCACCTGCCGCACCCAGCAGGGCCCCCCTTGCGCGGCCCGCACTTCTGCCGCCGCAGCTCCCACAGCGGCCGCGGCTGGCCGTGGCCGTCTGCGTCATCAGCAGGAGGCGCATGCCAGGGCGGCGGCGTGCTGAGCGCGGTGGGCGCGCTGCCGGAGCGCCTCACGCCAAGCTGGGGCCGTGCCGGTGGAGCGCGCTCTCTGCCATCGCCGCCGCTGCACATCGCATACGCGGCGTTGCAAAGTCGGCGGAAGGTCACGCACAAGAGCGAGGAGGGGCAGAGGTCGGTGCGGCCTGCGTCTGCACATTCGGGCTGCATGAGGACACCTGCCAGTATTGCATGGGAGCAGGGAGGGGGGGGGGGGGTTACACAACTCCCCCCTCCCTGACTGGATCGTCCCTTGTTACATGGATCACTGACAGGCAGGATCCCGAGCTGCGGAGATACTGGGAGGAGGTGCTGGAGCACGTGGACAGGCAAGCCCCGGCCCTGTGCCGGGCCCGCCTTGGGCTGCTGGCAGCGTGCGCTCATGACCCTATCAGAGGCGCTATACGTATAGATAGGAGGCCCTTGCAGCGTGGGATGGGAACTTGGATGGCAGCGGCGGGATGCGCCACGTCCCCGCCACAGGCCACATGGTGGCAGTACTCAGTAGACCAATGTACCAACTCGGCCGGTCAAGATGCTGCCATACTGCAGTAAAGCTCCCGCTGGCCTCTGGATACTTGGGCTGCGGAGGCTGGGGAGGCCTATCGTATTTTCCAGCTCCGTACTGTTCCTGTCCGATTGAGCCCCCCCAATGTAAGTTTAATACAAGTTTCTTTTATATTATCGATGCTTCTGTGATATTTTGCTGCACGCTGTCCGAAACCCTCTGCCCGTCGTCTATGTGTATGTGCAGATGTGGCCTCCAGCAACCCATGTGTAATATCATCTGTAAATACGGATATATACATACATATATATACGTATATATATATACATATATAAATAAGACTTGTATAAACATATATATATATATACATATATATATATATATATATATAAATAAAACTTATATAAAAATATATAAGACCTTCAAACTAAGACTTGCTGTTCCAACGCTGCCGGCCTGCAGAAACTACGCGCAGAAGTACGTTGCCGAGCTGGACATGGACTACCAATTTGGCTGCAAGCCAGGCGTGACTGCGGGCTCCATCCCCTGCTACGAGTACTACCTGGACGTGCGTGCCTCGGCGTGGTGCCAGCCCTGAGCATACGCGTGCCTCCGTGGTCGCCCTGCGCTGACCTGACTGCTGCCCCGTAGGCCCTTCCTGGGCTTTTTACTTGTCGGTTTTATATTCAAAAAGCACGCAACATGGCCCCGCTGACTGCCGCATGCAGGTGAAGAGCAAGCACCCGCGGGCGGTCCATCTCGTCCAGATTGGCAAGTTCTACGAGGCCATCGGCGTAGACGCGATCCTGCTGATGAACTTCTGCAGCCTGAACGCAATGGGGAATAAGCCGCGCGCCGGCGCTCCCCTCAGCAACATAACGCAGCTCGTGAACGACCTCATATTCAACCGCGCCGGGATCACGCTGGATGTGGTAGGAGCCGAGCGCCGCCTTGGCCATGCACCGCTCAACCTCTTGCTGTTACATCAGACAACAAAATGCCCGTCTGGCCCCGCTGTGCAGGTGATATCCGAGGAGATTAGCGTCGACATGGACGGCTCCGGGAGCAGTTACGGCTTCAAGGGAAACGTAAGTCTAATTCTCATCGTGTCGTCGGACGCCTATCCTTACCCCCCTCTCGTGTTGGCCGAGATCTCGACATTATTTGTCTTAGGGCTTTGACGTTGTGAACTTAGATACACGCGCAGTCGTTCAGGTCCTCGCGTCCGTCGGTGGCTCTGCGGTACGGTGTTGTCGCTGTGACATGTCCTTCATCGACCTGTTCGTATTGCTGCGCGCTATCGTCGCTCTGGCGATTTTCGACGTTGTTGTGCTCTCTCATCCGCCGCGGTCTCTTTTCTAAACCCTGGGGCGAGTGCGTGGTGTGAAGCATGTTGATGCCTGGTCGTTGGGGTTATTTCTTTGTGTCGTTACTGCAGCGCGAGGGGGGGGAAGACTCGCCTTTGACGCCGCAACACATGCTGGCCACGGCAGCACGAGCGACCGTCACTGATCAAGCCGCTCCATGTGTGCAGAAAAACCTGAAGCACCGCGCCATTGTAGGGGTATGCAACCAGGCCAGCCCCAACTTCGACCGCGGCCTTATGGCACGCGACCCCTCTGGCGAGAATCTCGCAGAGGCCCGGCCGATGATGGCGCTGGCGGCCACTTCATCTGGCTTCCAGATATATGAGGTCGACATCGATATGCGGACCATCCGGGTACGGGCCCGCGCATTCTTGCTGCTGCTGCTCAGCGAAGAAGTGCCAGCGCTACCACTCGGCCGTCGCGGAATATGCCAGCATCGCCGCGCCACCGGGTTGCAGTGATATCATGGTGTGGCTAGCCCTGTAGGAACTGCCATGCGACAAACGTACCGAGCGGGATGGTGGTCGTAACAGGCAAGCAAAGAACCCCCGGACCACGGCCGGCGGTGTTCACCTGTAGAAATATGTGACAAGCTTGCTATTACTGGCGCGGGCGACGCACCGATTACAGTATAGCAGGAGCGCACAGAACCGCGCTGAGAGCAGGTCGTGCCCGGAGACGCGCGTCGGGAGCCGCACCGTGCCACTCCGTCGAGCTGCGTCCTCGCCACTACGTTAAGTTTGCCGACGCCCGCACGCAACAGCAGCGACGAGTACCGCCGCTAGGATTTGCCGCCCATATCACCCGCGCGCGTCGCGCGTGACGATCACAACTGCTGCACGCGCGCGCGTCGCGCGTGCCGATACGTGTTAGCGATAACATATACATGACCACAAAAAATATTCCTCACTGCCTGCGCAGTCGCAAATATCATCATCGTTAGATATGTATACATGGTTGCGGACTCTTGAGTGGCGATACCAAAGGTATAGATTACGGGATGTCGTGCCTTTTTTTGTGGACTGGTACCAGAACTCGGGCTGACGGGTATGACCTGGCGCTCAGGTCGTATCGTCGGTGTCGAGCGTTCGTAGTCGAGCGCGTATTGTCCGCAACTAAACACCATCATTGTCGTCGTCGTCGTCGTCGTCGGCGGCGGCAGCGGCGACTCCTATGCGCGACGCCGGTGCGGTAAAGCAGTCGCCGTGTTGGTAGTTTTTTGTCCCAGGGGTTACAAGTACAGGTCGTGGTAGTCGGTGACGGCGTGCTGTCTGTACCGCTGCAACGCTCGCCTGCCCGTAGCACGGAAAAGTCGCATCGCCGTGCAAAATGCGACCTGGCGACGTCGTCGGCTCACGGCGCGACGGCACTCGGCGTCGTCCGTCCGTTGTCGCGATATCGTCGCGGCTGGTCATCGGCTCGACACGGTGTTTACGCATCATCGCAAAACAGTATAAAATCGGCAGCCGCGAACCAACATCGACAGCGGTGGGGCTATGGGAGTTTCCATATCGCAACGGCGAGGTGTATCCATATTATTCTGAGCCACGTTCACGCACCGGTGCGCGCGGCATGCGCAGGTGTCCAAGAACCAGACTCGCGAGACTGTTGACACCCGCATCCAGCGAGGCGGGATCTGCCCTCCCTTGTACTTGCACGAGTCGATCCACGCCAGCGCGATCAACACTGCTGGTGGCGCACGCACGCGGGACTCCCAGCAGGACTACGCCCGCATGCGAGACCGCTGGAAGCAAACGGTCTCCCCGCCCCTCTTCCCCATCTTCCCCCTTTCATCTCCACGACCCCGTCATCCTCATTGTCATTTTTTCTTCTCATCCTCCTCAGTCTTTGCCTCCCTCTCGCCGTTTATAAGTGTTGTTGCGGTCACACTGCTCCCCATGCAACGGTCACATCGTAGCCTACAGGTCCACATGGCAACAGTTCCGTCAGTGATGTGGCATCTGTTACGGTGATTAGTGGCATCAGTGGCATTTGTTCACGAAGACTCTAAGTAATAAAGGTGTGTGGCACAACTGCTGACACGCGCTGAGCTGATCTTGCCGCATCCCGCACAGGTGCCGGAGATCCACGAGTTTGGGGGCGCCAATGCGCTCCAGGAGCTGCAGAACCTGGTGGTCATGCGAATGGGGTGGGACGCCACAGACACTGACAAGGTCCGGGCCTGCACCTGCATGTCCCTCTGGGAGTCGCGGAACCGGAATGCCGGGAGGTGCACCCTGGCCAGGCCCGGACCACTCCGCCAAATATTTTCGCATCTGCTGCGGGCAAAGAAGTTGCTGAAGTTCATGAACTGCTCCGAAATCGGCGCCAGTAACTACTCGTCGCAAATCCGAATTACTATGCTACACAGCGTCCCCCGAAATCACGCATCGTTGCGTTTGAGCCACCGCTGCTGTCAATCGCCGCGCTCACAAGTTACATATAGGGTTTCAATACTGCTGCGGAAACATCTTTTTCCTCTCCAACCTGCCGGCATGTACGTGCGCTGTACCCCTCCTTTCCCTGTTGCCCATGAGCAGCCCTCTGCCCTTCTGACAAAATACACACCGAGTGTGCAGGGCTTTCGTGTGACAACCAAATCCACGGCCGGCGTGCCGTTGCCGCTCTACCTGTCCACCGCCAGCCAGCTGGGCCTGGTTGAGACACGTGGCGTCCCTGGCCTGCTGGACAGCATTCTGCCAAAGGTGATCCGGCACCAGCAGGCGGGCAACTCTGCCTCGCAATCCTTGTGCTTCCCGTCATTCTGTAGCGCGTGCGGGGATGGCTCTGACCGCACTGGTGTGTTGTTTTTTTTGGGGGGGGGGGCAGGGCTCGAGACAGATGATGAAGCTGTGGATGCTCAACCACCTGCTGGAGCCGCCGTCGCCGCCCGTCGCGATGGCGGTCAACCAGGCCACAAACCTGCTGCTGGAGGGCGACGCGCCGATGCCGGGCTTCCCGCTGCTGCGCCCGCCGCTGATCAACAAGCTCATTATCGACCAGGAGGTGTCGGCGGTTGGGTTCCGGCTGCTCACTGACCTGTGCACTGCGGTGGTGGACGTCTTTCAGGTCCGCAGCAGCCAAATAATATTGAGCCCTTCTCTCAGGGTTTAGGGTTTAAAGCCCAACACCAGCACATGTCCGTCCCATTTAGGGTCACAAACACTTGAGAACTTTGCAACGTCATCCATAAACCTTGTGGCAATACCTGTGGTCCTCATGGTGTCCCCCTCTTTTCGGGCCTTCCATCTGACGCACCAGTGGGATCTGTGGTGTTTGCAGAACCCGGGGACCGCGCCGTTTGCGGAGCAGATGTTGGTGCCAACCAGCCGGCTGGCAGAGGTGCGGCGGCGTGGCATCCCTTCCCTGCCAGCGGACCTGATCGGGCTGCTGGCTGCCATGTCGCAGCGCCATCACAGGCAACTCTTTCGCTGATGCGCTGCGCACGGTGAAAGCTGACGACAGGGGAGATATATTGCCATATCGCAACTGCTGAAGGGGGATCCTTTCAACACTAAATCGTACCTGTCGTACCCTTTGGAGCTCGCAGTAAGAAGCATCAGCAGTTCTTGATAATGGGTCTCAATGCAATTTCACTGGCAGCGATATGTGACATCAAACACCCCCCCTGTGGGGATAGAAGCTGTACTCAAGCATGCTGTTATCGGCGGCTTCTCATTCCGAGTGATGGCTGTTCCGCTTTGATTGTCGGTTCCGGCTGACATGACACAGATGGAGCTCAGCCGGCGCGGCCTGGTGGAGTCATGCCAGAAAGCAATCGCAACCATCAGCGCAGTGGTTCCCGATGACACGGAAGCCGCGGGGCAGTCAGCCTATGCACCGGCTCTGCCCGCCGAGCCAGAGGAGCTGCAGTTGCGGCTGGGGGAGTTCTTCACGGGGTCGGAGGCCTGCTTCCGGGGGTGGGTTCGCAGGGAACTGTTCGAAGAAGAGCTCAACGCGGTGGAGGTGGGTGATGCATGTCTTCACATACTATGTACATGTTCTTACCCCCCTTGTATTCCTGCACTATCATCTCATGCTGGCTCTTGTCGGCCGAGTCCTATTGCGCATGCTTGACTGTGATTTGGAGCGGTAGGGATCAGGTGATGTTTGTCTAGACACTAAACCTCGTAAGCAAACTGCTAATAGTATGTGGAATCGGTGTAAGACCGCATCCGCGCTTGCATTGAGTTTGCGCTGCCTTGTTGGTGTCGAGTGTTTTTGTCAAGGATTGACCATGCTACTTCTATCATGTGCTGGGGGAAGTATACCATCGGCTTTTACAGACAAAACAGTGAGTATATCGCATGCACAGGCGGCTGCCAAGGTGGTCATCGACGAGATGTGCCTGGCCATCGAGTCCATCAATGCCATCGCCGATGCGTCGAAGCTGGAGCCAAAGCACAGGGGATTCCAGGTTTGTGGCGCTGCCGATGCGCACTCAAGTATCGACATGCTCAATGACGCTTTTGGCTTGCTTGTGCAGCTGGGCTGTGATGAAAGGTATCCGAAAGGGTTGAGCTCAGCTCGATACCGCTGTCCGCAGATAACGGCCGACCCCGGCTTCCAAATGCTGTCAAAGTCGACGCTGAAGAAGGAGTTGCTGAAGGAGCGGAAGGAGGGCTCCGACCAGCGGGTGCAGCGCAGCAAGTTCCTCCATCCGCAAATCTCCAGAGGCAGCGAGAACGGAAAGGTGAGTCCAGCCCAGCAAGGGCGCATCAATGCCTTGTCGTACAAAGGGCGCCACAAGTATGTGGCTGCCGGGATCGCTTATAGGTTGCGTTGCTAGTTCCGGCTGCTACGGCTAAACGGCTTGTCCCGGCATCAATGTGTTCATTGACACCGTCACAGCTAGCAATGCTCCGTAACCAGCGATGTAGAGCCAGGTGTTCAGATTAGATTTTGCGCTGCTACCTACTGCTTTGGAACCATTTACCAAGTTGAGATGACCCATCACTGCTGCTGCTCTGGTGCTTTGAGTCCATTGCTCCGAAACCAACCATTGATTTATTGTGGCTGCGAGGCGTGGATACTCGAGCACATTCACTCTCGGGAATTTTATTTACCTCCATTGCTTCGAGACCGCGACGATACATAGCGCCGTGCGCATGTATTCTCCAACACCCATTGCTGACACATAAAATATGTGACGTCAGTCAGCATTAGGGCAGCCATGTTCCGGCGGTTCCCTTGATATCTATATAAGCATTCGCAATTAGTTAATGCTTGCACTGCGTTGCCGGCTCATTTGCAGTCATGTGCAGCTTATATCATGCTCCACTCGCGATATGTACACCCTCACCCGGCTGGCACACAGATGAAGACGAGCTCCGTGATAACGACGGAGCTAGACAAGGCGGTGGATGACTACCTAAGCGCGTGTGGCGCCGCCCAGAGGAAGGTTGTGAAGATTCTCAAGGTGCGAGCCAGCAGTGCGCCGCCCTCAAGCTTTCCGAGGAGACCTTGAACATAAGCTTTCCGCATGTATTCCTTAACAAATTTCGCATCGCCTGTTAATTGATAGTTCAAATTCTTTTCAAGGAAAAGGATTTTGGTGAATGATGCGCATGAAGTCGCCACCACATTACAGTTGATGTGTCTGTATGTGCTCTGCTGTGCTTCTGGCCGGTTGGCGGGGCAGACTCTGGCGAACGAGCTTCAGGGCGCCGTGCTCCTGCAGCTCATTGCGGCGTCGTGGTTCGCAGTGGGCTGCCAAGCGATGATCAGCCACGTGGAGGAGGGCCGACGCAGGAGGTGCGTCTTGCTGCTGTCTGGCTTTGCTCCTGCAGGCCCTAGACAATCCCCCCCCCCCCCCCCCCCCCCCCAAACTTTTGGTCCTATGCTGGCTTGCTTGAACTTTTCAGCGACGCCACCGTCGTTGCGCACTTTCATACTACGACAACGTGGACCCGTCGAGGCTCGTTCCATAATATATCCGATGTCGTATTCTGCGCCCAGATTTTTAGTGCCGCGCGCTGGCTTTCGTCGTACGCGCCCTCTTACCGGTAATCGTGTGCGACAAGTACGGCGACATCCACGACCGCTAATTATACAGCACCAGTAGGTACAGATAATTAGTATTTGGTCGATTCATTTTCGGCAATATCGGCCCGGCGTGTCCTGGGTTTACCCGGTTGATGCATTAGCCCTTCGGCGGGGTTCGAATGAGGCAATGGTCTAAGGGCTATGCCAGACCTACGACCGCAGTTGGCGCAAGAGGTCAAGTGCTGGGGCGGCTTCGGCCGATGTCACGGGGCGGACTTTACTTTAGGTACGGATTAGTAGGTATGCATCAATCCATCACGTCCGGATGTGTAGTCAAAATATACATGGGGTAAACAAAAGTCGGAGTACAAGTATCTGTATCTCACTGTCTAGCAATTCAGCATATGCCTTTCTGATTGGCAGACGTAACGTATGTTTAGCAAAGCATATATTTAGCTAGACATATTATAATGAGCAACATGAATTGCTGGGTGGTTAGAGGAACGAGCGAGGACAAAGTGCCCCTTGACACTTTGTTATTGTGCAATATACTTATTGCAAAAGAACATGAAGTTTCACTTATCGGAACACTGCAGCTGCGACATGACGCCATGTTGTGCATGTAATGCGCACAGATGGACGCTGCCGACGCTCGACCTCAGCGAGGACATTGCGATGGAGCGCACGCAGCAGCGGCTGGGGCCAACGCCAGGCCGCAGGCCTCTGGAGCTGCGGCACGCCTGGCCCTACTGGATGAACCGCCTCGAGTGCGCCCCTCTCCCCTCCACCGGCATCCCCTCACCATGTACCACCAACACTGAACCAACATATGACATGCAACGACTCCCTGTTCAATTGCGGTTAAAACGGTGTATTTAATATTGTTTCAAAGGTGGCGGACATGTTAAGCGCGCACTGTCAATTTAATTTCTACGTGATTTCATCGCCTCTGATAATAAAAACATCGCAGGGTACCTGTAGTATTGCGTGCGAGTACAATAATGATGCGACTACGCGCGAGCTGATGCGCTGCTGCTGTTGCATTCTATTACTCCGTTCCATAAAACATGGCGTTCGAGTTTATTGTTTGACTTTTCTCCGCCCAAGGCCAGGTGTCGTGCAATTGGGGTTCGCCCTTCTACACCGATACTTAGGGCTGAGCGCATGGGTTTCATGACCCTGAAACAAACCCTGTCAGGGTCATGAATCAAACCCTGTCAGCTTCTTGGATGGTCAGAATATATGCATCCTAGGTGAATTGTGCCGTATTGGCAGTCGTTTATTTTCGGGCTCCGCTTGCTGACTGCTTGCCGTCAAAGCCCCCGCCGCCCCCGTAACCCCTTGCCCCCTCTCACGCACGCCCTGTGCCTCGGCAGCTCCACAACGGTGCTGAACTCTGTCAGCTGCAACTCGATGCTGCTGCTCACTGGGCCCAACATGGCCGGCAAAAGCACCGTCCTGCGCACCGTGGCCGCCACCTCGCTGCTGGGCGCGGCGGGCCTGATGGCGCCCTGCGAGTCGGGCCGCATCCCCTACCTCGACGCCTTCATCCTGCGCACCTTCTCGCAGGACAGGTGAGTGCCACTGCGCGGCTGCTGCGGCGGCAGACTGCGTCTTGTGAACTGCGTGTCATTAAACGTCGTTTTGTTAACAGAATTCGTGTGTTTGCGAATTAGGATTTGCAGTCACGCACTGGGAATTAAATGTGGGAATTAAACCTATCCGTTGCTGAACTCGATTGATGCGCAGTACAAATCATGGAAAGTTCCCTCCAAACCTCTGAATGAAATCCCGGACATCGGTGTGCTATGTGTATGTATGTATATTATATATATGTATGTATATACATTATATATGTGTATATATATCGTATATATACATGTGTATAACGTATATCTAGGTAACTGTCGCTTGAATGATATGAATAGCAACAAGCTCGAATGTTTATTTATCATCGCGAGTTTGGAGTTATTTCCTGCCTTCTTGTGTGGATTCGTGGCGCGCCTACCCATCGGCATGATGTACTCGCTGAGCCGGCCCTGGTCCCCGCTGCCGTTGTCACTGTCGGCAGCCCCGGCGACGCCATGAGCAGTTACGGCGTGGAGTGCCAAGAGATGGCGGCCGTGCAGGTCAGCGCCGTGGCCTACGCTGAAAGCGCTGCCGATGCCGCCGATCACATCAGCCCTTCCGAGAGAAGCTTCCGGCAAGAAGGCAGGGGACGGTCGAGTGCTGACTCCGCCCCACGGGTGTTCTTTGCGCCTGCACTGCCCAGGATGTCGTCACGCAGCACACCCTGCTGCTGGTGGACGAGCTGGGGAAAGGCACGGAGGTGGCGTCCGGGACCGCGGTCGCAGGTGACCCAAACCAGCCGGTCGAGTTATATCGCAGTACTCGAACAGAACCGCCACCGCCAGCCCCCGCGGCGCAGCGTGTCGACTGCGACCCTCGTGTAACCCGTCCTGCAGTCGAGGCCGGAGTCCGTTATTACACAACTGCGGGACTGAGAATGTGACGATACTCGACACCAGTCGTCATGAGTCGGGCAGCGGAGGCAGCGCCGGATGCGGATGTGCCACGTGTTCGCTGTGCTTTCGGAGCAGCGGGGCCAGCAATATGTAGTGCGGTTACCTACGATAGTCGGGAGTGCGACTGAACAATCCGCCTCGATATTTCAGCTCCGAAAAGCAGAGCATGATTGTGTGCCGGGACGATCCATCCGAGCCGCAGGGCTTCAGTACTCTGGGAGGGCACGTACACGCGCCTGAATGAATAACTTCCAATTTTCGCGGCCGCTTTGCCTTGCGCCGCTGATCTCGGGAATTAACACTGCAAGCGTGCTATGAAGGGCGGACTGTCCGGGGCGGTTGCAGCACTGGCCTCAAACCCGCCGCGCGACACAGTGCATGCGTCCATGCATGCGTGGTCTTGACACTATTTATTGCATAGTCTCTGCTGATTGGCATGTCACAAAGTTCGAGAGCGGACGGGGGGGACAAGTATATGAGGTCGCGTTGGAACATAACGAGGCGCCGGATGCGTCATGCATCTGCGGTTCCATGTGCACGTATCGTTCGTTCGACTGTCACGTGTCTCTGGGTGCGAACCGACCCGCGCACCGCCTCGGTGTTCTGCCGCAGCTCCGGCCGGGAGGGTGGCGGGCTCGGCCGCATTCCACAGCGGCTGACCGCCCCCGGCTGAGCCGCCCCGCTTGCCCCCCGCAGCGGCGCTCCTGGAGGACCTGCACCAGGCGGGCTGCCGCGGTATCTTCGCCACGCACCTGCACGGCCTGCTCACGCTTGAGGGCCTGGACGCCCCGTCGCTGCAGCGCATGCAGATGGAGACGAGGCCGATGGGTACCCCCTCCCCCCATCCCCCTCCTTTGCCTCACTCGCCGAAACCATCAAGGATCCGCATCAAGGGGCGGCAGCTAAGCATTAATAAACACCGTGTCTCAAATAAGGTCTTAATTGATATATACCGATGGTATTTTGATTGAGGCCGATGTCGTTGGCATTTTAGTTGACCATAGTACACGTCTATAGATTGCTATCCAAATATCTTCACTGAGTTTCTTGGCATTTTAATTTCTTGGGGCCGGCCTTATACATCTACTGCTAAATTTCAACAGCCATCAATGGATTGAATTTTACAGCAAAGAAGAAATGGTTGGGCATAAATTTGGTAAATTTTCGTTCACGAGAAGAAACGATTCATTCGAAAAGGTAAATAGCCATTGTCGGGATCATCGTCCATACTGGTCCGCCTGATGCAGCAAGGGATCTGGGGCAGTTACCATCCAATGCACCGCCCGAATCGAGCCTCGATTGATTCCAGCGTCGGCGAGGGGCCAACTGCATTGACCCATTGGCAGTCTCATTGGAGAGGTGCGCCAGTTCTCGGTGACCCCGTCCGATCTTGCCGATCGATCAATCTTTCATCGTGCCGATTAATCTGGCCAGTCGCCGGTCCAACAATAATGAGCTTTTTTCCTAAAAGAAGTAGTCAGAGATTCCGTAATGTATTCCTTCTGCATTATGATATATTCCCGGATAGATATTGTTGTTCTCTCGCCGGGGGCTTCAAGAGCAATTGGCCCGTGGCTACGGTATTCGGATATTTCGGCTCATCCGAGCGAGCGCTTTTTATGCAGCAGCGTGTCCATGTGCCTGACATTCTTGGGCTGGTGTACGTAACCGCACCCTCGCCGCCCGTCGTCCGCCGGTGACGCACCAGCGGAGGCCGAGATGGACGAGGAGCGGCGCGCGCTGGCGCAGCTGACGGGGCGGCCGCTGTCGGTGCCGACGTGGCGGATGGTGGAGGGCTGGAGCACCGAGAGCCTCGCGCTGAGCGTGGCGCTGGATCAGGGCATGCGCCCCGGGACCGTGCGGCGCGCCGCCGAGCTGTGAGCCTTCCCTGCCCCCCCCCCCCCCCCCCCCTACACACACACACACACACACACACACACACACACACACACACACACACACACACACACACACACACACACACACACACACAACGCCCCAACCAGGCTTGAACGTAAAAAGTCCATTTGGAGCCGACTGAACTTCACCGAAACATTTGTTATTTGGGTTCGCGGGTCGAGACAATATGAATTGTGTTGCAGCAACGAGTCGTAATATCCGTGGAATATTCGTGTTGTATTCTGAATATTTTCAAGATAAATATATACTCCTGTCTTCGCGAGAGGGTCAAAAACGAAAATGTACCGCGACCCCACAGCGCGGTTCACGGCACGTCATCACGTCGATTGAAGTCGAGTCCCGCTCAGGAATGTGCGTCCGTAGTATACCGCCATTTCACACTCTTGCCGGGGGTGAAGTGCTCTCATGTGGCACACCTTGGTGGACTCAGGGCCATTTGTGTTGGCTTTTTCAGGTTCCCCGGTCACAACATATTTAGGCGAAATGGCTCACAGTACGCCTTTCTGCCGAACTCGAGATGAGTTGTCGTACTTCAGTTGCGTTCCTAAGTTAAGGGGGGAACCTCGCTTGCTTTATGTGATGATTAAGTTACCCCCAAAAGTTTCGTATATTCCGAGGGTCTCTTCGAATGACTCGACTCAACTTGCATTTGAGTTGGCTTAATCGCATTGAAAAACTCGACCCAACAGTACTCACGCACAATCCCGCCCCCGCCCGCCCCCGCCGGCATCCTCAATTCCGGCCCAGCCCCATGTCCATCCCGGTGCCCTCCACCCAGAAACCACGAATCGGCCCCGATCACTCCGACAAGTG
Organism: Tetraselmis striata; assembly: GCA_006384855.1. Classification (NCBI taxonomy): domain Eukaryota; kingdom Viridiplantae; phylum Chlorophyta; class Chlorodendrophyceae; order Chlorodendrales; family Chlorodendraceae; genus Tetraselmis; species Tetraselmis striata. Next base: position 55,719 of record VCJN01002053.1, read on the forward strand.
GAAGCTGTCTTTACCTCCCGGCGCCAATTCAGAGATCCGACAACCGACTCTGCTCATGCATGCCGTCGCAACAAGTAGCCTGTCGGTTTCGGAATGGCCGCGTAACCCCCTCCCCCCCCCCCCCCCCCCCCTAACTCTGCGAGAGAGAGAGAGAGAGAGAGAGAGAGAGAAACCCAAGTTGGAGCTGTCGGTGATTTCAGGGCATGTTCGCATCCCAATTGGGTGGGCAGCTAAGCTATCCTCGAGGGAGACAAATCCTGTGTCTGTCCCGCGGGTTAGCGCCGACCGGCTCCGCACCACATGACTATCCAATGTCCGCTAACTGGGGCCCGGGGCCCCGTGGCAGCTCCGACACGGCGCGGCTGGCATTGCGGGCTCCGGGTGGCGAAGCGCCCTTGGGTCTCTGTTAGGCCGCTCCCTTTCTATTTGTTCCCCTCTCTACCCATCGTTGACCTCGTTGGCCGAGTCGGCTGGGGCGGCGGCGGCCTGTAGCAGCCGGCGGCCATCCTGGGGGTCGCTTTGGGCCCCCACACGCACTCCTGAGTCTCCAGTCTTCACATCCCTAACACAATCTTCGCATCATGCCTTTTTTTTGGGGGGGGGGGGGGAGGGGGGGCGGGATCTCTCTTGGCTTCCCATCTGTTGTATCCGGCCTCAGTCTCCTGACACACTCGCTCAAACTTCCACCCTTGGACCATACGTCCGCTGAAGGTGCGCATCGACTCCCAGCGGGCGATGTCGTGTGTCCACACGCGCGCACGCCTGGCATCGACCCTTTACATCCACATAAGCGACGTGGCTAGCAGCCCTCTCACCCATCCATCCATCCATCCATCCATCCAGTGTATGTGGGTGAGGGGGGGGGGGGGGGGGGCATTTGAGGTTTTAGCTTTTGACCTTAAAACCTAAGTACAAACCCTAAAACCACATTCTCCTGTCACGGTCAAGTGTTTATCGGTTCGCTCCGCCGCTCATCGGTGCCTCTCTCCACACATCCGCAAAGAGTCCCCTCTAGCGCTCTCCACATCACAGCCGCCTTGCTCCCGTCACCCTCTGCCCGCGCACCCGCGTGCGCCCCCTCTCGCGGTTGCCCCTCTGACCGCCGCGCGCGCTCCGCCGGCAGTCAAAAAGCCATCCAGTCCTCCTTCAAGGCGGCCGTGGAGGACAGCGGACTCGGCGGCGATGGCGGAGCGGCGAGCGCGCAGGAGCCAATGGAGCAGCGCCGACAAAGCCGTGCCTCAGCGGCGGCGGCGGCGGCCAGGGTAGCTGGCCCCGTGAGCCGGCCCTCGACGGCGGGCGGGGCGTCGCCGCAGCGCAGCGCGTCGGAGCTGACCGCCGCGCTGGAGGGCTGGGTGAGGGAGGAGGCGGCGGGGCAGCGGGTGCCCGCCACCGCCCCGGAGTGCCTCTCCCGCTTCCTGGGCGGGGAGTCGGTGGCGAGCGTCGCCGCCAACCGCGCCCGGCCCATCAAGGTGCGCGCGTGAACATGGTTGGCATTGCATCGCGCATCGACACGAAGGAGCGGCGCTTCAATAGCACGCGGTGTACTCGCCCGCGACTGTCATCTGCGTTCGCGGATCCAACGAACAACGAAATGTTTGTTTGCGACATCGAGCCGGGACACCCGTGAAGTGTGTCGTGGTGGATGCTGATGGGTCACCCTATAATAAATACACATTTTCGGTAGTGGTATAGCAGGTGAGGAGTACATAGGTCGATGTATGTATGTATGTATGTACTGGCATGCATGGATGTATGTATGTATTTGTGTATACATGTTTGTATATATGTGTGAATAAACTTATCCATGTGTACAAAGTCAAATTGCACTCGCGCGGCCTTTGCCTCATACCTACAATAAGGCTCGATTGCCCCCCCCCCCCCCCCCCACCCCACCCCTCTTCCTCCCTTTTCGGTAGTGGTATAGCAGGTGAGGAGCATATAGGTCGATGTATGCATGCATGTATGCATGTATGTATGTATTTGTGTGCGCATGTTTGTATATATGTATGAATAAATTTATCCATGTGTATAAAGTCAACACCGTTGAGCGTGCACTCGCGCGGCCTTTGCCTCATACCTACAATAAGGCTCGATTTCACCCCCCCCCCCTCTTCCTCCCTGCACAGCGACGTGCCGGTCCTTCTTTGTCCGGACCATCGACACTATTTGCTCTAATAGCTCCTGTGCAATTTTTTTCAGTTGTTTCCTTTATCATTTCGGCCAGTCATCACTTTGCCGGCTCGCCTAGCTGTGAGCGCCAAACCCGCTCAAACGTCGTCGCGTTGTATACGGCATGCCCCAGTGGCATGCCTCCACCGATGACATGAGGGATCGAATGAGTCGGGGGTTGACGCCCCCCCCCCCCCCCCCCCCCGCCGGGTGTGCAGGAGACCACGGTTGTGAGCTACATTCTTGGGCTGCTGAGCCAGAGCGTGGCCGAGGGGCAGGCAGGCGCGGCGCCGGGTGTCGACTGGGAGCGGCTGGCGGCTGAGGCGGGGCTACACCCGGGGCGCGAGGCCGTGATCGAGGCGGCCGTCCGCGACGGCGCCAACGCCTCCCTCGACGACGCGCTCTGCGTGGCCAGGGCGCGCGACACCGGCATCACGCCCTCCCACGCCAAGGTGATGCGCGACGCCCGCGTCCACCCCGCTGTGCCCACCCTGCCGCCCGCCGCTCTGTGAGGCATTGACTGATGGAGCGCGGCGATCAACGTGGGCTGCCCCCACAGTTTCTCGCGTCAGGGTCAGATCCCGGTCAAACGATCAAGAATACTGGTCCATTTGACATCAAGTTCCGGTTGGCATCCTCCGATCCAATACGACATATTATTGTTTCGCCTTGTGTCGAGTGAGGAAGATCAATGCATACACCGAGTGGTTCACCTCATCCTGAAGATTGGAATCGTTAGTTTGTGATCGTCCTGCGAGACGTTACTGTGAGCAGCTAGGCGTTGTCGCGTGCGTGATACTCGTGTGAGGCCTCTAAGTAGTGCTTTTGGCGGGCCTTAGTTCCTGCTCGGAAATGATGGGGTGCCGATACGTGCAAGCTTCCGGAGCTCCGGGATGTTTTTTCCTTCCCCCGGCGGGACAGGACTGGCAACAGTGAGACCCTTATCGCAGCGTCTCTACGACGGCCGTTTGCGCAGCGATCCAGTCACTGACAGCCCTGGGTAGGCGACGCTCCGCTATAGTCGCCGTCAGTCTCAGCCTGGTGTGCCTGCTGCACAAGTGATTGTCCCGGCCTTGGATCGATACTCAGTAGGCGGGTCCGTCCTTACCTACGCATCAGCATGCTGAGAGTGATCGCTGTGCCCCGCGCAGCTGGTGGCGCTGAAGCTGATATACTGTCCGCCGGGGAGCCGGCCCGCTGAACCGGCGTTGATGGCGGCAGGCGGCTCATCGCACCCCGGCGAGCGGGACCCCCTTGCCGCAGCAGCGGAAGAGATATTGGGTGCGCTCATGATTGATGCCTCCGGGGACGAAAAGCGGGGGGCGGGGGGGGGGGGGGGGGGGGGGCATTGTCTGGCATCTATGTGGAGGCCGCGCCATCGATATGACTCTGGGCGCCGCTGCGTTGATTGGGTGATTACTCAGGTAGCAATGAATTTGTGCCATGAGACCGAATCACAGTCGCAATGATCGATGATTTGCGGCTCCGATGACGACTATTCCGAAAGAGGAGCTCCGAAACCACCCTGGCAACTGTCCTAATCAACAATGCCGATCTCCAAATTAATCATTCGGTTATTCCAAAGTGGCTTACGGCCTTGATCCACCGAGGTCCGAAACGGTAAATCGAGAACAAGCAGGCTCACGTAGTGCTCCGAAACCACCCTGGCAACTGCCCTGATAAACAATGCCAATCTCCAAATTCATTATTCGGTTGTGTTGGGAGTGTCTTAAGGCCTTAATCCACCGAGGTCCAAAACGGTAAAATGAGAACAAGCAGGCTCACGTAGTGCTCCGAAACCATCCTGGCAGCTCTTCTCAGCAACAACGCCGCTCTCCAAATTAACTATTCAATTATTCCGGAGTGGCTTACGGCCTTAATCCACCGAGGTCCGAAACTGTAAAATGAGAACAAGCGGGCTCGCCTAGTGCTCCGAAACCACCCTGGCAACTGTCCTGATAAACAATGCCAATCTCCAAATTCATTATTCGGTTGTGTTGGGAGTGTCTTAACGCCTTAATCCACCGAGGTCCAAAACGGTAAATCGAGAACAAGCAGGCTCACCTAGTGCTCCGAAACCACCCTGGCAGCTGTTCTCAGCAACAACGCCGCTCTCCAAATTAACTGTTCAATTATTCCGGAGTGGCTTACGGCCTTAATCCACCGAGGTCCGAAACGGTAAAATGAGAACAAGCAGGCTCACCTAGTGCTCCGAAACCACCCTGGCAACTGTTATTGTCAACAACGCCGCTCTCCAAATTAACTATTCGCTTGTTCTGGAGTGGCTTACGGCCTTATCCACCGAGGTCCGAAACAGTAAATCGAGAACAAGCAGGCTCGCCTAGTGCTCCGAAACCACCCTGGCAACTGTCCTGATAACCAATGCCAATCCCCAAATTCATTATTCGGTTGTGTTGGGAGTGTCTTAAGGCCTTAATCCACCGAGATTTAAAACGGTAAATCGAGAACAAGCAGGCTCAGTCGCCTAGTGCTCCGAAACCACCCTGGCAGCTCTTCTCAGCAACAACGCCACTCTCCAAATTAACTATTCAATTATTCCGGAGTGGCTTACGGCCTTAATCCACCGAGGTCCGAAACGGTAAAATAGGAACAAGCAGGCTCACCTAGTGCTCCGAAACCACCATGGCAACTGTTATTGTCAACAACGCCGCTCTCCAAATTAAATATTCGCTTGTTCTGGAGTGGCTTACGGCCTTATCCACCGAGGTCCGAAACGGTAAATCGAGAACAAGCAGGCTCACGTAGTGCTCCGAAACCACCCTGGCAACTGTCCTGATAACCAATGCCAATCTCCAAATTCATTATTCGGTTGTGTTGGGAGTGTCTTAAGGCCTTAATCCACCGAGATTTAAAACGGTAAATCGAGAACAAGCAGGCTCAGTCGCCTAGTGCTCCGAAACCACCCTGGCAACTGTCCTGATAAACAATGCCAATCTCCAAATTCATTATTCGGTTGTGTTGGGAGTGTCTTAAGGCCTTAATCCACCGAGGTCCAAAACGGTAAATCGAGAACAAGCAGGCTCACGTAGTGCTCCGAAACCACCCTGGCAGCTGTTCTCAGCAACAACGCCACTCTCCAAATTAACTATTCAATTATTCCGGAGTGGCTTACGGCCTTAATCCACCGAGGTCCGAAACGGTAAAATGAGAACAAGCAGGCTCGCCTAGTGCTCCGAAACCACCATGGCAGCTGTCCTAATCAACAATGCCGATCTCCAAATTCATTATTCGGTTGTGTTGGGAGTGGCTTACGGCCTCCGAAACCACTTGTCGAGGCAACAATGGAGTTGCTTTAGCAATCGATGAAAAGCCAACATGTGCTCAAATCAAAACTGCCCCGAATATTAGACGAAGCCGATCACTGTCGAAAACCCAGCGGGTCCGGGCAGGCAGCGCCATATGCAGCCATGAGGATGTTTTTGCCCCCGGGACAGGGCAGCATCGGACCGGTGAAACCTTTGCAGTGTCTCTACGGCGGCCTTTCACCAACAAATTGTTGAGGCAGCAATCCGGTTACGGAAAGCCCTGGACAAACCATAGCCAAAGGCGAAAACTGCAGCCGCATCGGCGTATCCATAAAAAGCTGTAGAGCGACGGTCCGTTTCACATCAAACAGACGATGCCACACAGGTGCAGTCGTTTGGTCAGCAAAGTGCACCAAAACGTGGAATTGCGACCCTTTTGCGTCCTGGCATCGAGCCAACTGTGACGGCAGATATCTTCTCAATCTCAAACTCCTGGCTGCCGGGGTCATCCTCAGAACCCGTGACAATTGGCACAATTGGCCGCCGAGCGTGTCCGGCGTACAGCGTACCGTGATACCCCGTCAGCATCCCGTGTCGATCCAACAAGTCATGGGGGGAGGGGGGGGGGGGATCCTGAGAGGGGTGTCCTAAACTAGGACATATATACAATCCTGCTAAACTACTATGTGGTGTCGCCTACTGAAGCATCAGGGCATATATAATCCTGATTGCCTAATAAGGTAAGGATAAGTCGCAGAGTTCACCTTTCTTTCTTTTTGATCGTGATCCATGTCAGAGTGCAGGTCTTGGATGAATCATGGGGGGTGGTGTTGGTGTAGTAGATGTCGTCCGGGCGGTAGCCGTCGTACTTCACACAGGTGAGGTGATACTTGATGGGTCATGCTCACGCCCGCTCTTGCGGTTGCCGCCCCCGAAGTTCCTCCCCTCCCAGACGACCTCGACCACGAGCAGCAGGAGTGGTACATGGAGCGCGAGCCAAGCAGCGCCCCGACCAGCGACCCGACGGCCACGCCTCCCGCTTCCCGGGCGGGCACCGAGGCGCCGCGGTGGGTGCGGAGCGCGCCGGGCGAGAGCGCCACCTCGACGAAGGACCGGCGGGCGGGAGCCCGGCACGACAACACCGAGCCGCGCGACGAAGCGGCAGGGGCGGGCGTGGCGGGGGCCGAGCCGCGTGGCATCGCCGACGCGGGGCGCGCGCTGAAGGAGGTCTGCTCGCACCTGCGCGAGGCGGGCGCGCTGCCGGCGCAGCCGACGCCGGTGGTGACGCTGGCGCGCGGGAGGCAGCCGCCGCCGCGGCACGCCATGACGTCCTGCGTGTACGTCTGCGCCTGGGACAGCGGCTACTTCTACTGCGGCGAGACGGACGACATCAAGGCGCGCCCCCCCATCCCCCCCCCCCCACCACCCACCCCTCCATCCAGCCCTCCAAACCGAAGAAAGCCCTCTGAGTCCCCCCCCCCTCTCCCCCCTTTCGTCCCCTCCCCCCTTCTGGCATGCACATCTGCGTGCAGACGCGAATCAAGGCGCACAGCACCTCGGACCGCCACAACGTGACGCGTGAGCCCCCCCCCCCCCCCTCAACCCCCACCCCCTACGCCATCCCATCGTTGTAGCACCAAAGGCATTCAAAGCCATTGCGGCTGCATTCGCGGGTCGGGCGCGCTGCTTATTCTTGCTTTGCCGGGGCTGTTCACGGCTGCGATTACAACGGCATTACGGTGGCGTGGCGCCAAGGTTTATCCCGCCGCCGTCCATATGGCCTCTGTTGGGACAGTTGCCCGTGTGGTGTGGTCCTCGGCCCGGTCCAGGCCGGTATACATACAAGCTCTACAATATTGGATGATGACATCCAAGTCCGATCGGCCCCTTTTTCGAGCTTTTTTTGAGATCTCACCATGGTTTCGGAGCGACGCAGGGTGTGCCGCAGAATCGAACGCCGCGGGGCCAAAAAGTAATGAAAAATTTCGCACCTTCGCGTCGGAGTATTCGAGATGTGGTCGTTCTGTATTCTGACTCATTTCTCCGTTTTGATAGTTTTCCCTCTTCGCGGTGGGGGTCGAAAACGTTATTCATCCGCAGACCGTTTGCGTTTCTACGGTATGGCGATGGCGTTGTTGGGGGGACGACCGGAAAGGGTGGGGGGGGGGTGCGTTGGAGGCGCTGAGAGGATGTGTGCACGTATTGTCCGGCGTGGCGGGGCAGGCGGGCGCGCAATGGAGGTGGCGTACGTGCCGCTGGCCAGCAAGAGCAGCGCGCGCGAGGTGGAGGCGGCGCTGCAGCGCAAGCTGCGCCACGAGGGCTTCCCCATGCTGTCGACCGCCGACGCGGCGCACCGCAACTTCGGGCGCGCGTGAGGGCTTCCGGTCCGACGCGGTGCTAGATTCCAGCCCCTGCCCTAGTAGAGACCGGGGCGTCCAGTAGGGCTGGGCTTGCACCACTCCCCTTGTTGGCACACCCACGAGGCGGAGTGGGCGGCAACGGCCGTGCATGATGATTCTCATGTAACGGAGCCACGTTGATGCTCATCATTGAGGGACGGAACAGCAACGTCGTCTGCCTGGTCCACGGGCGGCAGTGCCTCATTCACAGTTGCCACGGCAGGGCATCGGTGAGTGATTGGCTCCGCCTTGGGCATTTTAAAAATCAAATCGAGTCGCACATGGGTACAGTACCGGAACGAGACGCATTTGCCAACGCCCTTGTCAATACACTACAGGAGGAATGTGCATGCCCGTATTAATTTACGGTTTTTATAAACCCTAAAAGCCTATAAACCATGAAATCACACACTAGGGTCATCCGTTGTACGCCCATTGCAGTGCTACATCTGTATTTGCATCTACCGCTCCGTTTGCTATGCTACAACCTTTAATACGGCTGATGTGGCGCCGAAATATTCATATTGGATATCAAACTATTAAATGTGTTTTTTGGAATCCTGGCACTGCGACTCAAGAACTCGCAAGAAGGAGAGGGCGGAGATTTTAATTAGCATAGATATGGCACACAGCAAATATAAAGTATCTGGTTAAGTTTTTGTTATTGGAAGGGACAAGACGATAACGCCGTCGTGTTCTCCTAAGCAGATCATTTGCGGCACGGAAGCTGTCATCTTGCTGCTGTGCTGCTGCCGGGAGCTGTATCCTGCGCGTCGGGTGTCTACCAATGCGCGGATCTGACATTTGAAATTTCTAATACAACTTGTTTTCGCTTTGCACTAGCTTAATACAGCGCACGGATGAAGCAAATCTACTTTTAAAACTACGCTATCCATGATTTATCCGTGCAGTACTCGAATATTTATTTTAATGGAATTTTGACATACCCTTTTTAAGCAGATTTTAAATTTTATCATTGCTAACATTGTCTGTTAAAGTCGGAGATCGCCTTTCAGTTTTCGTTCTTGTCAAAACCCGTGTTATCTCGGGGGCATTTCGCAATTGTCGATGTTGTAACGATAAAAAGTAGGCATATTATATCCCCCATTTCCGTGCGCTATGGTCTTTGATGCTAAACATGCCAGCTGTCGGCACGAACCCGTATAAGATCCACTAAGATCCACGACTAATTTAATATTGCGTAGCGTGCCGCCCTCTGAAGGCCGGGTCCCTCAGCTAGCGGGCACATCCCGTCTCCTTTGTATTTTCCTTTTTGATTTTTTGTTAGCCCTCCTTCCGCCCGTTCCTACCCGTACCCTAATCCGCTCTGGCCGGGCATTCCTTGTGCATTGTTTTAGGGCCCCATACAAAGCCCGCCCAGGCAGTCTCCCTCCTAATAACGATATCTGCCGCCCGCTATCCCGCCAGCGGATCTGAATATATGATGCTACTTTCGCGCCTCCACCGTGTAATATATAGTAATGCGTGAAAAACAACACACTTAACCAATAGTGCAGTGACTTTACAATCTGACGCCACGATCATTTTCTTACCGCTCCAGCACTAGATCCTCCACAGTTTCGCTCCGAAACCACCTAGTATTCATCGTGCACTTCGCTTGGGCGACATAACTCGTGCCAGCAACGGACCAGACATCCCCCCCGCCCCCCCCCCCCCCCCCTGCGAAACAACCGTAGCCGGCTGCCAGGCATCGTACCTCGCTATCACGTGTCTCACGCACCCTCCTTATCAATGCCTGAAGCTTGTTGCTAGCTACTCGTCTCCTGCTCGGTGCCTGGGGTGAGCAAGGTAAGTGATTAACACTTAGTTTCTTATAATTTTAAACATGTGTTCATATTCAGAAGAAATATATATCGCAAACAAACGCAACTGCTCCGAAACCGCTTGCTGCCCCTCCTGCGTCACCATCTTTGGAGGCTTATACGGGTACCGCCCGTTCCGGCGAAAGCGAATTTAACAGCAGCAGCTTGCGCTGGCCCGCTCGCTCGGACAGCGGCCGTTTCTCGGCATCGACATGCACTTGTGCCGCCAGCCTGGCGCCCCCACTAGCGACTGCTACTTGGATATCCCGCACTCCTGCTTGGGCCTGTATATAATTAAACGCGCTCGCGGTAAATATTGAATAATAGCGTCGCGAACAACAACCGCCGCTTCTGCGACACCACCCATGCATCTTGCGCACTCGCGCTGTCGCATATAGAGCCGACCACGACACGGAATGTAGCGGCTTTCGCCCACCAACAGCGCAGCACGTACCCGTTGCCGCTATCAGTGGCCAATAACACCACCGTACGTCATCTCTGCTTTACGCCGTCGCGATTCCTCGCGCGCGCTAGCTCCTGCAGTCGTGCTCGCTCTGTGGCCTCCGTTTCTGGATTATGTACGCAGACTACGGACTCATCGTCGGAAATATCGTTGCGAACACCAGTTGTCGCTCCGAAACCATCCATCTTGCTCCCCGGTATCGTGCCGAACACGGCGAGCCAGGCGAGGGTATAGCAGCAGCTCTCGGTGAGCAGCGCAGCTCACGTCGCGGCTGCTGTCGGGCACCCCCAAGGCCCCACCGCCCACCACCTCCATCTCTCGATCACTGCCCCACTCAGTACCTCTACGTTCTGATGAGTCGTAGCGACAGTGTGTGCTGGAAAATAATACAACAATACACGTCGGCGTCGTCATCATCATTTAGATGATAGTATTCCATAAAAAAATCTCATCTTGGTTTGAATCCCATTATTATATACCCAATCACAAAAAGAAAGGATATATTAACAACAGCTATTATGAGTTCCTTTACTTATTCCCGCCACATCGACATATGTGGTATCTGCCTCACTATCCATAATTATCATACCACATCAAAAATATGATTATATACATGCATTTGCACCACTCCGCATGAAATAGACACGTTATTTACACACATGAAGTAGTTTATGTCCAAAAAGAAAAAGCTCATGTACTCGTGTTTGCTCTGTGGCGCCGGTTTCTGCATTTCTGAGCGCAGATTACGGACTCATCGGAAATCTTGCTGCGAACAAAAGTTGACGCTCCGAAACCATCCATCCTGCTCCGTGGTATCGTGCCGACCACGGCGAGCCGGGCGAGGGTATAGCAGCAGCTCTCAGTGAGCAGCGCAGCTCACGTCGCGGCTGCTGTCAGGCACCCCCAAGCCCCCACCGCTCATCACCTCCATCTCTCGATCATTGCCCCGCTCAATACCTCTACGTTCCGATTGAGTAGCGACAGCGTGTGGTAAATAAAACAATTTACGTCGGCGTCTTCATCATTATTTAAATGATATATCATTCAAATAATAATAAATACCATACATTGATTTGAACCCCGTTCTGATATACCCAGCCACAAAACTAAGGTCGCCATCTGATATGTATATAACAGCTACTAACAATGAATTCCTTTATCTACTCCCGCCACTGACATCGACATATGTGGTATCTATCTCTCTATCCATCACTATTATACCACATCAAATAATGAGAATATGTAGATGCCTTTGCACGACTCAACATGACATAGACACGTGATTTACACACATGCAGTAGTTTATATCCAAAAAAGAAAAGGTTTATCTTCGTCTCGCCCATCATTGTCAGGCGGCCCAGCTGGCGGCGGCTCACATGCTGTTGCTGCGTGTGCCCTGCGTGCGAGCGCCCATACGGGGCATGGCGAAGCGCAGGTCCTCCCGCACATGCCTGCTCCCATCCAGGTGAGCGCTAAAACGCGCTTTTTAGGTGATGGAAGCCCCCGAGGTGATGGAAGGTATCGCAGACTTCCGGCAAATGATTGGTTTGATCGCAGCACAGTGAGACTTGCGCCTCGGTGGAGGCCATCCCGAACGTCAACACCCCAAGCCCGAGTCCGCTGGCTCTGTACTTTCAACCCATTTCCGGGGCGAAACACCCCATGATCAGCATCATTATCGGGGGTGCCAGGATGGCAATCCATATCTGGTTGCGTGCTTTGGAAGAACGAAACGCTCATGCGATTGAAAGTTCTCGCCACTTTGTTCCCGCTGAGTCTGATGCTAAACAGGCCAGCTGTGTAACGGCCCGGCGGCACAAACCCGCACAGGGTCCACTAAAGGGCCCCGCTTAGGGTCCGCAAATGAAAGCGCGTAGCATGCATCCCTCTGACAGGCCAGGGCGCTCATGCCATCCCAGCAACGGTGCGCTACTCTCAGCCTGCGGATCGTGCGAATGTCTGTCGGACGTGCCCCGGTGGGATCTCCCTGAGCAACCCACTGCCGCTTGCGAATCAGCGCGCCGTAAGGCAAGCAGCTTTTGTCCGATTGATGCTCACCAACCGGCCTTCAGAGGGCTGCACGCTGCGCACTTTAATCAGCGGACACTGCGCGGGCTCGTGCCGCCGGGCCGTGAGACAGCTGGCCTATTTAGCATCAAAGCCTAAGCGGGAACAAAGTCGTAAGGGATCTCAATGTTGAACTTGCTCACCATCATCGAGAGCCACACGCTGCCGCCGCGCGTAGCCTGGGCGTGCTCGTGCCGGTGAGGACTGCCGGCGAGCGATGACGGCCCCCTTTCCCTCCCCGCACCACGACGCCCGGTGCCAGCAGAGCGCTGCCCATCCGCGCAGCCGCTGTCTCCCCGTGCGGCGACCCGCGAGAGAAGATCGACAGAGGAGCCAGACACGCTCCAAAGCCGTGCTCGGCCGTACTCCCATCCCGTCCCAATGGAATGGTGCGCCGGGGCATCTCGCCGCGTGTGCCGGGCTTAAAGGTAAGAAAGAGCGGGGCGGGCGGTTACATGCAGCCTGTCACAGCGGCGGCAACACGGCGTGGAACCCCCTCCCCCTCCCCCCTCCCGGTTTTAGGGTTTAGGGTTTAGGGTTGAAGACCACAACGCTGTCATGCGGCTCTGGAGTCACCGGCGTGCACTTCCGATCAGGATGAGGGGGTGGTACGGGCATTGCTTCAAGGCCATTCCCAGGGTGCAGGGACTCGGGTCCAACCCTCCCGGGGACGCCCCCCACCCCCCGGCTCCCGGGCGCCCCGCCCGCCGCCCGCCGCCCCCAGCGTGGCGGGTGCCCCCTCACTCCTGCTCGTCCTGCCGGAGCTCGCGCTCCACGGTGAGCCCAAACTCCGCGACCTCGGCGTCGAACGAGTCAAACCACTCCCCCGTCTCGGAGTCCAGCACCGCCATCTCGTACTTTCCCTGCGAGCCGCGGCGACCAAGAGGCCGTCGGCTCAGTGAGGCTTTAGGGCGGTGGGCGTAGAGACGGCGGCGGCGGCGGGGGAAGGGGGGGGCCAAGGGGTGAGACGTGGGGGGGGGGGGGGGGGGGGGCTCACCCGCATGGAGCCGTACTCCGTCTTGAGCGGGCAGGCGGAGGTGTAGCTGAAGGAGGTGCCAGGGTTGAGGATGGGCTGCTCCCCCACCACGCCAGGCCCCCTGTGCATGCCCACCACAGCAGAAAGAGAGGGGGGAATGGGGGGGGGGCAGCCTTTGCTGTCAACCCTGCAGCCGCATCAGTCAAGGCAGGGCCATGTCATGAGGGCCATGAGGGGTTAGGGGGTAAGGGGGGGGGGGGGGGGGGTCCGCACTTGACTTGCTCCTCGTTGCCCTCCGCGTCTGTGATCACCCAGTGCCGCGTGCGCAGCTGCACCGTCAGGTCCCCCTGCAGCCCAGGCACGCCGGGAAGGGGAGTGGGGGCACAGGGGGGCATGTTCAGACGCACATCCTCATGCACATGCGAGACATGTCGTAGAATTACAAACACTCCGCGGATCAATAACGTTATTGACCCCCCGCCCCCCCCCCCCCCCCCCCCCCCCTCTCTGGCAAATGAGAGAGAAAAACTATAAAACCGTTTAAAACTATTAATAAGTTGTAACACAGCACGAATATTCTCACGCAAAGGTGCAAAACAATTCAATGTTTGTTTGGCTCCGCGAAACGTATTCAATTGCACCGCCTCGTTCTGCGCAGCGAGTCTCATTCACCACTCCGTGCACTTGACTCCCAAGGGTGGGTGGCACTGTCCATGCCGGTGTGCGCAGAGGAAAAACGCGTGTACGATGTCCAAGGTCCCGAAGGGGCATCACGAGAACCCTAGCTGTGCGTAGCTGCAGCTCCCCATGGCCGCAACCCCCCCCCCCCCCCCCCCCCCACCGGCATGGCATCTACAAACAGCGCACATGTACACCTTGAAGAGGGTTCCATGCAGCGCTCCCTGCTGGATGACGATACGTATCATGGTGGTGGTGTTGGTGACATTGGCCCTGAAGCGGGCGCTAAAATGTGCCAAACTGTGGGGCAAAATTGTGCAAACGAAGGACACGCCGACGCAGGACACCCAGGGGACGCAGTCGCACCTCGTTGGCAATCGTGACTTTGTACGCAAAGAAGTACTGACCCTGCGCCGGCATGGAGTGCGCCGGCACAAAGTAGCTCTCCACCTGGGGGCATAAAGCGGGGGGAGGGGGCAGCGCGGGGCGCTCAGCGCTGAGCGGTGCGGGCGGCACTCTGGCGGCTGGCTTGCATAGTGAGCAGTGCGGGGATGATACGCACCAGCACACGCACACCCCGGGTGATGGCCATGCTGCCGGGCGGCATCTCGATGGGGGCCGGCGGAGGCGGCGGCGCGATCTCCGCCAGCAGATCCCGGTAGCGCGCTGCGTCCTGCAGCCGGGGGGACGACAAGGAGTGGGGGGAAGGGGGGTTGCATCCACGTGAGAGGCCACATAACCACTGCTGCCAGCGGCGGAGATGGCCAGATCTGTGGCCTCCGTACCGAGGAATTCTGTCTACAACTAGCTAAATGTGTACTGTCTTGCAACATCCAAGCTGCCGATCTCATTTGGATAAGAATGTACCCGGAGAGGCCCCTGGTTGCATTGCGGATGCGTGAAGCGGGGGACTGCGAGGCTGAGGACAGGCGGGACTCGGTCGCCGGAGACCTCGCCCGCGCGCGCAGGCACGTACCTCGTAGCGCTCCTCCCGAATGCTGGCCTCCAACGCCCGCTGCGCGCTGACGACCGGGTCTGCCGCCTCGGCGGCCCGCAGCTGGTCGCGCAACACCGCCGCCGCGGTGTAGTCCTCCCTGCAGCGCCGCCCGCCGGGGCATGCCGTATGTTAGTCGGCGCCTGGCGCAGTGTGACGCCGGCGAGCTGGCCATGCGCTTCTAGGCGGCATGACCGAGCGCTGTACTGGTAAAAAAGATATCATCGGCTAGTACCGACCGGCATGGTGGTGCTGCAGGAGGGCGGGCGGGCGGGAACACGGGAGAGCAGACATGGAGAAGACGAGAAAAAAGCCAATTCTCGTCCGTACTTTGCAACCGCGTCGTCCAGCGCGGCCGCCAGCTCCTTCAGACTGGGGGCAGCCTCCACCACCTCGTCCTGAACCTCCTGCTCCAGTGTCTCGGGCCTGGCGGCGGCTAGCCTGGTGGACGGGGCGGCGCCGCGGGTGGGTGCCCGCCCTCGCGGCCGCCGGGAGGCGAAGCCGCCGCTCGCCACGCGCAGCTGCCCCGTTGGCCGAGGGTCCGCGCGGCTTCCGGCCACCGCACAGGTTGGAGACCTCAGTGCAGCCGCCATGGCGTTGCAGGTGCAAAGATAGAGGTAGGGGCGGTCTTGTTAGAGGGAGTCGCGAGGTCGGCTGGCGCCGCGCAGTAAGAGGGTCGGTGCGATAGTGAGCAAACGGAGGCGAAGCCGTGCGGCGTTTGGCGCGTTCGAGGCCAGCACCATTCACGTTTTCCCGATATATTATCCTTGATTCCTTTGTGCTGGCTCCCCGCCGCCCGCCGTTCCGGCAGTATCTCCTTGCTGGCACGCGGAGACTAGAGTACGAGTATATCTATTATCCGTGTGCATATCGTTGTTTTTCATATATACTCCGTGGCGATACTATTGACATATTTACCTAGTCAGCGCTGGGCGCTGGTTGGTATCGAGCAGATCATACTTCAGTTCTTAAATAGCAACTATATTCCCGTATGTACTACTAAACCACTGTTGTCTCGAATTATGCGAATATTATCCGATAATATGATATTCGATGGCCGGCGATGCCCATGATGCCGGATGGAGATTGCCAGCAGCAGAGGAGGAAAAACGAAATATCGTGATACCCCGTGAACGAGGTAATGACAATATGTTGACGCCTGCTATGCGGTAGGCCAACGGTAAACCATTGCGATGCTGCTCGCATATTCACTCGCCTGAGATCGATCACGTGTTATTACGGAATGATAACGCAAAATATCGTAATAATCAAGTCAAAAATTCATAATCAGCATAATCCTTGTGTGAATATTATATCATCCGTCGAAGCGAGCACTTTCTCATCTCCGTGAGAAGCGATTATTCAGATTAAAATAGCAGTAAAAGTAAAGTAAAGTTCGCCCCGGGGCGTCGGCCGAAGCCGCCCCAGCACTTGACCTCTTGCGCCAACTGCAGTCGTAGGTCAGGCATAGCCCGTAGACCATTGCCTCATTCGAACCCCGAAGGGCTAATGCATCAACCGGGGAAACACAGGACATGTCGGTACATCCCTTGTCCGCTCGGTTGAGCGGTCGTCCCGTATGCGAGAGACCCGGGTTCGATTCCTGGCCGATGTATTTCGGCGCAATATCGGCCCGGCGTGTCCTGGAGTTTCCCCGGTTGATGCATTAGCCCTTCGGAGTTCGAATGAGGCAATGGTCTACGGGCTATGCCAGACCTACGACTGCAGTTGACGCACGAGGTCAAGTGCTGGGGCGGCTTCGGCCGATGTCATGGGGCGAACTTTACTTTACTTTTACGCCGGGACAAAATCGCCGAAAATGCATCGGCCGGGATTCGATACCCGGACCTCTCGCGTACGAGACGACCGCTCAACCGAGCGGACAAGGGAATAGCAGTTATTTACCGAACTGCGATTTCACAAGGATCGTCTGGTTTGCCGAAGAATGCCAGGTCTGGTTACAGGTTGTGATATTCAGGAATTTGCAGGCATACAATCCCACAGCCAGGGAGGGTTGGGCGGGCTGTGGTGCGCTCGATGGAGCGTGCCACAGCAAAGGAGAGTGACCGGTCGGTCCGCCGTGAAGGCAGGTGGTGGCTCTGACCGGCCCCCGCAATCGTGCGCGCGCACACACGCGCTACGGGCGCCGCGCCAGGGCTATCTCGTACAGGTAGAGAAACCACATAAACTAGTTTAAAACATTTCACAAGGATCGTCTGGTTTGCCGACTAGAAAATGCCGGGCGCAGCAGGCCATGGGCGGGGGTCACGGGCGGGAATGTTGAAGGCGACGACATGCCAGCGGGGTGCGCCCACAGGAAGGCGGTCGCCGGTACGGCCAGGAATGAAGAGGTCGTGGCGCGGCTTCCAAGAGCGCATGTCGGAGCACATCTCCGAGAGGAGCTGGTACCAAGCTTTGTCAGGCCAGTAGGGAACAATGACGATGGCTGGGGCACCGCTGGACTCAAGTTTGGAGACTAGATCGCCGATGAGGTTCCACGGAGGGTTACACCAGTTACGTTCGCAACGCCATGCAGCGTCGGAGAGGCGCAGGGCGTCGACGGCCTCGCACCGCGGGTCATGCCAGCGGGCGTTGTAGCGGGGCAGGAGGGCGTTTTCAGAAGTCGCGAAGCGGTCGATGGTGCAGGTGCCCCATTTAGCAGTGAGCGAGGCGAATCGACGAGGGTTGAACTGCCAGTCGTCGCAATCAACCTCGCGACTAAGGCGGTCAGCCCAGATATTCGCCGCAGAACGGATGTAGCGCACGGAAAGGGTGATGCCGTGCGTGTCCATGAGGTACCACGTTTTGCGTAGCTCAGCCATGAGGCGTGGAGAGCGAGAGGTGAGGTTAGTGAGGACGCCGACAACTGCTTGGTTATCCTCGTGCAAGCGGATGTGGCGGTTTTGGAGCATGGGGAGGAAGGACTCAATAGCCAAGCGGACGGCTTTGAGCTCTTTCAGGGTAATGTGCGCATTGCGGTCATCGTCGTACCAAAAACCCCGAGCTTCATGGTGCTCGTTCAAAACGGCACCCCAGCCGTACGACGAACTGTCGACGTGTAGGTATCCGGTTTCGACGGGGCGGTTAATGGGACGGCCGTTGTGTTGGGTGGGCACACCCACCCACCATTGCAGATCGCGTTCGAGCTGGCGGATAAGCTTGACGCGGCCGGACCAAGAGTCGCGCGTTTTGAGCACATCATGCAGCTCACGAAGGTAGAAACGGGCGGGGGCAATGGCCAAGTAGAGAAACTGGCATTTGCCCGCGAGAGCGGCCAACTCGCGAGCTGGCAACCACCGACGATCGCGTTTTGCTCGTTGGATCAGGCGTTTGGCCGCGCGAGCAATGCTGGCGAGTTTCTCCGCGGGCGCACGAAGAGTAGGTGACCCCGATGTGTCAATTTCTAACCCCAGGTGCACGAGCGTCTGGGTGGGCTCCCACACGCCCTTGTTGGGGTTGCGTAGCAGACCAAAGCCCGAGAGGTGGCGTTCGATGTAGTCACGTTGCCAAATGGCATCAGCCTGAGTCCGAGCTAGAAACAGGAAATCGTCCATGTAGGGCAACATGCGCAGGCCAAATCGTCGCCGGGGAATAGGTGTGCCGTCTGCTTCAGCCGGGTTACGACGCAATGCCCTAGTGAGGACGTTGGTGAATTGGCAGAAGTAATAGGGGGACAGAGACCATCCCATGGGAAGGCCAGCCAGTCGGTACAGAGTGCCGCGGTAATCGACAGTGAAAAAATCCCTGTCCTCAGGGGCGATTCCAACCGCGTAAAACCCGTCCTGCAGGTCCATCTGCAACATGTAGTCCCCAGGGCGCGCCAGGTTGCGTAAATGCGAAAGCGTCTCAAACGAAAGATCGCGCGTCTCACAATAGCGGTTCAGGGGGCGAAGGTCAATGATGAGCCTCCATTTGTTTGTTCCAGGCTTAGGAACCAGGAACAGCCGGGACACCCATTTTGCGCAGTAGCCTCGCTCCCAGGCCCCAACGGCCAGGAAGCGAGCCCATCAACGTCCATAAACTCCAGTTGAGCAGGAGTAGCATCCCCCATTGACACCCCCTGATGAAAAGAAGGTGGGGCAAGCCCGTCCAAGAAAGGAACGCGTACACCTCGGGATATCCAGTTGAGAACACTGCGATTTGCGCCATCGGCTTGCCAGTTGCCGAGATTACGACGGACGCGATGTCTCATAAAGGGGGAGTCGGGAGTACAGGAATTGGCGCGATGGATGTCGCGAGGGGGGCGAGCAGAGCGCCCTGTCGCTCTGCTGGCCCTATCCGCGTCGGCGTCAGGGTCCACGGTGCGCGGCACAGTAGGAGTGCCGCGGCGTGGGAGTAGCCATGTGCCACTGGGCGGTGGCTTGGCCACTGGCAGTGTACTGTCACTTTGTACTCGAATCTGTACTAGACGGCGAGCGTGCGTCGGCATACGCCCCAATCGGAGCGCATCGCGACACCTACGCCGAGTAGGGGCCAGTACGGATCGAGCCATGCCCACAAGGGAAGGGGCAGCCAGGGGTTACTGTTGGTCGACACTGGTCGAAGGTCTTGGACCTTGTTCCACTGAATGGGGAAGCGCTGCAGCTTCGTCCTCTCCTCGCGTTGGGCGAGTAATCAGCAGCTCGTTCGCGGGTAGTAGTTAGCACGTCGCAAGCGGCGCGCGTACATTAACCACACAAACCCTAACGGGTTTCTCCCAGGGGGGGGCCCGAAAGGCGTCGCTCACCGTACATGGTACGATGGCGGAAGACCGGCACCCTGCGCGGCAAAATTGCCGCGACTTTGCTGTGGTGCGCTCGATGGAGCGTGCCACAGCAAAGGAGAGTGACCGGTCGGTCCGCCGTGAAGGCAGGTGGTGGCTCTGACCGGCCCCCGCAATCGTGCGCACGCACACACGCGCTACGGGCGCCGCGCCAGGGCTATCTCGTACAGGTAGAGAAACCACATAAACTAGTTTAAAACATATCCCTCCGGATTTTTATTGATGCCCTCCAACCACCTAGCGACTAAAAAGACCACGCCGACACATACAGCGCGCGCTCTATGCGAGGTGCGCTTTGAATTACAGACGGCCGGCAAGACATCCTTTCACCCGAAATGTAGCAGCACTGGCGCCCTAGTGCCTCGGGGACTTGTATGTGAGGAGAAACACACACCTGGCTAAAAGCGGCCCGCAAGATGCCAGCCAACCAGTACGGGTTAGGTACGAAAGCAATACATGTATGAAAGTACCGGTATGGAGTACAAGAGGCCAGTAGTACGAAGTCCACCGCTAAAAGCATCGATTTTTCGCCCCTTGGACAAGACTGGCTTCATTGAAACCCTCGCAGCGTCTCTATGATGGCCGTTTCGGCAGCGATCCAGTTACGGAAAGCCCTGGGTAGGCGACGCTCCGTTATAGTCATTACAAGCAAATTGCCGAATGAAGCATTTTGCAGGAATAATTAGAAGCCAGTGACGGAATTTTCAACAGCGTTGGATCACCGTCGAAAACACAGCCATCAAAATACCCGGCACTGACCACGAAAGATCCGCCCTACCCGTTTAGGCGTCGGCCCATTCCGAATAATGCGAGTTGGGGCAAAGCCCCATCCCGCGGAGCAAAGCATTTCAAAAAAAGGCAATGTGAGGGACGGAGGGCCCGACGCCATAACCGGGAAA
This sequence comes from Tetraselmis striata, assembly GCA_006384855.1. Classification (NCBI taxonomy): domain Eukaryota; kingdom Viridiplantae; phylum Chlorophyta; class Chlorodendrophyceae; order Chlorodendrales; family Chlorodendraceae; genus Tetraselmis; species Tetraselmis striata. The sequence continues at coordinate 76,215 of VCJN01002053.1, forward strand.
ATTTCCCAATTCCCAAAAACAACGCTAGGCGGAGATCACGCAAGCGGCCCGCATCCCGCACGAGGCGGAATGGATGAGTGATGCACGCCCGGTTAAGTCCGGGCCACCACGCGCGCGTGCACGTGTGCAAGGGTAATCCACAGACGTGTTATGATCTTCGGCAACGGGATAGCGGACGAATCTGCGCCGTCTGATGAGGCAGCGTGCACGCTCTCGAGCTACCACTATGCCACCAAGCTCAAGACCCCGAGGAAATCTCTTGCGAGTGAGGCCTCTTGGTGAGCTCAGATGGTGCATCGAGTGCCCCGCGATGAGGGCGCCCCGATCCGCGGCCAGGCATGCGACAACGCGCATTGTGCGGCGCCCCCCCATGCTCACCTAATCCATGGTACCGATGACCATGCCCATGTACTCCGACATGTCCAAGATATCTCGAAGTGGGCCCTGTTGCCCCGGCTCCGTGTTGTGTCACGCCGCATCCTGCACTGCCAGCCCCCGTTGCATATCGCCCAATAGGGTGCTCTGAAACCAATCCAAGGCAGTGGCTCGGGGCACCGCGGTGTACTTGACTCCGCACCGCATGGTCTTGAACTCCACGAGCGTAAGCTTCAAGCTCCGGCCGGGAATCATTGCTCCCGGTCACGACGTTGAACGCAGGCAGGGCGAGCTCTGCGTCTGGCACCATGTCCTTGAGTCCATCCCAGGGTACGGTGTTGCCAGTCAATAGGCATTGCCCGCGGACACAAGTCGTCCACCTCTCGGCGTGCAACAATGTCCATATCGTGAACATAGTGATCGCGAAAAGCACCTGCGACAGCAACGTGCTGCACCCGCCGGTGAGGGTCTCCATGTGCCGGGAGGTTCAGGAGCGCGTTGCTATAGAGGTCGACAATGACGGGGTGGTCCTTTGTCGAGGGCAGAATAATCTGGGTCTCAACCCCCGGGGGCAATGCATGAGCTAGTCAAAGTACCGGTACCAGACTATTGTGCCGTACGCAACAATTAGGCTTGCGTGTCGGCTTGTGAGCCAGCCGGCGCCGTCGTCATAGCCAGCGGTGCGGCATGCTTTGTGTCCTGCCCTCCCCCCCCCCCCCCACTCCGCCGCCGACCCACCCAGCGCCCCGCCCCCCGGAGGACTAGCTGAAATTGCGCCTGCTTGGCCACCGCAGACCACCGAAGACCAGTCCGGGTCTTCTTTCTCTGGTAATAAGAGACCTGGAGGAAGGGAGAGTCCTCTTCAAGATAATGTTGGCAACCTATTTCGATACAATGTGGGAGGCCTTTGCCAAAAAAACGAACGTGGCTCATTACACTCTCCGTTTCAGGTTGGATTGGCAGCTAATTTATTCTAACCCGGATCATTGCCGAGCTGGGAATGGAGGACAGAGACATCATCTATAGTTATGTTCTCCAAATACGGACCAAACCGGTAAACCTACCTCCACGGACGCATGTATGCAATAGATTGCGCATCCAGGAGGCGTGCACACACGCGTGGCGCCCAAAATGACATGCATTCATCCAGCGTGCGACGTCATGCATGCATGCCGAGCCGGCCGGCTGCTCGATGTCCTGAATGCTACGATCTGCCCCCTTGCGGTATGCAGTGTGTAGAGAAGCCAGCCATCCTGCTGTACCCGGCGCCCTGCAACAACTGGGCCTGGCCGCCAGGGAGCGCACGGGCATGCATGGTCACTTTCTGGCTGCCGCACCTGGAGGTGTGCCGCGGCGACACTCCGTTTTCCCTCGGCCGACCCTGTCGCGATAACGACGACACAATTCGCCGTGTAGACTCACGAGGGCTTAATATCCACAATAGCACAATATCGGGTATGCTGATGCCCTCTAGCCACAATACGTATGGCGGTGTTACTGCGTCACGGGCACTACAGAAACCCCCTCCCTCCCTCCCTCCCTCCCTCTCTCTCTCTCTCATGCTGCGGTTGGGTTCCACTGGAAGACTGACTCAGGGCTTAATATCCACGCGGGCATGCTGATGCCCTCTAGCAACAATACGTAGTGGCAGTGTTACTGCGTCACGGGCAGTACAGTAACCGTCTCTCTCTCTCTCTCTCTGCCCCCCCCCCCCCCCCTCACCCCTCTCTCTCTCCCCCTCCCTCCCTCTCTCTCTCTCTCTGACCTGCTGCGGTTAAATTCCACTGGAAGAGTCAATCAGGGCCGCAAGGCCGCCACTGCTGGGACACTGTTCCGCTTTGTGGGTGGAATGTTGTCATGCTCCACCAGCAATGCTGCGGGTTAGTAACCATGATCCGCCCAGATGGTGGATGCAGCGCGCTTGTGGTGCACGGGCTTAATGAGGCACCGTCGCGATGTGTTGTTCCCACCCACACCACCTTCACGCCACCGGATGGAACCTCGTCCACTTCCTTGACGAGGCGGAGTACAGCAAGGACGCGGCCCTGGACATCCAGCCGGCGCCCAACACCCTCATCCGCTGCTCCATGATCTTCCAGGGCCGCGGGGAGCATGTGCCGGGCTGTCAGGGAATGGGGCAGCTGCCGGCGGTGCCGCAGGAGGGGCGTGGACCCACGGCCGTGGAGTGGGGAGGCATGAACCTCGGGCGTGCCGCCTAGCTAGACGACGTGGGAATGTCCGGCATGGCGGAGCTATGTCACATGATTCCAAAGGAACAATAGCACTTTCCTGTCCGTCAATAACGAACATGCTGTATCACTGTTTGCTGTTTAAAGAGACTCTTGCACGTGACTAGGTCGCCGCAAGTCTTCCTCGACCCCCCCCCCCCCCCCCCACCCCCCTTCATCCATCCATCCGGGCATCATGTGGTGCAAAAAGTCGGGTGTCAATCACACGCCATGCTCGCAACAAGATTGAGGTGACACCGACATGCCCTTTTCAAGGCACAATCAGCACTTCCATTGGCCCCGGCGTCATGTTGGTCCTCAGATCTGTCGGTGTCCATGGTGGCTGTGGTGGTGTCCTCCTGGAGGGCCTGCTCTTCATGCCACCGTGGGCGCCTGTTTCCACCAAAATGAGCGCGTGGTCAGATCCCACCCATATATCTCAACACATTGCCATCACGTGGACGTGCATCCGTGGTCTAAATGTGTTAACGACGTGCTGTATTGGGAGAATGTGATGTCCGGCATAAATGGTTCACAGTTCACAATCACGATGTCATTATCATTGTAGTTTATTGAATTGAATCAACGAGGACAAGGACGCACACTCGTAATGCAATATTATTAGCAGGGACTGGGAACTTGGGGGGGGGGGGGGGACTATCACCTTTGTAAGACATTGTTTACACGGAAGTCCGACGCGTTGAGGAAAGGGGGGGGAGGGGGCCTTGTTCCACGATGGGGGACAGGAGCTCCTGCCGCTATGCTGCGCCGAGCCGTGAGGCTCAGCAGCAGCATCCCTACAGGGCAAGGGGGGGGGGGGGGGGGGGGAGCTTGAAAGAGCCTGTGAGGGCTGCCAGTCTCACTGGAAAGCCCTCTTCTTGCAGCTATTTAGCGAACTGCTGCATGACTGTTGGTTGGCAGCAGTTTTAGGGGACACCCCGCCGCCATGCGTGCCTGCCACACTCCTCTAGCCAATACCGGTAACTGCTGGGGGAGGTGTGGTGATGTGGCGCTGCATGGTGGCGGTGCGCTGCCGGGCTGGCAGGTGGCCATCTAGTAACTACTAACCACTGCCATCTACGGATATAATCAACCCATCCCCTGCTGCCGCAGGTCTCCAGGTTGGCTCACGTGTCGATGTTAGGGGTCTGTTGCTACCCTTTAGGACTAGCCCAGCCCCTTTGAAATGTCCCGAGCAAAAAAGCAATCATGAGCGAGGAAGCAGGCTTAAACGCCCAAAACAGCAGATTGGATCAATGTACGATACCGCGTCCGGAATTCGAGATATCAGCTGATGAATGCCGTGACAGACACCTTAAATTTGGTTGTTTTCCGACTTATCAAGGTTCCCAGACTGGAAAGTGAGAACCAGAAGCAACAGCGGTGTCAAAGCTGCCGCTGTTTAACTGTCATCTCGCCAGGCGACGAGGGTCGTTGGTGCGCTGTTTGTTGGTGCGCTGTTGCGAGTTGGATGCCGCCTCCATGAACGGTGCCAATAATTTACATTACATCCGGGATCGAGCAGCCCCGTCCAGCTTTGGTAGTGTACTTGTGGGGGGCAGGTGTATGTGTGTGGTTGGATTGCCGGAACATGCGAAGCCGCTCGAGGGGGGGGGGGGGGGGGGGGCACATGCCAGGTGCATTGTGCTGAGCTAGGTACAGGGAGCATCACATCGGGGCAGGTGTACACAGGGCCTGTGTGGTATACACGAGCGCCTGGGGCCAGCGGCTCACTCAGTTGGCCGCGATGGTGGTCGAGCCGCTGCCGTCCTCGGGGTCGGCGGCAAAGGCCCCGTGCACCGACTCCATGGCGGACGGGGGCGCGGTGGCGACGGGCGCGCGGCCGCAGGCGCCCATCACGGCGTTGCGCGCCTTGTTGGCCAGGCCCTGCATGCCCCACGGCAGCGCGTACGTCTCCCAGATGGCCGGGTCGGTCCAGATGTCCTTGTCCGCGGCGGCGTCCCCCTTCCACGCCTTGAGACGAGGAGCGCAGCGCCGGCATGCGTCAGCCGGGAAGTATTCCCCCCCGCCAGGCGAAGGGCGAAAAGCGATCACGGGTTTACTTTCCGCTCTGTTGGCTGATACCGGGCTGCGGGCGAGCGGTGGCATTTCGCGCCATTTCCACCGCGCTGGTGCCGATGTCGGGTAAGGTCCGCTCCGGGCCATGTTTAGTCAATGCCTTTCTCAACAAGCCCCCCCCCCCCCGCGCCCACACCCTTGTTGACACGCGCGTAATGTGCCCGAATATCGTGCTACAAGACTGAGGGTTTGACAGAGGGGCGATCACCATCCCTCCTTCCAAACCTGGGGTCGCTTGTATCCACAGAAATAAGTCTGCGGGTGGTGAAAATAAGGAGCTACAAACGTTGAACCGTTGGGTTGGACATTCTATGCCATATTCGCGATGCATTCCGATGTACGGGTGCCGACGCACCTATCCGAACCCTCCTTGCAAGCCGGGATAGGTGGGAAAAGTTGGGCTGGCGTGTAACCACCTATAAGAAGATTCGCTTTGATTCCGCTATGTTTTCGACTAGATTCGACCTCTGGCAGGCAGGGCAGGCTCTTATGCGCAATGTTGTTATTACCGCGCCGGCGTCACGTGACCACAGGTTTCTGCGGCCGGGCTGGCGAGTACCGGCTGGTGCCCCTGTACGAGCGTACCAAACCCCCGCATGACTCGCGTGAAGTGTACCGTGCCATCGATACGAAATTAGCACCTGTACCGCAACATCGCCGCAATTTCAAAATTTCAAATTTCCATTTGTTTCTTGTCCCGGGGGGGGGGGGGGGGGGGGGGGGGAATAGTACTGTAAATACACCAAACCCTAAGCATGGTTAGGGTATTCAGCGATCCCTTGCTTGCGCATGCCTGGAAAGGTGCGGGTACGGGATGGGACTCCACGGGGCGGGCCTGCGCACCGTGAGGCCGCGCTCCTCCTTGGTGCCGGGCACAGTGCAGTCCAGCAGCAGCGCAAACACCATGCCCATGAAGGGGGGCGTGCTGAACAGCGTGTTGAAGATGTCGTTCACGATGGCGCTGCTGCTCTGGATGGGCAGCGCGCCGTTGGCGCTCTGGTAGTCGGTGAAGTAGTACTGGAGGGACAGCGCGTTGAAGACGGCAAAGCCAAAGATGAACAGGTTGCGGGACGAGTTCTGGTTGGTGTGCTGCAGCTGGGACACGCCCACGGCCGCGATGAGGCCCAGCGTGCAGCAGAAGATGCCGGAGACCATGGGGAAGGGCATCGAGGCAAACAGGGCGCCAAACTTGCCTGCGCCCGGGGTTGGGGGGTTGGGGGGGCATCGTTTAGGTCCTTCAACAAGACTTCCTGACGGAAGATCTTCCGCCTTGTTCTCTGATGTGGTGTTTCGTTTCTGTTTTCTCATGGTTTACATTGTGCCTCCTCGAAGTTCGCCTTGGGTAGAACAGACTGCCAGCTGTGTTGAGCGGTTGCCGCTCCTCCAAGGGACGTCATTTTGGCGTGTGAAGCATGCAAACACCAAGCAGCACTTAGCACACAAGCAAGCGGGGGCGCACCGAATACGCCAAAGATGAGGAAGATGAAGGCGCCGGTCTGCACGGCACGGCGGCTGCCCACGCCGGTGATCCCGATCGCGCCTGCCCTCAGCCAGCAGCAGGCATGTCAAAAAGCCAGGACAAGCCCATGCTTGGCTGTCTTCCTGGATGCCCAGAGGATTGGGTGGGGGGGGGGGGGGGGGGGGGGGTTGGCGCACCGATGTTCTCAGAGTAGGAGGTGGTGCCGTTGCCGGTGCCCCACAGGGCGGCCAGCAGGGTGCCAAAGCCCTCGGCGCCGATGCCGCGCCCCAGGATCTGCCGGGGCGGGGTGGGCGCGCCGGACAGCTTGGCCACGGCGTAGTAGTCGCCGATGGACTCGAAGATCGACGCGAGCGTGCCTGCATGAGGAAGCACACTCAGTCTGAGGACAGGCGGCGAGGCCGTCGGGGCTGAGATGGCGAGAATGGTAGGTGGGGGGTTACCGCACCGGCCAGCATCGCAAAGAAGTTGCCCGCGTCAAAGGTGGGGGCGCCCCACTGGAAGGGGTACGGGAAGTAGAACCAGGGCGCCGCGTCCAGGACGTCGGTGGAGTCGGTGCGGCACGGGGAGCCGGGGTTGGAGTCGTAGACGCCCGCCTCCGTCATGATGGCTGCCCGCGCGACAGGCGGCACCGATGTCAAGGCGGCGATGGGGTAACGTACTATTGGGTCCTCGAACTAACTAATGATTAGTTGGCTTTGCGACGCCAACCTTGGCACTATAAGTATGTATATTGAATAGTATATCGAGACCTCCCCGCCATGCAATCGGAGCATCCACCTGTGCTGCCGTCACAACTGAAAGTACCTGTGACAACTAACGTAAACTGTGGCGCATGCAAACAACATAAACTGTTGTCATGTCCCATGAGTATGTATGTTGTGCCCCGCGCCCTGTAATCAAATACTGGCCCCATGTGAAACAAGCCGTTGCCGATCTTGTCACGTCATGACACACCACGGCGGTGCTTGGGGCACAGGGGGCGCAGCAGTCAGGCGGTCCTGCGGGTTGGGCTGGGTAGACAGGGCCGCCGCGGGCGTGGCGCACCAGCGTAGATCCAGCACACGACGATGGCAAGCACGACCGGGAAGAGCTGGAACAGGCGCATCTTGCCGAGCTTCCCCATCGGGATCTCCACGCGGCTGAGGTACTGGCTGAACAGGATGACCAGCGCGATCTGAACCACACCCAGCTCCTGCGCGGCCCGCGGGGGGTCGGCGAGGACGTCATATTCAAAGCCGACAAAACGCTGGCACATGGCAAGGCGGGCATGGCAGCGCGGCGCGAGTGCACATGCAAGGCCAGTCTGGCGGGCGTACAAAGCACAGGCCGACTCCCGTCCAGCCAACCGTGTAGAGCGAAAGACCAACGAGCGACACTGGAGGAAAAGGGGTGTTGGGGTGGGGAGCGTGTTAATACTGGCACTAGTGAGCCACCCAGCTGGAGGAGCTGTGACGACGTACGTGCAGGCAGTAAACTACTGCACTAGGGGGTGGCAACAAATACGTGTGCAAGCATACGGCGCGGCAGGGAGGGGCGGCCTACCGACAGCTGCAGTCGTGATCGGGGACACGAAGCGCAGCAGGAAGGCCATCAAACCAGTGTACCCCAAAAACATCTGGGTAGGAAGCGAGCACCACAGAGTCGACGTTAGTGTGCAGGTGGAACACCGGCTGGGTCCCTCCTCGGCGGGGTGTATAACGTTACAGTACCTGAACAAACGCCGCGCACACAAGCGCGCCCTGGAGCGCGTTCATCGTGGCCTCAAAGCGCTCGTAGTCGGTCGTGTACACTCCGCTGTTGGCGATTTTTGTGATTATGGCGAAGGCGGGCGGGAGATAGGAGAAGGAGCCTCCCTGGATGATCGGCAGCCGGTCGCCGATGGTGGTCTGCACCAGCGTGTTCAGCCCGCTCACGAAGAACATCCTGTGGCGAAGTCAACGCGAGGGCCGGGGGGGGGGGGGGGGGGGGCGGTGACGGCGTCGGTGATAGCGCGCCCAGCCGCCGACGCCCAAAGCACCAGCAGGCAGCATGTGGAATGGCGACGGACTATGGGCTGAGGGCGGGCGTCGCACGTGTTGATAACTCTCGCGGTTTCGTTGATTGAGCCGCCCATGGCCGGGACGAGGAGCAAGGGGATCAGGACTGTGGAGCCCAGCATGGTGAGGTAGTGCTGGAAGCCGAGTAGAATGCAGAAGTACCATGGCGGCACGTCGTTCACAGCGTACCGCAGGTCGACTTCGGCACTGCCCTTTTCCTCCTGCTTGGGCTGTGGCAGGCAAGCCAGGGGGGGCGGGGCAGACGGGCACCCGCCGTGCCAGCGACAGGCAGCGAGAAACTTGGTAAGTATCTGATCCGGTGGATTTTGCAACGCGTTGCGTGCGCGCGCGACCACCCGCGGGACGGGAAGCAACCGCCGACCCGCGAGTGCCGGTGCGTCAGCTGTAGTGAGAGGCAAGGCCTTGGGCAAGCACAGCCAGAGCGCCTGCACGGACACTATTTCTTATCTGCCGTCGACGGAGCGCGACCAAGCGGGGGTGGGGTGTTTAGCCAGCCACACCGAGACCCGTCGGTTCGAGGTGTCCATGTCATGGAAGATTCCGCCAACACACCCCTTCCTGTGGTAGTCAGGCTGGCCTGCGAGGAGAATCCGCCCCGATCCCTGGGACCCGCTCGGTCCCTGCCGCACATTATTCCGCCTGATACTCTGAAATCTCGAAACCGCCCTGAATAAGGAGACCCGGTGGGTTGATCGTGGCCAGCCACGTAGTAACGAGCAACCCGTTTCCGTCGATTCGAAAAACGGAGACCGTCAGCAGGGGTACCTGATGGAGTGCGTCGCTAGCGACTACAGTTGCTGCAAACTTCATGGTAAGGCGTCGCGTCGCTCGTGATTGCAGCAGGGGGTATAGCTGCTAGGATGACCGACGCCTGCTGACGAGTACCCACCTTCATGCTCGACGCGTGGTCTTCGTACTTTGCCTCGGTTGATGTCATGCCGCAGGGTTGGTCGTTGCAGCGGTGTGGGTGCGGTTGAGGTATGGCAGGCACCGGACGACGAGCACATATATATCGACGATTCAGCGCGCCATACTATTAATCCTTCATTAACAGTAGCATCATCGCGCCGCGCGATGACGACACATCCGCAAGCAGCCGCGGCGCACGAACCGCCAACGAAGGGCGACCTACCGGTACTGGTACTGGTACCTAGCTACTACAGGTATTAATCGTTATATTTAGTGCCTCCTAATGTTTTTGGTCTACCGTTGTTGGTCGTACCATATTTGGGTTTTCGCCCCCGGGATGGCACCAGTGAAACCCTTGCAGCGTCTATACGACGGCCGTTTAGGCAGCTATCCAGTCACGACGGAAAAGCCCTGGGTAGGCGACGCTCCGTTATAGTCATCAAGCAAATTGCCGATGCATTCTGCAAGACTAATTCAAGGACATTTCGCAACATGTCACATGCAGACAACGTTCTTGGCGGGGTCGCGGACGCGCGCGCGGCACGTGATGGTGCTCCTGCGCCTGCGTCGCGTCGCTCGTCGGCATGTGTTGCTATGACCCGGGTCATTGGCTGCAAGCGCCCTCGCTGCGGTTGATAGCCTACCGCTGTGGTCCCTTTGGTTCCTGGCAGCTTGGCGACTTCGTGGTTCCCTTGGCTCCTCCTTGGTTCTTGGCTCCTTGGCCTCCTGCTCGACCTTGGTTTCAGGCGTATGTCTCTCTTTTGCTGGCAACCTTTCATAGTTGCTGTTAGTTCTCTTTGTAGTGCGCACTTGTTAAAGCCCTGATGTAATAACTGATACTTTGCAAGACTAATTCAAGGTCAGTGACGGAATTCCCAACACTGTTGGATCACCGTCTAAAACACTGCCATGAAAATACCCGGCACCTACTGACCACGAAAGGTCCGCCCTACCCGTTTGGGCGTCGGCCCATTCGAGTTATGCGAGTTGGGGCAAGCCCCAACCCGCGGAGCAAAGCAGTTCGGGAGTGCGATACATGTGCAACAAAAAGGCAATGTGAGGGAGGGCCCGACGCCATAGCTGGAAAAATTTCCCATTCTCACTAAAGGGCGCCGTGGAGGGAGGGGGGACCCCGCCCAAAGTAAATAAAGGCAGTTAAGTCCTCAAGTGCTGACGCCATAACCTGACTACTAATGAAATCCTTGAACTCCGGAACTAACAACCCAAAATTCTGACGGTGATACCCCCACCGCGGGCACTCCATCAACACATGTTCGATAGTCTCAGATTCACCTCCGCCACATGCATGGCAGTGTACTAGGAACCGCTTCGGCATGGCATGAATCCGGGCCAATCGGCGGGCAGTGGGAAACTGGGAATACTCGGGTGCGTAATTGTATCATAATGTGCAGCCCGGCCACAACCCATGCGCGGACACCCACCCCGTACTGTGGCAATGCGTTTGACGCATAAGACGCATGGACATTATACCCCAGGTTTTAGGGCGTGTAAACGATGCCAACGTACCAGATTATGTGGTATTTTTTCAGATACTGACCCATTAGACGAAGAAACCGCCGTTGCTCTTTATGCGACGTAGTCGTCATTCGTGGGTACCCTATGGCCCCGCGTAGATATGACGCGGTACAGCTACGAGTAGAGCTACCACCCGCCCACCACCCCGTCATCCGGACTTCGCCGGCGCCAAGCACATGGCACAAGCACACCACCCCAACCCAAATTACCGGCCAAAAGAGGTAGCCTAGCAACCTGGATAACTACTATGTGCGGGCGCGGTGGATTGGGGCCTCTTCGGCAACGCTCTGCGGCCGATGCGGCGGGGACCGGCAACGGGGAGCGGCACGTGCCGATGCGGATAATATTCTCGGGCTCTAATAATTTTTCGTTATTTCGAATTTCTTCACTGCGCCGACATGCTCCACCAGTTGCACTGTGAGGCGGCCCGGCAGCAGTCGTTCAAAGCCCAAAGGTTTGCCACGACAGACAACAAGGCAGTTCATCCTCTAGGGAATTTTGCAAAGCGCGGCTCGGCTAGCTAGGTCGGTCAGATCGGCCCATCAGTGGCGAATACACGCGTCCCGCCCGGAAACGCATGCGCCGTGCCCACAGTGATCGCCCCAACAACCCGCCCAACGAGTTGCGTTGTCAAGTCTTAGCGACTAAAATACCTCCATGTTGACCCCAAGCTTCGGCATGTGCTGGTGATAGGTCGGTACGACCAACCCTGGGCCGCAGCGGTCCGAGGAACGTCCACCGGGTGGGTGGGGCAGCTTTAGATCGTTGGCAGGCGCGTAGGACGCCTTCATCAAAGGACGGAGGGCGAAATTGACACTCACTCGACTGGAGAAATATAAGCTTTTGCGGAGTTGTGTCCCTGGGTGGTCAGAACGGGGTCGGTCGACCGTCGGGTGCCCGGACGCCCCTTCATATTCCCGTGGTATGAGTGCCGGTACTGCTGGCGAGGCACTCGTACACGTACCACCAATATGGAGGGCGGCACTGCGAGACAAACTCTATATATATTTATCCTTGTTTTATATAGAGCGACGAGGCGCATATAAGTATGTCCGCATTCCATGTACATCGACTGCATAACAATGATCACATTAATAATGCCGCATTTTTGACATGCAATTTCCGATACATAGTCGTCCTTAATCCTTTTTAAAACGTTGTCGTTTAATTCTTATTGTGCAGTAGCCAGTAGGCAGGGGATGTTTAATATTTTAAATAATGGCTCGCGGTATGGCTCGTCCGCGCGCCGCCTCGTACCTGGTACAGGTACTGGTAGTAACGTCGTATTAATTTGTGCTACACGGTACCTTGGCAATCAGGATAAAATATCTCGGTTTAGTTAGGAGACCCCCCCCCCCCCCCCCCACACACACACACACCAGGATTTTGCCCCCCCCCCCCCCCCCCCCCCCCACCAGGTTTCGTTGGTTTCGACAGTGACATGCGTGTATCTCAGCATAGACATGTATGTTTGCTATGATAATGGTATGGGCCCGTATGGCTGTGCTTCCCTAGTGAGGCATGCCAACGCTTTATAGAGGGTGTGTGATGAATGTAGGCAAAGATATAAACAAAAAATCATCTGACCCCCCCCCCCCCCCCCCCCCCCCCCCCACCCACCCCTTGGAGCGATCACGAATCCTACCGGCGGGGGGGCTGCCTCATACATGCTACCTAGCAGTAGGTGCAATGCACTGGGTATTTGTAGAATGCATGCACATACGGTAAGCTATACTTCCCGGTATTACCAAGGCATACGATTAATTATATATACGATGCCTACGTGGCCTCAGCCCGCTTCTCGCGATGGGACCTGCGCGCAACCTCCTTGGCCTTTGCAGCTGCCTCCCCATTGGCCTTCGACATCTTGAAAGGAATCGTGTATCCCTCCTCGTCCATGCACTGCCCACACTACGGACGGGGCAGCACCTTGCCGTACTACCTCGCCATCTCCTCATCAAGGACACCAGACATATGGCCGATGCATGCACAGACGTTGCACGCAGTCCGGCCACACCAACTCGCCCCGGCGCCATTCCGCCTCTGGGCTTGGCGTACTACTGGGGCATCACATGTGTGTAGCACTCCGCTTTGGCAAATGTACAGTACACACTGTGGAAGGTGTGGTCCTCATGAAGAGGTTGCCCTCCACATACGACATCCTCTCCGTCCATGGCATGTGCCAGCATCTCTCGGGCAAAGTCATGGCAGTCCCTTGGGTCCTACTACTGGTCCGAGGTAGGCGGCTCCTCCTCGGGAACTGGCGGGCGCATTCCGCCGGGGGCTCTCTCCGAGTACACCACAATAATGCGGGGCTTGCAGCATTTCTTGCACTTCACCATGCCACGCACTTTGTTGAGGTGAAACGCATCACTCATTGGCCAGCCAGCTGGTCAGCTTGCTCCGGAAATTCCTCTCTAACAACGTGCGTGGCATTAAAGAGGCCGAGGCAGGTGTGGGTGCCTAGCCACTCCACGGGGCGAATGCTCCAAATCTTGGTGATGGTGTTGCGCGGTCGAGCCACATCGATCGGGAGTTTAATGTTAACTGTGCGCCCCAGGCTCTGCGACGGCAGCAGCACCGTGGTGCCGGCGCCCCGCAAGCACCACACGGCTAGGGCGTGAGCCGGACGCGGCGTCTACCCTACGTCACTTACCTATGGGTGATGGCGTGGTGTGGATGCGCCGGGTTGCTGGCGATCGTGACACAAGCAGTGGTGTATGCTGGCGATGATGCGCGCCTGATGTTACGCCCCGCCGTGATTCGGCGCGCCTGTCGTCTCCCGAGACAACACGCTGCGGGCGCGTCAATATATAATGACGAGTGACGAAGTCGTCCTGAGAGGATAATCAGTACTTTGCGCCTGTGTCTGGGGGTGTCGAATGGAATTTGCACTGTCGAACCGACGTCCCCCCCCCCCCCCCCCCGGCCCCCTCCCGCAGAATTTTGCCGGATATTGTTTCCTAAACCGAGATATTTAATCCTGGTTGCCTGGGGTCCTGGTATGATCCATAGCTTGTAGAGTGGTAGTGGTGCTGATGTAAGCAGGATATTTGTGGAGATAGCGACTACGTCATCGCGTGATATTTTAAGTTACATATCGCGTCATCGCTGCTCATCCCTACCCGTACCCGGACGGGTGCCGACGCGATATGCAGCATTGTTCGTCCAGAGGGGGTGTCGGCGAAACGATTCTAACTTCGTTATATATCCGTTGTATTTTCGGATATATGTGAGCCCTCTCGAGTATGGCGGCGTGTTCATCTTTTGGGTTATTGGCGGCGGGCGCCACCGGCACTGCTTGCGCGTAAAAGTAGAGTTCGCCCCGGGCGGGACATCGGCCGAAGCCGCCCCAGCAGTTGACTTGTCCCGCCAATTGCGACTAGCAGTCGTAGGTCTGGCATAGCCCTTAGACCATTGCCCCATTCGAACCCCGAAGCCCTAATAATGCATCAACATGGTAAAACCCAGGGGGACACGCCGGGGCGATATTCCCGAAGTACATAGACGATCGAGCCCCGGACCTCTTGCATACGAGACGACAGCTCAACCGAGCGGACATCAAGGAATGTACCCTAGCACTTGCGGGTAGTGCAGTAGTACACATTTTATTAATTACATCAGGGCTTCCACAAATGCGCACTACAAACAAAACTAACATCAACTATGGAAGGTTGCCAGCAAAAGAGAGACATAAGCATGAAACCAAGGTCGAGCAGGAGGCCAGAGAGCCAAGGGAACCACGAAGTCGCTTAGCTGCCAGGAACCAAAGGGACCCCCGCCCCGGGGTAGGCTATCAGCCGCGGCGAGGACGCTTGCAGCCAATGACCCGGGTCATAGCAACACATACCGACGAGCGACCCGACGCAGGGGCAGGAGCACCATCACGTGCCGCACGCGCGGCCGCGACCCCGCCAAGAACGTTGTCTGCATGTGCCATGTTGATGAGCAAGGAGAAACGGCGGCGCCACGCAGACAAGAGCTGGCCTATTTTTTTGCCAGTGTGTGTGTGGCTAGCTTTCGCGAGCTCCACCAAGAAAGCCTCAGCGTGCGAGGCCAGCGAGACAAACTCGGAAACGGCGAAAGGAATCGGCAGTAGTACACCTGATCCGCAAATACGTACGCTCAACGGGTTCTTGGCAGTGAGGGGACTATATATGGTCAGATGTAGTCATCTAGAGGTTTACAGTACATTAGCTATGTTGTACTGCGCACGACCCCCGAGGTCGGCGCACGGCCCGCACCAACACTATGACCTGAGGGATCCACCCTCGGGCACAGGCACTCTCTGCTTTGCGCTCGCCTCAACCGGCTCGCGCAAGCAGTCTCGACTCTAGCAGTCGAGCAGAGTGTCAGCTTACTCTATGCCGACTCGGACCCGAGCCTCAGCCTCCCGAGACGCTACACCTTCCCCACCCCGCGACAGCAGGATGCCCCCCCGCCCTGTACCGGAAGACGCCTCAGTGGACGACGCCCCGGGCGGCGCCACGGCGGCATCTGTCGCAGAATTGGAGAAACGCCTGACGGCCAAAGCGGAAGCCCTGGAGAAGCGGCTGGCCGGGCAGTTTGAGGCTGCTACGGCTGCCTTGCTCGCTCGACTCGCCCCCCCCACTAACCCGCTTCCTCCCGAAGGTACCCAGCCAGCCAACCCCGCGGGCGCGCCTGCGCCCGAGGGTGGTGAGCAAGGAGCGCAAGAGCCCCTTAGTACACCTGATCCGCAAATACGTACGCTCAACGGGTTCTTCGCAGTGAGGGGACTATATACTCGTACATATTTAGGCGGGCCGGCTCGTGCAATTCTGGTCTTTTCAGACTACTCGAATACCCGTACTCGCTTACTCATATCCGTTATCATAAAATTAAGCCATTAGTACTACTCGTACCATACCGGTACTCGCAGCGAATCATCGTGACGATTACCCGGTCATTTTCTAGCATAGCGATTTACGACTAGATGTTCTAGGAAGTACTAATTTGCCCCGAATATCGCTCGTGATTGTACCCGAAAGTGCGCGGTACATGTCATATCGCTCGCCTCGGCGCACCCGGTACGCCCGTACTGGTTCTCATCTCGCGCGGAAATATAGGGATACCAGTGCGAACGTTACCGATTACCGCCTGAAGTCCAATAATCCTTACCTGTCGTGATCTCCCGCCTGAAGTCCAGGACAGATGAGTGACGCAACGACGATGAACCCCCACGCGACGTACTGGTAGGAAATACTGCTCGCAGAGCCTTGTTGAGACCCAAGGTCAAGTGGGGGGGGGGGGGGGGGGGGCTGGGGCTCGGCAGGACGATCGGTGGCAGCCGGTGTCATGAGGGGACGGAGGATCGGGGTGATGGGGTGGCAGGCCGGCAAACTGTCAGACTGTATGTGTACTCGCCACATGCGATTTTGCTGACCACGTGATACCCGTGCGAATTACAAAAGTGCACGTGATACTTCTGGTAGGTACGTAGGTACCCGAAAATGTCGTATTTATTTTGGGGCTACCTGGAGCTACCAGCGGTTTTGCCGTCCCGGCGAGTCATCTGGTACTCTGGTGTCGATGATGGTGGTACGAGTTCGCGAGTTTACGAGTAGTACGTATTAAGGGGCGGGACTCGGCAAGTGTCCGGCCGGCGTTTCAGCAAAGGGATCTAGGCAAGGGAGATAAGCCGAAAACAGTGCTGGAAATTCCGTCACTGGCCTTCAATTAGTTTTGCGAAATGCTTCGGCAATTTGCTTGTTGACTATAACGGAGCGTCGCCTACCCAGGGCTTTCCGTAACTGGATTGATCTAAACTAGTTTATGGGGTTTCCATCCTTGACCTAACCGCTTTTCAGCTACAAGTGCTGCGCAGTGGTACGGGAACTAGTAACTGTTGTTGCGCCCTTGTTGGGTGCAGCACGAGTAGACATAAAAAGCAGCCAGAACAGCTGAGCCTGCCATCTTCCAGTTTTCGCTGCGTTCCACGCAGCGATGTAAAAACTGTCTCGTAACCCGTTGCGAGCAAGGTCACCCCAGGTTGTTCAAGACCACACCCGGCTCGCCATCCGAGTGTGATATTCTCGTCCGTACGTCCGTGCGTTACTATGTCAGATGGAGAAGAACCCGTCGCTGAGCCGACGTTGCAGTCGCTGAACGCAGATATGAGGGCCCAGTTTTCATTACTGCGAGAGCTGGCTGCAGTTGTGGCACAATTGACGGCTCGTGATCGCGTTGTTGATGGAGAAGGGGCACATGGCTCCGGCTCAGGGCAGCGCTTCGCGAGACAGCCGACAGGCAGCGGGGGAGCCGCAGAGCGCCCCGACTTGCTAGAGCTAGCCCAGAGCGGCCGTGTCGGAGCAAAATCCGTGAGTGCCGAGGATGATTACCTCGCGGTGCCAGAGCTACTGCAGAGAGCAGAGTCTGGTTACGAGGCCGTTCGACCGGTCAGCCGAGTGCCTGGACTTTTCCCTTTGAGCACCGACCTAACGAACGAGTACCTCAAGCAGGATGACCGGCGTCTGCCGGCCCAGGAGGAGTATTTGTGGATGTCGTGTTTCGGGGCCCACATGGCCGCCCTTTTCGTGGCGCTCGACGAGCTGCTACCTTACGTCCCCGCCACTAACCAGGACTTCACCCCCTACCTCGCGAGAGCCCGGAACCACGCCGAGGCCATCGACAAGGCGTTTCGGTTTCGTCTGGCCTTCCTACGGAAGCTCAATGAGATCAAGCGTGTGCACGGTGACCAAGGTGTTCTGGATGTGCTGCGAGCCCAGCATTTTCAGCCTGCTTCGGAGCATCTGGGTTCCGCGATCTTTGGGGACCTCATGCGGGACTACGAGCGTCGTGTCTTCGAGGCGACCGTCGCCAGCAGCGCCAAGGCGACCGCTACTTCTCGAGTGGCGGCTGCAGCTGCAGGTCGCGGGCGTGGGCGAGGACGTGGCGGCGGACGTGGACGTGGCCGCGAAGGTGAGCACGAGTGACGGTGTGGGGCGCCGTTCGTCGGAGCTGCAGGAGCCTTGCGAGGCCACCTTTCGGTGACCGCCGCAAGACGCACCCTTGCAGCTCAACGGCGGGATGAGCGCCCTGTGTCAGGACCTGACCCCCCCACCTTACAGACTTCATTTAGACCTTCCTCGGTGCGGCGCTTCTTACAGCTACAGCCGAGTGCGGCTCAACCATCCGCACACCTGCACATGGCGGCTCAACCATCCGCCTTTCTTACAACCCCATCTCTGCGTTCGTCGGTTGTTACACTACGAGTTACAACCGGTTCGCAACGACCAAGTTTCGCGCGTGTACGTTACGCACGGGACAGGCGCTATGAGCGCGAAGGGCGCGCGGGGCGGCCCGCCTACCTTAACCTAGCCCCGCAAACCCGTACTGAAGCTACTGCAAACCCGTCCAGCAACTACCGGCCAACCGCCGGGAACCTAACCGCTGCTGCCGAGTACTTTGCGAACAGTAGCCGTGCCGGTGGCACTCTGTCAGTAAAACGACGCACTTACGTAATCGACGAGCCCGCAGCTGTCGCTCCGTGGGCTGCGTCACTGCGATCCCGACTACAGGACGCGTTCGGCTCAGACGAGCTAGGCCAGCGGACGCTCGACTTGCTCTCCAGCTCCCTCAGCGCTCAGACCCTCAAGAGCTACGCCGGCAGGTTGGCTCAGTTCGCTGAGTTCTGCCACGACTCCGAGAACATCAGCCCGCTAGAGGCGACTACTGCTACTGTTGTTCGGTACGTTGCCTGGATCGGGGAGCGAGGGCATATCGCAGCTAAATCGCTACAGCCCTATCTGTCTGCCATCAACACCTTCTTCGAGCTGCACAACCTCGTCCCGATCGCCAAGGACAGCCTACACCTCACTTCGGCAAGACGTGGGTTAATGTTACGTCAGCGTCGACTGGACGCTGCCCCTTTGCGTGTCCCTCTGCCTGCGGATGTAGCTTACCGCTTCGTCTCAAAGGCCGAGCTAATTGTGTCTGCTCCTTACCCAGAGTCCCACCTCGACTACCGAGCCCTCTTGGCCTCGGTTGTCAACTTCCTGTTCTTTGCCAGGGGCCTTACTGGCGTCTCCTGTCGAGTGCAAGATGTGCATGTCGACACCTACAACATCACCTTGCAGATCTACCGCGAGAAGGGTCGCGCCGGCCGGCGGGGACCTGACGACCTGCGCGTACTTCTCCTTCCAGTGTCCGAGCACCCTCGAGTGGCACGTCTCTTGCGCTACTTCATCGACAACGTCCAGTCTGCCCCCCTGGTTACTGTTGGCTTGGCTACCTCCAACTTCTGGGCTGTCAATGTGACTGAGCAGTCGAAACCTTGGACTGCTACTACGATGTCAGACTGGTTGTCTACAGCAGTCAACCTAGTCAACGCTGCCCCCCCTGCTGGCACTTCCTGGACTTCACACAGTCTACGCAAGGGCGCAGCCTCTGCAGCAAACGCCATTGGAGCGCCACTGTCCCACATCCGCTACCAGGGCGGTTGGGCCACTAACTCTGATGTCGTTCTGGACTACATCGACCCCAACGTTCTTCCTTCTCCTGGCGCGTGGTTCTTCTTTGGACACATCGCCCCCCTCCGCCACTTCCAAGTCCAACAGGACTCCGCAACGGTGGCCTTCCCAGTGCCTCCTTCATGACTTGGCGCTACCCCTTCTCCGTCAATCCACCGCTCTCTCCGTTCGCTCAAGACTGGCAAAACCAGACTCAACTTTGAAATGATCTAAACTAGTTTATGGGGTTTCCATCCTTGACCTAACCGCTTTTCAGCTACAAGTGCTGCGCAGTGGTACGGGAACTAGTAACTGTTGTTGCGCCCTTGTTGGGTGCAGCACGAGTAGACATAAAAAGCAGCCAGAACAGCTGAGCCTGCCATCTTCCAGTTTTCGCTGCGTTCCACGCAGCGCCCCCCCTGACTCCGTTTTCCCTCCACGCTTTTCGCTAAACCTTCCTGCCAATTTCGGCTCTTGACCGTGTAAAACAGCCTGCGCGACCTTTTTGGCAAAACCAGACTCAACTTTGAAATGCTGCCTAAACGGCCGTCGTAGAGACGCTGCAAGGGTTTCACTAGTGCCAGTCCTGTCCCTGGAGCGGAAAAAAAAAGCCGAAAACGTGCGCAGGTTTAGTGAGGTTCAGGGTGGGCGGGGAAATGAGGCGCAAAAAAGCCACCAAATGAAAAGGGAGGGAGGGCGGGGTGTGCGGGCAGGAGGCAAGCACAAAACTATGAGAGTTGTTATATATTACATCAGGGCTTAAACAAATGCGCTCACAAATGCGCTCACCCACCAGCTCACATGGGGAACCGTATCGGGACCGCCTGCCTGCGCGAAGAGTTGGCGCGGCTTCGTACGAGTTATCCGAGGGATATGATCGTCGTGGGGGGGGATTGGAACATGGATGAAAGGGAGTTGACGGCTCTACTTAGGCGTTGGCGGTGCCTTCCCGGCGGTAAGCCCATGTGGCCGCGGGATGCATTGGCGCCCGAACGAGGAACTTGTCGGAGGGGCAGCTGCCGCGTTCTCGACCACTTCATCGCATGGCCTCCCACCATAGGCCCTCCCCCCCCTCTCTCGCCCTCGGCATGGGTGGACTACTCGTGGGACACCTCCGATCACTTCCCTGTCATGTCTTCTTTCCCCGTGGGCGCCATCCGTGAGGATACCTGTCCACCTCCCCTGCATGAACGCCTGTCGGCAATGTCCATTCCCAAACCGGCCCACGGTGACTCTCTTTTTAAATGGCCCAAGCCGTTCCACGATTTTGTCACCGCTAATCCGTTCGCGGTGCTCACCCCTCTAGATGACCCACGTCTAGACGGCGGGCCCTCGGGAGGGGGGGGATCCCTAGACACCGGCGCCGACCACTTTATCCAGGCAATGTGGTCGGCGGCGCATGGGGTAGGGGTTGTTACCAACCCCAGGCGTCGTGGCCTAGGGCCGCCGCTGCAACGGTCTATGCTAGGTGCGATTAATCGTCGGCGCATGGCCTTTATGGCGTGCCGGGGGACTAGGGGCCCTCGGGATGCCGCTCTAGCCTCGGCACATTATGCTGCTGCACGGCATAGGGTCCGGACACTAGTACGTAACAACCGCCGCCGCTAGAGGGAGCGGGCTGTGCTAAAAGCGGTTCAGGATTCTAAGAAGGGTGGTGGGAGCCGGGAGTTCTGGAAGTGGGCGCGCTCTCTCCGTAAGGGGCAGGGTTCATTCGAGGGCGCGAACGACCAGCCAGTACGCGATCCGGTATCGGGGGTACTTCATACCGAGCCGGGCGAAATCAATGCGTGCTGGGCGCGGCACTATCGATCGGGAGCTGTTGCGTGACCCCCACCCCCTAGCACAACGGGTTGCGATATACCGTGCGGCGTGGGAACACCGCCACGGTACATCGCCACCCATTGCCCCCGCACTAAAGGGGATTAATGGGCATGCATATAACATGGGAGGAACTAGTCAAGGCTCTTAGGTGCTTCAAAAAATAGGAAGGCCCAGGGCAGGATGGGATCACTGCGGAGGCTTGAAAATTGGCGATATACGCCCGAAATAGCCATTTTGGCAAGGCATTGCTGGGCGGCCTTAATTAACGGGATATGGACTAAGAACTATATCCCCAACAGTGGCGTAGCTCGGCCATAGTATCGGTGCCCACGAAAGGCGACGCGACCGTTATGGACGATTATAGGGGTATTTCGATTATGGGTGCCGCTATGACACTCCTTATGACGGTCATTACCCAACGCTTGCAAGACGTCTGCCAAGCTAAAGGGATGATCCGCCGTTGGCAAGCGGGTTTTATGCGGAATGAGGAGGGCTACATGCAAGTCGCCAGCTTGTTCGATATCGCGGCTCGCTCGTCGCCAAGCGGCAGGTCTACCCACGTACGCGGGTTTTATTGACTTTAAGAAGGCATATGACACCGTATATCACGAGCTTTATTCCTAAAACTACAAGCCATAGGAGTTAAGGGTCATATGCTTGCCTACTTTCATTAAAACTTTATACATGGATGGTATGGTACGGGTCAAGACAGGGGTGGCCCCGGGAACTCTATCATACCCCATACCCATAGAGCGTGGCCTCCGACAGGGATGCCCCGCTTCCCCCATCCTATTTAACATAATCATTAACGATATATTCGATGGGGTACAACATCTAGGGTGTGATTGATGTACCAGCCAGGGTGCACCGACAGATTAGCGGCAAGACAACCACTAAGGGTGCCAGATCAGTTATACGCGGACGGCGCTGTTGGTATCACAGGCTCGTTCGATAACCTGCATGCCATGTTTGCCCACTTCTCGCAGTGGGCGGAGGACCATTTTATGGGGTTTGGGGTACTTAAGTGTGGGGTGATGGCATTAGGCCGATATTCCGACGAGACCGCGTTACGCGAACAAGCTGCCCGATGGCAGCTTGGGGGGGAACGAACGGGTACCGGTTGTAAATGAATATAGGTACTTGGGTACGATCATTAAGTCGGATTTAGGTATGCAACCCATAGTAGACGACCGGGTTAAGAAGGGTAAACGCGCCATTGAGGCGCTCGATTCGGTATTAGTCGGTGGACGGGACATAATTCCTATTAATGTGCGTGTGTTGGTCTTTAAAACCTGTGTACTGCCGGTTTTAACTTATGGGTGTGAAGTATGTGGCATGGATAAAACTAGCGGCGCAAATAAATTACAAACCGTACTCAATCAGTGCTTGCGGTGCCTCATTGGGGTGGGTAAAAACTCCCTTGGGGCGGCCACTGCACCGATGATGCGGGAATTGCATATTGCGCCCATAGAGGCTACGGCCGCTGCGGCACGGGCTCGGGCGTTCCTTGAAGCATCCGACTTGAATACCTGCAAAACCCAGTTACTAGATCAGCAAAGTCGGGCGCGCCCTAACACGTGGACGTCAGGGACTGTGCGGTGGTTAGATCGACTAGCTAGGGCAAACGTAGGGCTAGCTGAGGGGGCGCACCTTCCACTTGAGTGGAGGTCACTAGCCGCGCGAGATGCCGCTAAACTAGTAAAGGCATCGGTGTGGGCGCGTTACGAATCGTCGGCATCGTTAGCACGCAATAAAACCTGGGGTATATATGTCCATGCGTCTTATGCATCAAACCCGTTGCCACAGTACGGTGTGGGTGTCCCCGCGGGGGTTGTGGCCGGGTGGCACATTATGATACAATTACGCACCCGAGTATTTCCCACTGCCCGCCGATTGGCCCGGATTCATGCCATGCTTGAGCGGTTCTTGGAACACTGCCCTGCATGTGGCGGAGGTGAATCTGAGACTATCGAACATATGTTGTTGGAGTGCCCGCGGTGGGGGTATCACCGTCATACTTTTGGGTTGTTAGTTCCGGAGTTCAGGGATTTCATTTGTGGTCAGGTTATTGGGTCAACACCTGAGGACTTAACTGCCTTTATTTTGGGCGGGGTCCCCCCCTCCCTTCACGGCGCCCTTGCCTGGATTTTACTGGGAATGGGAAAATTTTCCAGCTATATATGGCGTCGGGCCCTCCCTCACATTGCCTTTTTTGTTGCACATGTATCACACTCCCGAAATGCTTTGCTCCGCTGGTTGGGGCTTGCCCCAACTCGCGTTTATTACTCGAATGGGCCGACGCCCAAACGGGTAGGGCGGACCTTTCGTGGTCAGTGCCGGGTATTTTGATGGCAGTGTTTTAGACGGTGATCCAACAGTGTTGGGAATTCCGTCACTGGCCTCCAATTAGTCTTGCAGAATGCTTCGGCAATTTGCTTGATGACTATAACGGAGCGTCGCCTACCTAGCAGGGCTTTCCGTAACTGGATTGCTGCCTAAACGGCCGTCGTAGAGACGATGCAAGGGTTTCACTGGTGCCAGTCCTGTCCCGGGGGCGAAAAAATGCGCACTACAAACTATGAGAGTGACCCCCCTCAAGCGGACGATGATGCATGGTTTTATACTATTTCGGCGAGTACCGGTGTGACAGATGATTTTGTCGAGTATGGCATACGAAGTGCCGTACTACAGTACAATATTTTAAATTCAAAGCACCGCCGCGGCTGAGCGTACATGATGTGTGCGATTGCTGTGTGGCCGCAACGTCTATTTGGCGTGCCGCATAGATAGGCTGCGGGCAGCAAATGTCGATGTCTGCATACCCTAGGAATGGAGGGGGGAGGAAACCCCAAGAACGCAGCCCTAAACATTTCAAAGGGAGGTAGGCAAGGGAGATTAGCCACCTCGGTCTTCACGACTGTGGAGGGCGCGGCAGCGCCCGACGTAGCGGAGGCGTTGCGGAGAAGGCTGTGGAGGACCAACGTGGGAGGAAGCCACCGGAACGTCTGCGCGGCGGCGCGGATTGAAAGCGTAGTCGGGTCTATGTCGTCGTTGATTACTAACCGCAGAATTGCGGGCCCATTCGCCCCAATGACGTTGTTTTGTGAAGGGTTACGCCAAGTGCGTTTGCGCCCGACGCCGCGCCCTTTAAAAAGGAGTGCGAGCAGATTCACAGGAAATCTTCGGGTGGGGTTCGATTGATGCGGCCAACGGTCCGCTTGTGCCAGTCGCCGAGGATAGCGGCATTCCACGTGAGGCGGGGCGGGGTAGCGCCATCGCCGCGGGGAGCGCCTAAAATGGGTGGGTTGCTTGGTGGACGAGGGGAGAGCTTAGAACGCGGCGTCACTATGGGCGATGACGTAGGGGCGCAGCATGGCTGTCCAAGCGGCCACGGCGGTAGCATGGATTTGAAGTAAAGGCTTGAACCCGCCGTCTCGACGCTTTCCATGGCCCGCCTTCTCCCTGCTGACGAAGAGGGTGATGATGTGGTGTCGACAATTATGTCGTGGAGCCTGTATGATAGGAGACGCTTAACTCCCCGCGGAGTAAAACATGAACGTTGAACACACGTTGGCGTCCTCGCGAAGGATGTTGCCGTAGTCGGTGGTAGATGTGGGAAGGGCCGCCATGTCATCGAAGAGGTCGGTGATGACGTTGCGGCGTGTCGGATCTCCTTGTTGGCGGCGAGCTTCCGGAGCTGGAGCGCTCGCTTCGTGTCGATATGATGGCTGGCCCGATGACTGGGGTGTCATTCCAACCGGTATGACCCGGGAAGGTGTTGATGGCAGAGAGCTCGGGCTTCATGGAGCCGGCGCCGATGGTCCCGCGCTCCTTGAGTCAGGCGAGGTAGCGGACGCACGTCGCCTTGTGCGCAGTCCAACGGGGAGGTGCCTTCCTTGTCGATGCAGAATTCGGCTATGAGGCGAATCTTGATGCCTTCGTAGTCGGCGTAGGTGCTGGCCGTGAGCGAGGTGGTTAGGTGGTCGATGAGCACCTTGGAGATTCCGTGGCCCGTGCCGTAGAGGGCCTCGTTGCTGCCCCGAATAGGCTCGATCGAGGGTGCCTTTGTATCGGCATCCGCGATGCTGAAGTAAGTGGCCACGTAGTGGGGGGCTTCGTGGAGCGACAAACCCGCCGAAACGCGCCGAACGTTGGTGCATGGTTGGTCGGCGGGGTCGGCCGGGTGGTGAAGACGGGGCCAAGTGTAGCACGAAGATGATGACATGGAGGTAGGATGATGATGTAGCCGCTCACTTCGTAGCGGGCGTCCCACTAGTAACTACCTTGCTCGGCGGGCTGCGTGCGAGAGGGAGTTGTGAGAGCGGCGGGCAAAGAGAGTTGGCACGGCATGTTGGGATGGGCGCGCCAAAATGGCGAAGTCGGTGTAGACTCGTGATGTGGAAGGGTTAACATCTCCGTCTTCAAACTGCCCTTCCACATCACGAGTCTACACTAAGGGTAGGGGGAGGATGACAACCCGGACATGGGTGGGATCAGTCGTAAGGGAGTCCCGCTCATGCCGACGGCTCCAGTGCAGCTTCGCGCGCTTGGAAGGCACGCCAGGTGGCTAGTCCTCTAAACGTTGCTGCGTGGGGTCGACAAGGCGGGGCACCCCATCATTTGGCCTTGTCAGCCACCGAAGCTTCCGCCTTAGCCTCACCCTTGCCGGCGTCCTTGGTGGTGTCCTTAGAAGGGGCAGCTCGTGGTGCTTGTACCTCGCGCGGTGAGCGCGCGGTCTTGAAGTTGTCGCGGTTGCCGCCGCCGCCTTCCCAGTCGCTGTGACTACACCGATGGCCACCGCCGAAGGGCTGGCGAGTCGACGTCTTGGCGGCACTCGCGATGTCCGCGTCGAAGTCGCGGTCCTTGTAGATCCCCATGAACTCGGTGAACTCGGGTGCCCCGAGATTCTATGTGACAAGGCGAAGGTAGCGCTCGCGCACGACGTCGAGGGCGAAGGTGTCGCCGTTGTGCATCTGCGTGTCTCATTGCTTGCGAATAATGTAGGGCAATCGGATCCGATGCCCGTCGTCAACGGCCTCCATGTTGTGGGCGACGGCCTCGAGCCGCTGTCCGAATGCGGCCGTAGTCATGTCCGTGACGCACGCCGCAGCCAGCAGCTTGCGCAACTCGACGGCTACGCCGGCAATGAAGGCCCCATAGTTGCACGCGGCGTGGTGGTACTCGTCCGTTGTCGGATGAAGACGACGGTTATCAAGCATGCACTCGAGCACGCACGCGGTCGAGGGCGATGGGAAAAAGCCCGGGGCGCCACAGGCTGTCGGGAGGCAGACCATTCTCGAGCCCGGGTAGAGCAATAGCGAGAGCAATTTTCCGATCGAGCTAGTAGTGGGGTTTGCTCGAGGGTGCGAAGGTCGCACGGGCATTTTGGTCCTTACGCATACCACCGGCGCGGGACTCGTTCCCGCCCGGAAAAGCGTCCTCTTTAGCGGCGGTTGCCGGCGGCATAGGGGTCTCTTGGGTGACGAAGATCTTGGAGAGATGCTTCTGGATGAGCTATGCCATCCTCGCGCGTCGTCGGCTGCCCGACGCCCTGCCTCGATGCGTACTTGGGCAGTGGCATATGTCGCACCACCCTCAACAACCGCTGCCTTGCCGGCGGGGGCGGCGGTGGGTGAGCCGCTGCCCAAATATCGCGGGGGTAGTATGGGAGGGAATTGCGAAATTGAAATTGAAATTGAAATTGAAATTGAAATTGAAATTGAAATTGAAATTGAAATTGAAATTGAAATTGAAATTGAAATTGAAATTGAAATTGAAATTGAAATTGAAATTGAAATTGAAATTGAAAATTGAAATTGAAATTGAAATTGAAATTGAAATTGAAATTGAAATTGAAATTGAAATTGAAATTGAAATTGAAATTGAAATTGAAATTGAAATTGAAATTGAAATTGAAATTGAAATTGCATCGTGCTAGTAGCGTACTGCTCTGCGCTGCGTTCAGACTGAAAAGTTGTTAGGGCGTGTCCTGTCAGCATAGTAGGGAACACATATAGTGTAACTATAGCTCAAGCTTCGCGGCCCATCCTCTTTCGTTTCCCAGCCCTGCCTCCTCCATCACGTGAGTAGTAACGATGTTATTTCCCGGATAGCTACTAAGGGAAGTCGCCAGAAAACCGTGCGGAGAAGATATCAGAGAACCTCGGTTCGAGTTGGTCACCATGCATGTAGTGGCAACGAGAGCGGAGAAGGTGGAAGGTTTTGTACCGTTAAGTCGTTAACCGAGGGCATGAGCACTCTGCGCGGTCCGAAACCGCGAGTAAGTGTTTTGCTAGAGGCAAGAAGCCGGCACAAAACTGAGAGAGTGGTCATGTCTAGCGGACGATGGTGGTTTTACAAGATTCGGCGGGTACCGCGGTGACCGATGATTTTGTCGAGTATGGCACACGGAGTGCCGTACTACGGCATTAATTCAAAGCACATCGGCTGCTTGCACTGGTATGCGATTGCACTGTGGTCGCCACGTCAGTTTGGCGCGCCGCAGAGGCCGCGGGCGGGAGGTGTCTACACCCGCAGGAGGTGTCTACACCCGCATACCCTAGGGTTGGAGGGGGAAAAGCTAGCGCTAGCCCCAAGAACACAGCTTTAAACAAGAATGCCGTAGTAATGCTCGAATCGTAGTAGCGCTTATTTTATTCCGGTTTTCGTGCAATTGAATCCTCCAGTACTATACGTGCAAGTGCAAGTGAATCGTACCCGCATACGAGAACTGAGTAGGGTGCGGGTTGTGGGCCGTTTATATTTCTTGTAAGTGCGGCTTATCTTGGTAAAACAAATCAAAGTAAAGTTCGCGCCAGGACATCGGCCGAAACCGCCCTAGCACTTGACCTCTTGTGTCGGTCTCCGCCTGGTTGCGAGTAAAGGTACATGTAGACTCTAGTCACTAAACAAGGATTGCTCCTTTTAGCGGTGGGTTTCTTATATTATGAATGCACATATAATGAATGCACATATAATCATCAGTGCAGCAATGCACATGTATGTGTATTCGGTGTAGTTCTAAGGGTAGGTATGCTCATCCATTAATCCATCAATCTATATTTGTAGTCGCAATATACATACATAGGCGGTGCGGAAAATTTTGCTGAAATATAAGTGGAGATCCGACGAATGATTATGCGTTTCTTACTCGCAATGAGCACATACCTAGCGTTGAAGCTTCTCAGCCGCGACGGCCTGTGTATACGGGTATGGAGATACTCCCTATCATAATCGCGCACCGTTCTCCTGCAGTTATCATACCTTGTCACATTGTCGTCGTCATTCCTACATTTATTATCATCATCGTACGACGAGTACCTGTAGCGACTACATCTGCTGCCAGATTCATATCATACCATCACTTAAAAAATGAATCATCACCTGCCAGGCATCACCACTGCTTGCGACAATGCGACCGCCACTTGGAATTCGAAACATTACAACATTGTTATTTCACTGCAGGTATAAACATCGTCAAAACGGAAGCTGGGTGGGAATTCAAGGTATCAGAAAAGATACAACCGTGTGGAAAAATCAGATGCAGGAAGTTACGGCCCGGGGGATGCGACCACATCATGAATATAATATTCTCGTGATTACTTTACCCGGTTGCTGCTACATGCTAGTACCCCCCCCCTTTGGCCCAAATTACGGACTGGTTGACCAACATGCCGGTACATGGCATCGAGCCACATGATTGGAGTATCAGCCTGGGCAAACAGCAGAGCGTGTTCAATTACAACTCGACGGAGGGAAGGGTCTGGCTGTATGGCACGCTCGCTGACCGCGCAACACACTATGTGAGCAGCTCGCCCAGTCATTGACGTCAACATCAATCAGAATGATACTGCAACTAGGAGACTCCCAACTTGGGATGCCTGTATGGGGGATGGCAGCCTTTTATATGCCTATGTATTCGGGGTTGCACGTGCGACCACAGCACGGCAACGGCAATCGGGTTTTATTTCGTATGTATATATGGTCACCCACGGGTGTATTGCTAGGGAGTGGTCGCTATGCCGGATCAGACGGGCGCCAACTTGGCCGACAGGCTCCGCTGCGATTTGATGGGTTGCTGCTTGGGTGTCTGCTTTGACGGGCTGATCAGGTGGGCGAAGCCCTCCGCGAAGGGGCGCACGTGCTCCCGGGCGTTCAGGGGCTTGTAGTTCCCCTGCATGGGGGTCCACGCACACTCGAGGGCGGTCAAGAGACGGGTACTACAACAGGCACCCATCTGAGGCAAAGCCCCTTCCCCGCCATGCACAGCCTTGGGTCACTCGCTGCTTGAGTATCTATTCACACATGAGCAGTCCTCAAGCATGCAAGGCGGTTGCTGCCCTGCGCTGCTTACCTCCCCCTTTGACGCCTGCTGGGCCGCCACATCCGGAGGGACAAACACCGCCTGGGAGAGCCGCGGCAGGGTGGCGTCAGCGGCGCGACACGGAAGAGCGAGCCGAGGCATGCTGGCGCGGGGAGGCTTGTCGGGGCGGCGGCTGGGCATGGGCGCACCTGGTACCAGAGGAAGCCGGCCATGGTGACCGCGTAGCCGCCATACTGCAGCGCAAAAGGAAGGGCAGCCAAGTTAACAAGCACGCACACACCGGTTCTCTGGGGGAGGGGTCCTACATACCTGTTTAGTGGCAAGGATTATGGCTCCTGGCCGCTTTGGCTGCTATAGTGATGCACAACCGAGAAATATGCTACATAGCAGCGGAAAATACGCACATGAGCCTGCGCACGTGATCATTTCCTGGTCGCCCGCGCGGCGGTCAGCACTACTGGTACCGTCAGTAGCGACTACTAGTAGCGACTACTGGTCATCACGTGCAAGCATTATAATGCCCCCAGCGGGCTGACATGCGGTACAATTTCACCACTACGGTACCCGTATCGCCCTCATGGAGTCACATTACACGCCTTGCCCACCCTTGGCGGTAAGTACTGCAAGCCCGGTTCGTGAGGTGGTACGTAAGAACCAGTGCTGTGCATGCAGCGCTGTACTCGTACACATCACCACAAAAGTGGACATGTGATAACAAACGACGCTTGAGGCACATGGCGCCGGCGCCCGTGTCCTTATTGACAGAGCTAGGGAATACCACGATAGCTACGTGTGCCGACAGACCTATGAGAACACCGAACGCAAGGCCCGTCGATTGCAGTTGAGTGCGGCCTGTGGGAGCATTTGCTGTAGGTTTGATAAAGCTACGTTTGCAGCCTCTGGCAGGCAGGGCGGGTTCCACTCGCAGTGGTCATAATACCGCGTCGTCACCGTCACCCGTAGTGCCGATGCATTGAACCTCTGGTAGCACCGCCGTGGCAAGAGGACCGCCGCCACACCCGCACACGAGACACACACATTCGCCCGGTGACCGCATCAACAGGCAGAGCCGCCCCCACCGCCATGCACCCCCGGGGGGCGTCGCACCTGCAGGCCGGTCACCACCTCGTGCAGGAACGTGGCGCTGATGACCACCAGGATGGTGTTCTTCATCGTCGCCAACACCTGAGGCCGGGCGGGCGGGGGTTAGGATGACAACGTTCCTCTCCGCAGAATTGATGGTTGGGACGAATGGATGAGCTGCTAGGGTTTCGGGCTCAGGCCCTGTGGTTCTCAGGGTTGAGTATCTGAAAGATTGAAGATTTCGTATGCGCAGGCCTGATGTTTGTCTGCATTCTACCGCATTAGGGTTTCGCTACAGGGTTTAGCAAGGGTAGCAACCCCCGAGCACCCGTAACAGAGCGGCACGGCGCGGAGGTGGGGTCCACCTTGAGGGTGAGGCCCGACCCCAGGCGGATGACGCACAGCGACAGCACGTTGACCCCAAAGCCCAGGAAGCCCGCGGTGGCAAACAGCCAGGGGTGCGCGGCGACGATCGCAAACGCGCGCTCCTCCTGCATCCGCGGCAGCTCCCACACGTAGCACCCCATCAGCAGCCACAGGCTGCACGCCGGCGCCAGGTAGAGCAGCCCCTCGACTGGCGCAGCAGGAAGTGGGGGGGGGGGGGGGGGGGCAAATGGGTGAGTATTGAAGCCTTGGAGCAGCGTAAGCCAAATAACAAGCCTTCCCGAACCACCGAAGTGGGTCGACTGGCTAATACTTCCATGAATACATGGTAGAAACAGTGCGGGCTTGAACTGGTTCTAATTGGTCCTAATAATATAAGAGTTGGCTAACACTTCCATTCGGGATTAGGAAAGTGCTGAACAATATTCAACATGAATGATGGGCAAGAAGTTTGCTTGAGCACACATAGCCTTCAATGATCTGATGCACAGGTAATGGAATCACGAGTTGAAAGTCGGCCTAGGAAGAGAGAGAGAGAGAGAGAGTGAGGGAGGGGGAGAGAGGGGGCAAAGAAGGAGGGAGAGGGAGAGGGAGAGGGAGAGAGGAGGGCATCACGGCATCCCAGTCGGGTTAACAGCTAATGATGGGCAAGAAGTTTGCTTGAGCACACAAAGCCTTCAATGATCTGATGCACAGGTAATGGAATCACGAGTTGAAACTCGGCCTAGGAAGAGAGAGAGAGAGAGAGAGAGAGAGAGAGGGAGAGGAAGAGAGAGAGAGAGAGAGGGAGAGAGAGGAGGGCAGCACGGCATCCCAGTCGGGTAAACAGCTACGCCCTTTTCTAAGGTGAAAGCATGGACCCTGCAAGTAAGCGGCGACATGGAGTCCGGAGTCCATGTGTTAACTATCAGGAGTCCGCTAGGTGGGCCCAGGGTCCCATGGCAGCTCTGAGAGACGGCGGCTAGCATGTCCAGCGCTGGTGGGTGAAGTACCCCCAGATCCATGTAAGGTTGCTCTTTTATTTTCGCTCCCCTGTCTAGTGTCGGACGTGTGGCCTAGATTGGTATCTGTTCAATGTGCAGGTGCAGGCCCGCGGGTCGGAAGGGTAGGGTCAGGAGGGGGTGCCACCCGTGAGGGGGAACCACCGCCCCCGGCGGGCAACACAGCCATCGACGCAGGGCGGGTGGGTCGGCGCGCACTTGGGTGGAACTTGCAGCCCACGAGCAGGATCTGGGTGATCACCAGCCGCATCGCCTCTGCCGCCTCGGAGCCCAGCATGGCGCTCATGCCTGCGCCACAGCAGTGACAACTCCGTCGTGAACACAGAGCGTGGTCATGGCATGTCCTACAGCCCGTGGCAATACAAGTCCCTAAACCCTAAAATGGAGTGGGGGTGGCGAGGGGGGGGGGGGACCTATCCAGCTCATGTTGACCTCTCCGTAGCTGGACATCACGACGCCCAGGCTGATGAGCACCACGCTGGCGCAGAGCGGCAGCGTCGGCAGCAGCAGCCGCGCGACGGCCATGGCGATGAGGGTCATTACCGGGCACAGCGCCTTCAGCATCTGGCAAGGGGCACACGTACATCCCACCTCAGGCCATTGCGCCGATTAGGACTGAAATGACAGCGGGCCTTGGGAGAGGAGAGGGAAAGGGGGGGGGGGGGGGGGGGGGGGGCACTTGGATGAAGGCGACGGTGAGCTCCAGGTAGGCGTAGTTTCCAAGCTGGAGGGACAGCGCCATGAAGAGGCCGACCGGCAGCATGTGCGTGATCCACATCCGCCGGCTCACGGGGCGCTTGGCCTCCACCAGCTTCAGCCCCTGAATGAGCAGCAGAATCCGGGGGGAAGGGGGGCGCGAGGGCTCAGGGGGGCGTGGCCTTTGCCACCGATCCACATAGCAATATGGAGGTGAGGGAGACATGGGCCAGCGCAAGCGCTCACGAAGATGGTGACAGCGGCGGCGAGCGAGCTGGTCATCATCCCAAGCGCGGACAGCGCCATCGGGTAGTGGAACTTCAGGTCCTTGAGCAGGTACTTATTCAAGAGGATGAGGCCGGAGGAGACGACCTGCGCGGCAGCGGCACGCAATCTCAGGAGGGTTCCAGGTCCGGAAACGGTGAGCACCGAGGCTGCGCGGCGGCGAAGGCATAGCGCGTTTGCACCACACGATCGCCACCCGCGCTCCCCCAAACCCTTCCACCCTTCCGCACAGCCGTCTCGACGGCCGGCAGCGAGAGTGCCATACAGCTGTGCTGTGTTAACAAAACTCGTTCCATGCAGGGCGCGTTTGACCTCACTCAGTGTTGCTCTTGAAACGACATATCCTCTGCAACCTCAAAATCAAAGCCCCCACAGCCCCCGCCCCTTTTCTCCGGAACGTACCGCCCGTGCTCGCGGCATCTCGGCCCCCCAGCGTCCGTCAACCAGATGTGGCTGCCGACTCCACTCGGCGGGGCGCGCACGGCAGGGCCGCGGGGGGGGGGGGGGGGGGGGACTGACCATCCAGGCGCCCGCCACAAGCACCAGCGCGCACTTCTGCACGAACGCTCGCGGGTTGGCGGCGAAGGACGACCAGCCGGAGGCCAGCTGCATGCCGAAGCCCCGCTTGACCGCCTCCCCGGCGCCGCCACTCTCGCCGCCGTCGCTGCTGTTCGCCGCCATGTTGCTGTGTGTGGCGGTCCGCGACCCGTACGGGTACCGGTACCACCTCAGCCGTCAGCGCCGCCTGTGCGAGTTGCTGCCGGCGCTCGGGTTTTAGTGAAGGCTTTTTAACTCGAAGAATTGATGCTAGGGTGTCGGTTGGTCGCTGGGATCAGTCGCTTACGCAGCGGCTATGTCTCAGACGTGTCGCGAAACGCCGCCTCCAGGTCGGTAGGTAGTCGGTAGTCGGTAGTCGTTGCGCCAGATGGCTCGCAGACCGGAGGAGCCGGATCGTCGCGACGACTACGACGCGCGGCACCGGGCGGGCGAAGGCGCCATCGTCATGACGCGACATCACTGGCCGTAATCCTGTGTAGTCCTGCGGAATATGATCCGGCAATTTGCTAATGATTGACTGAGTTATTTGACTTAATTATTGACCGAGCATCGCCTGCCCGGGCGGTGCTTTCCGTAACTTCGCTTTTCGTAACGGTGCTGCGTAAACGGCCGTCATATAGGGACGCTGCAAAAAGGGATATTCACTGTTTCCAGTCCTGTCCTTGGCGTCTGGCGGGGGCAGGCGCCGTATACTCTGTGCAGGGCTTGAAATGTGCACGCCCAAATGCTAGGGTTTGAACAGGTAACGGCAGTATTTCAACCCTGTTTGCTTGCTGGACTAGTATAATTTTACATTACCGGTCTTGCTGGGGTATGTTTAGATTTTAACCCTATAAATATTAGGTAATCCCTCGTAGGTTTCTCTAGATCAACCATTTTTAGGCGGTCATATTATGTTAAAACCCGTAATTTGAAAAGATACGATCTACCTGGCCCTACGAAATGCTGTTCCTCTTTGAGCTGCATTTAGCTGCCTGGCGCGGGACATTATCTGGCAGAGAAAATCTCAAAAAGTGCGCGTTTTCATGGCTCTGCATAGTAGGGTATTAGGAAGCAGGGCCAAAACATGTCGTAAACTACACAACACCCATAGGAAATCTAAGTGTTATTTTGTAAATTTTCACATGTATAAACCTCTCGAAATCCTTGATATTCTGCTAATTCCTTTCATAAACAATGTCGGACAGTAAGAAATAGCGAAGTTCCCGCCTGAAATATGTAAGTCAACATCGGTGGAACTGTGTACATATTCGAGTACTCGAGTCATGCGGGGGGATTGCCAGCGCGGCCCTGTTTGTGTTTATGCCTCTTGTCAGCTCATGCTGGGGAAGGAAATTACTCCCAACAACTCGGTAGGGGTGTTTGAACGGCTCTTGTGAATGCAAGATTACACCACAGCTTCAATTTTCACACAGCTTGCAGAGAAGTAGTCGCTAATGCGATTATCTCCTGGGATGATATGACATGACTCCTCCATGCCGGACATTCCCACAACATCTAGGCGGCACGCCCGAGGTTCATGCCTCCCCACTCCACGGCCGTGAAGCCACGCCGCTCCCGCGGCACCGCCGGCAGCTGCCCCATCCCCTGGCAGCCCGGCACATGCTCCCCGCGGCCCTGGAAGATCATGAAGCAGCGGATGAGGGTGTTAGGCGCCGGCTGGATGTCCAGGGCCGCGTCCTTGCTGTACTCCGCCTCGTCAAGAAAGTGAACGAGGTTCCATCCGCTGGCCTGAGGGTGGTGTGGGTGGGAACAACACATCGCGACGGTGCCTCATTAAGCCCGTGCACCACAAGCGCCCTGCATCCACCATCTGGGCGGATCATGGTTACTAACCCGCAGCATTGCTGGTGGAGCATGACAAAATTCCACCCCAGAAAGCGGAACAGTGTCCCACCAGTGGCGGCCTCGCGGCCCTGATTGACTCTCGCAGTGGAATTCAACCGCAGCAGGCCAGAGAGAGAGAGGGAGGGAGAGAGAGGGATGAGGGGGAGGAGGAGAGAGAGAGAGACGGTTACTGTACTGCCCGTGACGCAGTAACACTGCCAAACGTATTGTGGCTAGAGGGCATCAGCATGCCCGCTTGGATATTTTAAAGCCCTCGTGCGTCTGCGCAGCGAATTCTGTCATCGTTATCGCAACATGATCGGCCGAGGGAAAACGGAGTGTCGCGGCGGCACACCTCCAGCTGCGGCAGCCAGAAAGTAATCATGTCCGTGCGCTCCCTGGCGGTCAGGCCCAGTTGTTGCAGGGCGCCATACAGCCACGTGCCCGCCTGCAGGAAGAGCGCGGGGCGGAGGTCAGCGCACCCCCATGTAGTTCGCGCAAAGCGGGAAGAGCGCTCAACCCAGGAGGGGGAGGAGGGGGGGGGGGGGGGGGACCTCGGCGCCGCGGACGCAGAAGGACGCCTGCAGGCGGCGCTGGTCGAAGTGGAACATGCTGCCCGCGGTGCTGCCAGCTCCTTGGCCCGCAAAGGGACGGCCATTGGACTCTGCCTGATGGAAGGCAAGCGGTAGGACGGTCAGCCGCGACCCACTCGGGAGGGCTGGCCATACTGTCGCGCCAACATCCATCCAATCCTTTGATGGGGGGGGGGGGGGGGGGGAGTAAGTCAAACGGCCCCTGAATGGCGGTGCACACCTCCCAGAATAGGTACGGGTACTCCCGCTTGTCCTGGGCGTCCACCAGGTCACCGCCCGGCAGCGCAGTCACATCCCTGGGAATATGGTGTCAGACCAGCCGGGTGTTACATATTAGATGCACATTTAGCCATAAATATATAAGTCTATTCTGACTGGAATGCAATGTATACCTACATATACACGCACTATTCACTTAGTGGATCCTATGTGTGGGTTCGTGCCGCCGAGCCGTAAGACAGCTGGCTTGTTTAGCATAAAAAACGAAGCGGGAATAAAGTTATAAGAAACTTCAAATATATACATTGTGTATGTGTGTGTGTGTGTGTGTGTAGTTGTTATTTTAGGGGGGCGGGGGGAGGGGGACACCCACCAGAGCGCGATGGAGCGGGAAAGGGCTTCCTTCTGAGGTTGCGGAAAGACGCAGCTGAGGTCCCAGCGCGGCGAGAGGCTGAGCTGCACGCGGCACGCAGTCTCTTGCTCCGGGTACAGCAGGATGACCGGCTTCCCTCCACGCTGCACACCGCAAAGGGGCAGATTGTACCATGCAGGAGATTTAGCAGCCGGCCGATTCAGGCATCAAATCATGCTTTTGCTGGGTACGGTTCAGTTTGGGGAACGCGTGTGTGCCGGCTCTCATCCTCAGCAGTGGCATGTGTGCTCCGTACTTGTTGAAGAACACAGTCGAGGATGTCCCCATCCTCCATGCCCAGCTGAGCAGCAGAAAAATTGCCGCTAACACGCGCGCCATCAAAACAAAAGGTAGTAATGGAGGGACACAAGTTCCTCTTGTTGGCATAAGCCTCAAACACTTTTTCAAAACGGGTCGTTGGCTTGATCCGAAATGAGACAAGCCCTCCCTCCTGGTCTGCTACGTTCAGAACAAAAGAATCCTCCCTGGTCTGCAGTGGCCACACACGAGAGGTCAGGTGGTCTCTTTGCTCACTGGGATCATCAGCAGGGGGAAGCCACAACATTACGCATGCCGCACCACTATCTGTGATGGTGGGTCCTGCTGCGGCTCCTGCCTGCCCACCGCATAGGGTACTGTGGCCTGGCTGGTATCCACAGCAGCTGCGGCCCGGGGAGTGCCATTGCCGGGCTGGCTGGCGCCCGGAGCATTGCGTCGCAGGGAATGCCTCTGGGCGGTCCTTTGGGCGCGTACACCCCAGGCTGGCGCGCGGGCTGGTGCACGTGTCACGCGCTGTGCAGCGCGTGTCCCCTGGGCTGCGCGGGCTTGGGCGCGGGCCGCGCGCGGTGCTGCAGCTGGTCCTGCAGGGCGGCTGGCCGTGCCGGCGCCGTAGCTGTACACCGCCTGCATGCATATCATCACGACAACAGCGCCTCAGAGCCACGCTCAAATCGATGGTGATGTGGGAAGATGTTGAGCTAACATAGCCATTGCGAGCTATAGCCACTGTATATATATAATATATTTTATATGTAGAATATATTGTAGAGATATGTAATATATATTATACATATGTATATATATGTATATATATACATATAGATATATATGTGCGGGTGGCCACAATATGTAGGCCACCCCCTGTTTTAAACATAAAGTGTGCGTCATCTTCCTCCTTGGAATTCTGAAATTTACAAGCACTGAACCACTGGACAAGGTGGCCAGGCTGAATATAGGACCATCCATACGTATTCATGGATGTAAATGACACCCCGTCCCCACTTACGTAGGGGTAGTCATGCGGTTCTCAACATGTCATGTTGTGGCTTGGCAAGTAGGGTCGCACCGCAAGCGGAGTCGGGGAGGCTTGCTCTGAGGTGTCCACCGAGGAGTTGGTCTGAACCAGGGCCGGTTCGGCCTGCGCGGCCACCGTGGACGCAGGCGCCCCTCGACTCGGCATGCGTCCTGAATGACCTCTCCGCACCGCCGGGTTCTCTGCCCTGGGCAGCAGCTGCTCCAACCGCGCAGCTCCAACTGCCGTGCCATGGGGTCCTCCCAGGCTGCCCGGGACGCCCCCGCCGCCACCGCCCTCGCTCGCCTCGGCGGCGCGCCTCCTTTGCAGGTGGAGCTGCAGTTTCCGGCGATGCCCCAGCGTGCTCATGTCCAGGAGGCTACCGAATAGCCCATCGTCCTCCAGGCCCGCGTCCATCAGGCTCGCCAGAACCTGCAGGGGGCGCGCAACCGGGCAAATTCGGCGGCGGGTGCCAGCACCGCCTCGCTCAGCGGCAAGCCGGCAACCACACACACACACACACACACACACACACACATTATGACTATACCCCTGTCACACTGTACATGCTGCAAGGATGAGGATCATATTCGCTACCAGGCTAGCTCGCATGATATGCAGGTACCTGCCGTCGCCCGAGCGCTCACCTCTCCGTCGACCAGGTTGCGGACGGCGGCGTCGCAGTACCGCCTCTTCAGCGCGTCGTCGCTGGGCCTGCACATGCGGTACGGTGCCCGAATTAGGGTGTGCCACTGAAGAGGAAGTCCGCTGTTGACAGCGAAAAACCAAACGGGGGGAAACCCGGCTGGGAGACAATGGCAAGGAAAATTGTCGACACTGGCGCAGTGAAGGATGGCCACCTGGAGGCAAACACTTGTCCGAGAAAGCGCGCAACTCCCTCCTCATCCAGGTCCTCGAGTGGAGTCATCCCTGCGACGTATAGAACCACTGTACAGGATAAGCCGCTTTGACAGCGAGCAGTTGGATGGCTCCAGACAGGAGGTGGAGTTGTGACTAGGCCAGTAGCTCCAGATAGAGGGCGGGAATGATCGCGAGCACTGTCAGTCCGATATAAAATTTCCTACCTGTACCGAAAGAACGCCATGGTCCGAGGACCCCTGGCACATCACGTACTCGCGCGGAATAGCGCGGAACATTATAATTTTAGCCGCGTAGTATACCATTTAAAAAGACGCCTTAATACAGCATTTCCTGATCAACCTGGCTTGTGATTTTAGGAATAAAAGCACATGAGGTCGCTATGGTGTCACATAAATAATGCCTCCCTAACTAATCCTTATAGGGTCAGTAAATCCCGCATACGTGGGTAGACCTAACCCTTTGCGACGAGCCGCGATATACCGAATAAGTTGGCGACTTGCATGGTGCCCTCCTCATTCGGCATAAAACACGCTTATTGCCGAGCGGCGGATAATCCCTTTTTACTGGCAGGCGTCCTGCAAGCGTTGGGTAATTACGGTCATTAGGAGTCATTCAGGCATCCATAGACACGCCGGGACGATATTGCCGAGATACATCGACCAGGAATCGATCCCGAAACCTATCGCATACGAGACGATCGCTCTACCGAGCGGACACGGTATGTACACGCCGCGCACGGTATATACATCGCAACCCGCCGTTGTGCTAGGGGTTGGGGGTCACGATAGTGCTGCGCCCAACACGCATTTCTTTCTCCCGGCTCGGTACGAAGTACCCCCGATACCGGATCGCGTATTTGGTGGGCGCTCGCGCCCTCGAATGAACTCTGCCCCTTACGGAGAGAGTGCGCCCACTTCCGAAACTTCCGGCTTCCCCTACCCTCCTTACAATCCTGAACCGCTTTTTGCAAGGCCCACTCCCTGTGGCGGCGGCGGTTGTTACGTACCAGTGTCCGAACCCTATGCCGTGCACCAGCAAAATGTGCCGACGCGCTAAAGCGGCATCCCGAGGGGCCCTAATCCCCCGGCACGCCATATAAAAGCCACGCGACGAGACATCACCCCTAGGATATACCGTTGCAGCGGCGGCCCTAGGCCACGACGCATGGGCTTGGGAACAGCCCTGCTCCTACCCTGCGCGACGCGGAACACATTGCCTGGATGAATTGGTCGGCGCCGGTGTCTAGGGATCCCCCCTCCCCCCTCCCTAGGGCCCGCAGTCTACATGTGGGTCATCTTGAGGGTCGAGGACCGCAAACGGATTACGGGTGACGAAATCGTGAACCGCTTCGGCCATTCAGAGGGAGATTCGCCATGGGCCGGCTTGGGAATGGACCTTGCAGGCAAGCCTTCATGCATGGGATGTGGATGGGTATCCTCACGGATGGCGCCCATAGGGAAAGAAGGCAGGGCATGAAAGTGATCGGAGGTGTTCCAAGAGTAGTCCACTAACGCCGAAGGCGAGAGGGGGGGGGGCTATGGTGGGGAGCCATGCAATGAAATGGTTGAGAACGCGGCAGATACATCCGATACGTTCCGCGGCCACACAGGTTTACCGCCGGGAAGGCACCGCTAACATACGAGTAGAGCCGCTAACTCCATTTCATCTATGTTCCAGCCGCCCCCCCCCCCCCCCCCCCCACGATCACTTCACTTCACGATCAAATCCCTCGAATACCTAGTACTACGAAGCCGCGCCAACTCTTTGCGCATGCGGTCCCTGTACGGTTCCCCTTAGCCGTCACGCTCGACGGCCATGGCACCACGCATC
This sequence comes from Tetraselmis striata, assembly GCA_006384855.1. Taxonomy (NCBI): domain Eukaryota; kingdom Viridiplantae; phylum Chlorophyta; class Chlorodendrophyceae; order Chlorodendrales; family Chlorodendraceae; genus Tetraselmis; species Tetraselmis striata. The sequence continues at coordinate 116,552 of VCJN01002053.1, forward strand.
CGCCACATTAAAGCTCTAGAGTTTGAACCACTGCAAGAGGTTGCTTCTATGCAAAAGCCCTGTCGATCGTCATTGTGAATCGGCTACAGGTGCTGAGGTTTAACACCCCCCCCCCCCCGCCCCAATTGGGACCGCCTATAGCTCCACCACTTCGTTGTGCAGATGCACACCAAAACTGTCTCGGCTGCTGAATCGGGACAAGACTGAGAAACCACCTCCGTCGGGTGCACAAACCACGCGTAAACCACAATTACTGGGGGCGGTCTGTCGGTGCCGATGAAGTAACGCATGAGCGTGGCACGACGACTCACACCAACAACGTGGTCCCCGTTGCGGACTTGATAAGCCATGACCCTCACGCGCACCAGTACGCAAAGCCGCTTCCCAAGGCAACGAGCTAGAGGATGGCCATGGGAGTGGTGGTGGCTGCCGTAAGTAGCTTCCCGGACGAAAGCGAAGCGTCACGGGCGGTGGGGCAACCCGCACATACCTGACGGTACCGGTAGTATAACCGGATGGAACCACCAAACCGTAGCTGTCAACAACGACAACTACGCCTACCACGGCAAACTGCTACGAACACTGGAGGTCGTCGGTGCCGTCGGGACGGCCGTTGCTATCTTGCACATCACCCGCACCTCGCGCCCTTACATGGCATCGCGACAGTACTCGTTGTGTGTAGAGGCGGCGCTATTCTGCGCTACCTTTGTGCATTATTTATCGTTCAAGTTGAGGAATGGCGCCAAGATATTGACGCACCAGTGTCTTGAGAGAGCTCGTTGCTCTCGCTCTAACTAGTGCCCCGGCAATACCATATCTTGTTCTGGTAGCAGTCGACATTGCCACTGCGTCGCACGGCGGCGCTGTCTATTGCACCCCGTCGTCAGCTCGCGTCGTAATCCGCGTACGCAGGGCTCCTCGTCGGAGGCAGCCCAACCACTGGACGCTATACATGCGTCCGGTGCTGACCTAACGTTACTTTGGCACGCCAGGATTGTGCGCAACGGCGGTTGTCGCTGAAGCAGCAACGGCAACCGCCTCGACCCATCGCGTCGATATTTTTCGTGCAAAAGGTCGACTACGTCGGTTGACCTCCCACATGAGCTAGCCGCGATCCCGCCCGCTATAGGAGCTGCCCATCGGGTGCAGCTTGCCGATCGGTCGCGCCAAGCGTCTCGTATTAGTGACCGTCACGTTTCTCACGGTGAGATGGTGCGCAACGACGCTTGTCGGTGGTGCAGCAGCACCACCAGTGACTAAAACCGCCTCGCCGCATTGTCCTTCTGGTGTTGACGCTACTGGTCGCCGTCGATTGGCCTCCCACACACGAGCTACACGCTACCCCGCCCACTACGAGGTATTTGTGTCACCCCCTGGCCTCTAAGTTCGTTTGTTCCTCGCCCGTGTGCCGTCTACTACGCTCATTGACTACACGCTTACGCGGCGGTCGGAAACTTCAACCGGTGAGTGCAGGCTGTCCACCGCCTCGCACCGCGGATTCCGCCACCACGCGTTAAAACGTGGAAGCTGGATCATTAGACATCTTGGTGAAGCGCTCCACCGTGTGCTGCCTCGAGAGGCCTTCCATGTAAGCGGAAACCCTGGGGTCGAGTCGGCAGTCGTCTCTGTCCGTCTCACGGGATACCTGATCGACGCAGACGTTCGCAGCGGCCCTGATGTAGCGCGCCCGTATGGAGATGTCGTTGGTGCCCAACTGCCAAAGCTTCGTCCACCATGGCGGGCGAGCGGGAGGTGTGCTGGCTGAAGACTGCCACTGTTGCCTTGTTGTCCTCATGAGAACCTGGCGGCCGCGAAGGAGCGGCAAGAAGAAGATGCGGACGGCGAGGCGAACCGCCTTCACCTCCTCCCATGTGATGTGTTGATGCACATCTAGTTGTTGCCAGAACTCGCGCGCCTCGTTGATGTCGCTGAGCACTGCGCCCCCCAGCCATAACAATTGCTGTCGCAATGCATGTACGCGGACTTCACGGGCGACAAGATCAAGCGGCCGTTGTTGGCCGTGGGGACGTCGATTCACTAGCGGAGATCGCGCCGCAACTTGTAAGTCATCTTCACCCGCCCGCCACAGCCCTCCCGGGTAGCCAGCACCGATTGCAACTCGCGCAGGTGGATCTCGGGATCGGAGATCTCGAGGTAGAGGTATTGCGCCTTTCCCGCTAGGGTGGCGAGCTGGCGGGCGGGTAGCCAATGAACGTCCTGTAGCATGCCCGATGCCAGCCGGGGGAGCGCCGAAAACTTCTCGTCCGGTGCGCGGAACTCGCCGCGGACCGTGTCGATCGCGAGGCCCAGGTGCTCGCACGCCTGGACCGGCCGCATGCTTCCCTTGTCCGGGTTCTGGCTGAGGCCCAACCGGTCGAGCAGCGCCGTCACACGGTCGCGTAGTGCGAGCGCCGCTTGCTCCGACTCCGCGAAAAATAGAATAAAGTCGTCCATGTAATAAGGCAGCAGCAGCACCCCCTTCCGGCCCGTGTTGCGGAGGTAGCGGAGTAGGCGCCGCTTGGGCAGAGCATGGCGCGCTGGTGAGGGGCCACCGGGTCGGATGGAGCGGGCGGCTCCAGCGCGCGTAGGTGTCGGACAAAAACTTCGGTGAGCATGCCGAAATAGTAGCTGTTGTAGCGCCAACCCAGCGCATGTGCAGGCCGGCTAGCCGGTAGAGCATCCCGCGGTAGTCCACCGTGAAAAAGTCTGGGTCCGCCTCGTTGATGCCGAGGGTGTAGTAGCCGTCCGCAAGGTCGAAACATATACCATCCAGTCGCCCGGCTCGCGGATCAGGGTCTTGATGTGCTATTATGTTGTAGTGTCTCGTACTAGCTCAGCTTGCGCTACTTGCAGCAGCGGTTGCTGAGGTGTCTTGAGTTGATGATAAGGCGCCGCTTGTTGGTGCCGGGCTTGGGGACGAGGCAGAGTCGCGACACCCACCGTCGTGAGTGCCCTCTCTTTCACGCCCCGGTATTGAGGAAATGTGGTAGCTCACCGGCCATGAAGCTGACAAAGTTGGTCCGGCGTAGCGACTTGGCTTGATCAAAGTTGAGCCGCCATAATTAAGGGGTGGTGTTTTGTGGTTGATAAAGATGATGCGACTCCGTGGAGGATCCATCCCAAAACTTGCTCACTCGCACCGATGTCGGCCCACTCGGACGCCTGCCTCCGCACGTTGTGATGCATGTAGAGAGAAGCGGGTTGCAAGAGTCGGGGCGGTGGGTCACGCCATCATTGCTTCGGCGCGGTCGGCGGCTTCTTGTTGGGGTCGGGCTTGAGCTTGGGGTTGGGCTTGTCGGGCTTGGATCTTGGCAAACGCTGCTCATGCTGCGGCCTTGGCGCTCGCCATGAGAGAGAACTCGAGCTTCTTGTCGATGAAAGCTCGGTGTAGCGCGTCGTAGTCGGCGGAGGCGACTGGGGCCTTGGGCTTGATGAAGCGGTCGTAGGCGAGGTTCGCGAAGACTCGGTCCGCTTCCGACGTCTCCCCATCCGCCCTTGGCGTGTCGGAGGTACCATACCCGGACGCGGGAGGCCTCTTTGATCGCACCGTGGGTGCGGCGGCACTCTTGTCAGGTTGCGAGCGCGGCCGTCGTATATGGGGTCACGGGAGCTGCTTGAAGCATTGCCATAGCTAAATCCCACGCCGTGTCAGCGGACGCATAGGCGGCGAGCGGCACGCGACGAAGCGGAATTCGTCGAGCGTGGCGGCATGCTTCTAGGCGGCGAGATGCCGGTACATGTCACAGGTGAGCTCGTACATTTGCGGCTCCAGGAGGTGCTTCGGGGGTAGCTCCAGTCCCGGGGGGAAGTGGGGACTCCACAGCTCGGTGTCGACGAAGTCGGCCTCGGGTTGAGGTGCAACAAGGGGCGTAGGGTGATCAGATGTCGGGCCAACGCTCGCCGAGCGTTGTTTATGGCCGTAGCCGTTGCCAGCGTTGCGTCGCGCTCCTCGGGAGTTACGTTACTGCCCTCCGGCATCTCGTCGGTAGTGCCGGCAAGAATGGCAGACTCGGTGCCAGCTGTGGGAAGAGTTGCGGCCAGCCCGGCGGCTATAGATAGGCAAGTCGCGAGGTCGGCAAACGGCGAGTCCACGCGCTTCGAAAGTCGCTCCTCTGGCTACAATACTCCGCTCGATAGGCGTTTTTTAATTCGAGTACATCCGTCGCGGCTGCACTGACCGCCAGTTGGTAATTTGGCTAACGCACCGGAAGCCTCGGCGTCGTGTGCCACCGTTCGATCGACGTCGCTGGTCGAAACGGGAGGGGTAAGTGTTCTAGCTCGCAGTCGCATGGAGGGTTTCGTAAGCTGTCACCTTTTGCAGCTACTAGAGCTATGGTCGCGGAGCCTCAAAATGAGGCGAGTGCAAAGGCAAAAGGCGGTTGTCTAGCCGGAGGGGGGGCGCTATATTATGGAAATAAATAGCACTCAGTGCGGCACGTCGTGCGTCGTCGTGTAACATCAAAATACGCCCGCACCCTCACCAATATTAGCCAAACCCCAATATTTTCAATATAAGCAGATACACGGGCATTTGTTTTTTCGCCCCCGGGACAGGACTGTAATACGCGGGCATGCTACTCGTTGAATGTCTATATTGACCGAAAGATTATGCTCATATTGGTTCCCAGTACGTGTAGATACGAATTTCGACCGGAGTTCCCGGTGGCCAGACACTTGCTGGCGCCGGGCGGGCGGAGATGCCGATGATGACTCCATGTTATCATCATCATTTATATATGCCTCAAGGATTCAGTCCGTAACAGTACCAGTACGAATAATGTGATGCTTTTTTTTTCGCCCCCGGGACAGGACTGGCAGCGTCTCTACGACGGCCGTTTAGGCAGCAATCCAGTTACGGAAAGCCCTGGGTAGGCGACGCTCCGTTATAGTCATAAAGCAAATTGCCGAAGTATTTCGCAAGACTAATTAGAGGCTAGTGACGGAATTTCCAACACTGTTGGATCACCGTCTAAAACACTGCCGTCAAAATACCCGGCACTGACCACGAAAGGTCCGCCCTACCCGTTTGGGCGTCGGCCCATTCGAGTAATGCGAGTTGGGGCAAGCCCCAACCCGCGGAGCAAAGCATTTCGGGAGTGCGATACATGTGCAACAAAAAAGGCAATGTGAGGGAGGGCCCGACGCCATATATAGCTGGAAAAATTTCCCATTCCCAGTAAAATCCAGGGCGCCGTGAAGAGAGGGGGGACCCCGCCCAAAATAAAGGCAGTTAAGTCCTTGGGTGTTGACGCAGTAACCTGACTACTAATAAAATCCCTGAACTCCGGAACTAACAACCCAAAATTATGACGGTGATACCCCCACCGCGGGCACTCCACCAACATACACCCCTCCACATAAGTTTGGGGTCCCTTTTCGGCAGTCTCAAGACTTCACAAGTCTAGGGTACCTGAACGTAGGGTATATGAGATGAAACCCTGGAATCTCAGAGGGCTTTATAAAACCTGCATGACGAGTGGCTCAAACCGAAGCTTAATGACCTTTGACTAGGGAATCACGCTGCACTTGGTGCGTGGATGGGCGTCGCCTGCAACTGCACCAAAACCGGGGTCGGTATCACGCACACGCCGACGCGCGTGCATAGGCAACCAAACGGCGGGATGGCCATGAACGCGTGAGGAAACACATTGGCGAGGGGCTCGGGTGCATTTGGTTGGGGTGCAGCCGTGTGGGCGGCGGCCAGTGCATGTCGCGTTGCGATACTGGCATGGCATCAGTGTCGGCCACGCGCGGCAACACCCCCTTGGCTTCAAAACGCTGTAACTTTTCAGGGTTTGCTCAGAAAAACTTTTTAAAAATATCACGCCATTCCTCGTTCAATTCTGCGTCGGGAACACTCTTCCATAATCACAAAATCGATTTTTTGGGTCTCCGAAAAAAATCCCCAAAGATGATCATCCAAGTTGCCCCTCACTGCCTCATGTGCCCACCCATATCGGGCGCGTGGCTTTGCGCCAAGTGCGTGTCTAAGCCCCATACTCAGTTGCGCGAGAGCGTTATGTATGTGGATGACCACGGACCACCAACACTTGGCATGTGCCACCTCCTAGCGATACACACATCTACTAGCCAAAATGCCATTTTCCACAGCATTTTTCAAGGAATTTCATATTAATCAAAATCCACGCCCCTACCGCGCCACCCCGCCCACGAAACGGTGCAACTGGCATTCCACCACGCGCCCCCATAGTAGAGCATTGCCCTACGCCAAGGGGGCCATCGAGCGCCTCTCCTACGTGCGTTCGCCACAGAAACAGCAGCATTTTCACCCCAAAACTGCTCCCCACAGTGGCCAACTTGACGTTGGGATGTCACGTCGTGCCTATAGCGACATGCTTTCGGTGGCCTACACGCACGGTGTGTGCAACTTATGCCAAGGGCCGTATCCACCGGGTTTGGTGCGACGAGTGCCGCTATTTCCATAGGTTTGGACGGTTGGCGCAACCCACAACTTTCTGGCGCCAACGCACCATGCAATGATTTCGCGTTTTTGAAAGGGCGCCCACAAATGGTCGTGTTGTCGCGCGGGTGGGTATAAAGCGCACAATAGGCGTTCGCCCGAACTATTCCCACTGTAGTTAGCATGTATGCACATGCAGCCGGCGTTATCCTCGCCCATGCATGCGCTTTGCGATCGAAAATGCAAAACCCGGACTTATGTGGAGGGGTGTGCGCCGCGCCAAGCGCGCTCGACGAGGTCGCAATAAGGCGTCTTGGGACAGTGAGCCCTTTCGAGCCCGTGGCTCGCATGTGGATGCGTCATGGGCATATGCAGCCAGTAGGAGCATTGGGGTGATTCAAACATGCCGCGTCGGCCGTATATGGCCGAATGACATATGGCCAACACACCCCTCCACATAAGTTTGGGGTCCCTTTTCGGCAGTCTCAAGACTTCACAAGTCTAGGGTACCTGAACGTAGGGTATATGAGATGAAACCCTGGAATCTCAGAGGGCTTTATAAAACCTGCATGACGAGTGGCTCAAACCGAAGCTTAATGACCTTTGACTAGGGAATCACGCTGCACTTGGTGCGTGGATGGGCGTCGCCTGCAACTGCACCAAAACCGGGGTCGGTATCACGCACACGCCGACGCGCGTGCATAGGCAACCAAACGGCGGGATGGCCATGAACGCGTGAGGAAACACATTGGCGAGGGGCTCGGGTGCATTTGGTTGGGGTGCAGCCGTGTGGGCGGCGGCCAGTGCATGTCGCGTTGCGATACTGGCATGGCATCAGTGTCGGCCACGCGCGGCAACACCCCCTTGGCTTCAAAACGCTGTAACTTTTCAGGGTTTGCTCAGAAAAACCTTTTTAAAAATATCACGCCATTCCTCGTTCAATTCTGCGTCGGGAACACTCTTCCATAATCACAAAATCGATTTTTTGGGTCTCCGAAAAAATCCCCAAAGATGATCATCCAAGTTGCCCCTCACTGCCTCATGTGCCCACCCATATCGGGCGCGTGGCTTTGCGCCAAGTGCGTGTCTAAGCCCCATACTCAGTTGCGCGAGAGCGTTATGTATGTGGATGACCACGGACCACCAACACTTGGCATGTGCCACCTCCTAGCGATACACACATCTACTAGCCAAAATGCCATTTTCCACAGCATTTTTCAAGGAATTTCATATTAATCAAAATCCACGCCCCTACCGCGCCACCCCGCCCACGAAACGGTGCAACTGGCATTCCACCACGCGCCCCCATAGTAGAGCATTGCCCTACGCCAAGGGGGCCATCGAGCGCCTCTCCTACGTGCGTTCGCCACAGAAACAGCAGCATTTTCACCCCAAAACTGCTCCCCACAGTGGCCAACTTGACGTTGGGATGTCACGTCGTGCCTATAGCGACATGCTTTCGGTGGCCTACACGCACGGTGTGTGCAACTTATGCCAAGGGCCGTATCCACCGGGTTTGGTGCGACGAGTGCCGCTATTTCCATAGGTTTGGACGGTTGGCGCAACCCACAACTTTCTGGCGCCAACGCACCATGCAATGATTTCGCGTTTTTGAAAGGGCGCCCACAAATGGTCGTGTTGTCGCGCGGGTGGGTATAAAGCGCACAATAGGCGTTCGCCCGAACTATTCCCACTGTAGTTAGCATGTATGCACATGCAGCCGGCGTTATCCTCGCCCATGCATGCGCTTTGCGATCGAAAATGCAAAACCCGGACTTATGTGGAGGGGTGTGCGCCGCACCAAGCGCGCTCGACGAGGTCGCAATAAGGCGTCTTGGGACAGTGAGCCCTTTCGAGCCCGTGGCTCGCATGTGGATGCGTCATGGGCATATGCAGCCAGTAGGAGCATTGGGGTGATTCAAACATGCCGCGTCGGCCGTATATGGCCGAATGACATATGGCCAACACACCCCTCCACATAAGTTTGGGGTCCCTTTTCGGCAGTCTCAAGACTTCACAAGTCTAGGGTACCTGAACGTAGGGTATATGAGATGAAACCCTGGAATCTCAGAGGGCTTTATAAAACCTGCATGACGAGTGGCTCAAACCGAAGCTTAATGACCTTTGACTAGGGAATCACGCTGCACTTGGTGCGTGGATGGGCGTCGCCTGCAACTGCACCAAAACCGGGGTCGGTATCACGCACACGCCGACGCGCGTGCATAGGCAACCAAACGGCGGGATGGCCATGAACGCGTGAGGAAACACATTGGCGAGGGGCTCGGGTGCATTTGGTTGGGGTGCAGCCGTGTGGGCGGCGGCCAGTGCATGTCGCGTTGCGATACTGGCATGGCATCAGTGTCGGCCACGCGCGGCAACACCCCCTTGGCTTCAAAACGCTGTAACTTTTCAGGGTTTGCTCAGAAAAACTTTTTAAAAATATCACGCCATTCCTCGTTCAATTCTGCGTCGGGAACACTCTTCCATAATCACAAAATCGATTTTTTGGGTCTCCGAAAAAAATCCCCAAAGATGATCATCCAAGTTGCCCCTCACTGCCTCATGTGCCCACCCATATCGGGCGCGTGGCTTTGCGCCAAGTGCGTGTCTAAGCCCCATACTCAGTTGCGCGAGAGCGTTATGTATGTGGATGACCACGGACCACCAACACTTGGCATGTGCCACCTCCTAGCGATACACACATCTACTAGCCAAAATGCCATTTTCCACAGCATTTTTCAAGGAATTTCATATTAATCAAAATCCACGCCCCTACCGCGCCACCCCGCCCACGAAACGGTGCAACTGGCATTCCACCACGCGCCCCCATAGTAGAGCATTGCCCTACGCCAAGGGGGCCATCGAGCGCCTCTCCTACGTGCGTTCGCCACAGAAACAGCAGCATTTTCACCCCAAAACTGCTCCCCACAGTGGCCAACTTGACGTTGGGATGTCACGTCGTGCCTATAGCGACATGCTTTCGGTGGCCTACACGCACGGTGTGTGCAACTTATGCCAAGGGCCGTATCCACCGGGTTTGGTGCGACGAGTGCCGCTATTTCCATAGGTTTGGACGGTTGGCGCAACCCACAACTTTCTGGCGCCAACGCACCATGCAATGATTTCGCGTTTTTGAAAGGGCGCCCACAAATGGTCGTGTTGTCGCGCGGGTGGGTATAAAGCGCACAATAGGCGTTCGCCCGAACTATTCCCACTGTAGTTAGCATGTATGCACATGCAGCCGGCGTTATCCTCGCCCATGCATGCGCTTTGCGATCGAAAATGCAAAACCCGGACTTATGTGGAGGGGTGTGCGCCGCACCAAGCGCGCTCGACGAGGTCGCAATAAGGCGTCTTGGGACAGTGAGCCCTTTCGAGCCCGTGGCTCGCATGTGGATGCGTCATGGGCATATGCAGCCAGTAGGAGCATTGGGGTGATTCAAACATGCCGCGTCGGCCGTATATGGCCGAATGACATATGGCCAACACTGTGCGCCGCACCAAGCGCGCTCGACGAGGTCGCAATAAGGCGTCTTGGGACAGTGAGCCCTTTCGAGCCCGTGGCTCGCATGTGGATGCGTCATGGGCATATGCAGCCAGTAGGAGCATTGGGGTGATTCAAACATGCCGCGTCGGCCGTATATGGCCGAATGACATATGGCCAACACACCCCTCCACATAAGTTTGGGGTCCCTTTTCGGCAGTCTCAAGACTTCACAAGTCTAGGGTACCTGAACGTAGGGTATATGAGATGAAACCCTGGAATCTCAGAGGGCTTTATAAAACCTGCATGACGAGTGGCTCAAACCGAAGCTTAATGACCTTTGACTAGGGAATCACGCTGCACTTGGTGCGTGGATGGGCGTCGCCTGCAACTGCACCAAAACCGGGGTCGGTATCACGCACACGCCGACGCGCGTGCATAGGCAACCAAACGGCGGGATGGCCATGAACGCGTGAGGAAACACATTGGCGAGGGGCTCGGGTGCATTTGGTTGGGGTGCAGCCGTGTGGGCGGCGGCCAGTGCATGTCGCGTTGCGATACTGGCATGGCATCAGTGTCGGCCACGCGCGGCAACACCCCCTTGGCTTCAAAACGCTATAACTTCTCAGGGTTTGCTCAGAAAAACTTTTTAAAAATATCACGCCATTCCTCGTTCAATTCTGCGTCGGGAACACTCTTCCATAATCACAAAATCGATTTTTTGGGTCTCCGGAAAAAATCCCCAAAGATGATCATCCAAGTTGCCCCTCACTGCCTCATGTGCCCACCCATATCGGGCGCGTGGCTTTGCGCCAAGTGCGTGTCTAAGCCCCATACTCAGTTGCGCGAGAGCGTTATGTATGTGGATGACCACGGACCACCAACACTTGGCATGTGCCACCTCCTAGCGATACACACATCTACTAGCCAAAATGCCATTTTCCACAGCATTTTTCAAGGAATTTCATATTAATCAAAATCCACGCCCCTACCGCGCCACCCCGCCCACGAAACGGTGCAACTGGCATTCCACCACGCGCCCCCATAGTAGAGCATTGCCCTACGCCAAGGGGGCCATCGAGCGCCTCTCCTACGTGCGTTCGCCACAGAAACAGCAGCATTTTCACCCCAAAACTGCTCCCCACAGTGGCCAACTTGACGTTGGGGTGTCACGTCGTGCCTATAGCGACATGCTTTCAGTGGCCTACACGCACGGTGTGTGCAACTTATGCCAAGGGCCGTATCCACCGAGTTTGGTGCGACGAGTGCCGCTATTTCCATAGGTTTGGACGGTTGGCGCAACCCACAACTTTCTGGCGCCAACGCACCATGCAATGATTTCGCGTTTTTGAAAGGGCGCCCACAAATGGTCGTGTTGTCGCGCGGGTGGGTATAAAGCGCACAATAGGCGTTCGCCCGAACTATTCCCACTGTAGTTAGCATGTATGCACATGCAGCCGGCGTTATCCTCGCCCATGCATGCGCTTTGCGATCGAAAATGCAAAACCCGGACTTATGTGGAGGGGTGTGCGCCGCACCAAGCGCGCTCGACGAGGTCGCAATAAGGCGTCTTGGGACAGTGAGCCCTTTCGAGCCCGTGGCTCGCATGTGGATGCGTCATGGGCATATGCAGCCAGTAGGAGCATTGGGGTGATTCAAACATGCCGCGTCGGCCGTATATGGCCGAATGACATATGGCCAACACACCCCTGCACATAAGTTTGGGGTCCCTTTTCGGCAGTCTCAAGACTTCACAAGTCTAGGGTACCTGAACGTAGGGTATATGAGATGAAACCCTGGAATCTCAGAGGGCTTTATAAAACCTGCATGACGAGTGGCTCAAACCGAAGCTTAATGACCTTTGACTAGGGAATCACGCTGCACTTGGTGCGTGGATGGGCGTCGCCTGCAACTGCACCAAAACCGGGGTCGGTATCACGCACACGCCGACGCGCGTGCATAGGCAACCAAACGGCGGGATGGCCATGAACGCGTGAGGAAACACATTGGCGAGGGGCTCGGGTGCATTTGGTTGGGGTGCAGCCGTGTGGGCGGCGGCCAGTGCATGTCGCGTTGCGATACTGGCATGGCATCAGTGTCGGCCACGCGCGGCAACACCCCCTTGGCTTCAAAACGCTATAACTTCTCAGGGTTTGCTCAGAAAAACTTTTTAAAAATATCACGCCATTCCTCGTTCAATTCTGCGTCGGGAACACTCTTCCATAATCACAAAATCGATTTTTTGGGTCTCCGGAAAAAATCCCCAAAGATGATCATCCAAGTTGCCCCTCACTGCCTCATGTGCCCACCCATATCGGGCGCGTGGCTTTGCGCCAAGTGCGTGTCTAAGCCCCATACTCAGTTGCGCGAGAGCGTTATGTATGTGGATGACCACGGACCACCAACACTTGGCATGTGCCACCTCCTAGCGATACACACATCTACCAGCCAAAATGCCATTTTCCACAGCATTTTTCAAGGAATTTCATATTAATCAAAATCCACGCCCCTACCGCGCCACCCCGCCCACGAAACGGTGCAACTGGCATTCCACCACGCGCCCCCATAGTAGAGCATTGCCCTACGCCAAGGGGGCCATCGAGCGCCTCTCCTACGTGCGTTCGCCACAGAAACAGCAGCATTTTCACCCCAAAACTGCTCCCCACAGTGGCCAACTTGACGTTGGGGTGTCACGTCGTGCCTATAGCGACATGCTTTCAGTGGCCTACACGCACGGTGTGTGCAACTTATGCCAAGGGCCGTATCCACCGAGTTTGGTGCGACGAGTGCCGCTATTTCCATAGGTTTGGACGGTTGGCGCAACCCACAACTTTCTGGCGCCAACGCACCATGCAATGATTTCGCGTTTTTGAAAGGGCGCCCACAAATGGTCGTGTTGTCGCGCGGGTGGGTATAAAGCGCACAATAGGCGTTCGCCCGAACTATTCCCACTGTAGTTAGCATGTATGCACATGCAGCCGGCGTTATCCTCGCCCATGCATGCGCTTTGCGATCGAAAATGCAAAACCCGGACTTATGTGGAGGGGTGTGCGCCGCACCAAGCGCGCTCGACGAGGTCGCAATAAGGCGTCTTGGGACAGTGAGCCCTTTCGAGCCCGTGGCTCGCATGTGGATGCGTCATGGGCATATGCAGCCAGTAGGAGCATTGGGGTGATTCAAACATGCCGCGTCGGCCGTATATGGCCGAATGACATATGGCCAACACACCCCTGCACATAAGTTTGGGGTCCCTTTTCGGCAGTCTCAAGACTTCACAAGTCTAGGGTACCTGAACGTAGGGTATATGAGATGAAACCCTGGAATCTCAGAGGGCTTTATAAAACCTGCATGACGAGTGGCTCAAACCGAAGCTTAATGACCTTTGACTAGGGAATCACGCTGCACTTGGTGCGTGGATGGGCGTCGCCTGCAACTGCACCAAAACCGGGGTCGGTATCACGCACACGCCGACGCGCGTGCATAGGCAACCAAACGGCGGGATGGCCATGAACGCGTGAGGAAACACATTGGCGAGGGGCTCGGGTGCATTTGGTTGGGGTGCAGCCGTGTGGGCGGCGGCCAGTGCATGTCGCGTTGCGATACTGGCATGGCATCAGTGTCGGCCACGCGCGGCAACACCCCCTTGGCTTCAAAACGCTATAACTTCTCAGGGTTTGCTCAGAAAAACCTTTTTAAAAATATCACGCCATTCCTCGTTCAATTCTGCGTCGGGAACACTCTTCCATAATCACAAAATCGATTTTTTGGGTCTCCGGAAAAAAATCCCCAAAGATGATCATCCAAGTTGCCCCTCACTGCCTCATGTGCCCACCCATATCGGGCGCGTGGCTTTGCGCCAAGTGCGTGTCTAAGCCCCATACTCAGTTGCGCGAGAGCGTTATGTATGTGGATGACCACGGACCACCAACACTTGGCATGTGCCACCTCCTAGCGATACACACATCTACCAGCCAAAATGCCATTTTCCACAGCATTTTTCAAGGAATTTCATATTAATCAAAATCCACGCCCCTACCGCGCCACCCCGCCCACGAAACGGTGCAACTGGCATTCCACCACGCGCCCCCATAGTAGAGCATTGCCCTACGCCAAGGGGGCCATCGAGCGCCTCTCCTACGTGCGTTCGCCACAGAAACAGCAGCATTTTCACCCCAAAACTGCTCCCCACAGTGGCCAACTTGACGTTGGGGTGTCACGTCGTGCCTATAGCGACATGCTTTCAGTGGCCTACACGCACGGTGTGTGCAACTTATGCCAAGGGCCGTATCCACCGAGTTTGGTGCGACGAGTGCCGCTATTTCCATAGGTTTGGACGGTTGGCGCAACCCACAACTTTCTGGCGCCAACGCACCATGCAATGATTTCGCGTTTTTGAAAGGGCGCCCACAAATGGTCGTGTTGTCGCGCGGGTGGGTATAAAGCGCACAATAGGCGTTCGCCCGAACTATTCCCACTGTAGTTAGCATGTATGCACATGCAGCCGGCGTTATCCTCGCCCATGCATGCGCTTTGCGATCGAAAATGCAAAACCCGGACTTATGTGGAGGGGTGTGCGCCGCACCAAGCGCGCTCGACGAGGTCGCAATAAGGCGTCTTGGGACAGTGAGCCCTTTCGAGCCCGTGGCTCGCATGTGGATGCGTCATGGGCATATGCAGCCAGTAGGAGCATTGGGGTGATTCAAACATGCCGCGTCGGCCGTATATGGCCGAATGACATATGGCCAACACACCCCTGCACATAAGTTTGGGGTCCCTTTTCGGCAGTCTCAAGACTTCACAAGTCTAGGGTACCTGAACGTAGGGTATATGAGATGAAACCCTGGAATCTCAGAGGGCTTTATAAAACCTGCATGACGAGTGGCTCAAACCGAAGCTTAATGACCTTTGACTAGGGAATCACGCTGCACTTGGTGCGTGGATGGGCGTCGCCTGCAACTGCACCAAAACCGGGGTCGGTATCACGCACACGCCGACGCGCGTGCATAGGCAACCAAACGGCGGGATGGCCATGAACGCGTGAGGAAACACATTGGCGAGGGGCTCGGGTGCATTTGGTTGGGGTGCAGCCGTGTGGGCGGCGGCCAGTGCATGTCGCGTTGCGATACTGGCATGGCATCAGTGTCGGCCACGCGCGGCAACACCCCCTTGGCTTCAAAACGCTATAACTTCTCAGGGTTTGCTCAGAAAAACTTTTTAAAAATATCACGCCATTCCTCGTTCAATTCTGCGTCGGGAACACTCTTCCATAATCACAAAATCGATTTTTTGGGTCTCCGGAAAAAATCCCCAAAGATGATCATCCAAGTTGCCCCTCACTGCCTCATGTGCCCACCCATATCGGGCGCGTGGCTTTGCGCCAAGTGCGTGTCTAAGCCCCATACTCAGTTGCGCGAGAGCGTTATGTATGTGGATGACCACGGACCACCAACACTTGGCATGTGCCACCTCCTAGCGATACACACATCTACCAGCCAAAATGCCATTTTCCACAGCATTTTTCAAGGAATTTCATATTAATCAAAATCCACGCCCCTACCGCGCCACCCCGCCCACGAAACGGTGCAACTGGCATTCCACCACGCGCCCCCATAGTAGAGCATTGCCCTACGCCAAGGGGGCCATCGAGCGCCTCTCCTACGTGCGTTCGCCACAGAAACAGCAGCATTTTCACCCCAAAACTGCTCCCCACAGTGGCCAACTTGACGTTGGGGTGTCACGTCGTGCCTATAGCGACATGCTTTCAGTGGCCTACACGCACGGTGTGTGCAACTTATGCCAAGGGCCGTATCCACCGAGTTTGGTGCGACGAGTGCCGCTATTTCCATAGGTTTGGACGGTTGGCGCAACCCACAACTTTCTGGCGCCAACGCACCATGCAATGATTTCGCGTTTTTGAAAGGGCGCCCACAAATGGTCGTGTTGTCGCGCGGGTGGGTATAAAGCGCACAATAGGCGTTCGCCCGAACTATTCCCACTGTAGTTAGCATGTATGCACATGCAGCCGGCGTTATCCTCGCCCATGCATGCGCTTTGCGATCGAAAATGCAAAACCCGGACTTATGTGGAGGGGTGTGCGCCGCACCAAGCGCGCTCGACGAGGTCGCAATAAGGCGTCTTGGGACAGTGAGCCCTTTCGAGCCCGTGGCTCGCATGTGGATGCGTCATGGGCATATGCAGCCAGTAGGAGCATTGGGGTGATTCAAACATGCCGCGTCGGCCGTATATGGCCGAATGACATATGGCCAACACACCCCTGCACATAAGTTTGGGGTCCCTTTTCGGCAGTCTCAAGACTTCACAAGTCTAGGGTACCTGAACGTAGGGTATATGAGATGAAACCCTGGAATCTCAGAGGGCTTTATAAAACCTGCATGACGAGTGGCTCAAACCGAAGCTTAATGACCTTTGACTAGGGAATCACGCTGCACTTGGTGCGTGGATGGGCGTCGCCTGCAACTGCACCAAAACCGGGGTCGGTATCACGCACACGCCGACGCGCGTGCATAGGCAACCAAACGGCGGGATGGCCATGAACGCGTGAGGAAACACATTGGCGAGGGGCTCGGGTGCATTTGGTTGGGGTGCAGCCGTGTGGGCGGCGGCCAGTGCATGTCGCGTTGCGATACTGGCATGGCATCAGTGTCGGCCACGCGCGGCAACACCCCCTTGGCTTCAAAACGCTATAACTTCTCAGGGTTTGCTCAGAAAAACTTTTTAAAAATATCACGCCATTCCTCGTTCAATTCTGCGTCGGGAACACTCTTCCATAATCACAAAATCGATTTTTTGGGTCTCCGGAAAAAATCCCCAAAGATGATCATCCAAGTTGCCCCTCACTGCCTCATGTGCCCACCCATATCGGGCGCGTGGCTTTGCGCCAAGTGCGTGTCTAAGCCCCATACTCAGTTGCGCGAGAGCGTTATGTATGTGGATGACCACGGACCACCAACACTTGGCATGTGCCACCTCCTAGCGATACACACATCTACCAGCCAAAATGCCATTTTCCACAGCATTTTTCAAGGAATTTCATATTAATCAAAATCCACGCCCCTACCGCGCCACCCCGCCCACGAAACGGTGCAACTGGCATTCCACCACGCGCCCCCATAGTAGAGCATTGCCCTACGCCAAGGGGGCCATCGAGCGCCTCTCCTACGTGCGTTCGCCACAGAAACAGCAGCATTTTCACCCCAAAACTGCTCCCCACAGTGGCCAACTTGACGTTGGGGTGTCACGTCGTGCCTATAGCGACATGCTTTCAGTGGCCTACACGCACGGTGTGTGCAACTTATGCCAAGGGCCGTATCCACCGAGTTTGGTGCGACGAGTGCCGCTATTTCCATAGGTTTGGACGGTTGGCGCAACCCACAACTTTCTGGCGCCAACGCACCATGCAATGATTTCGCGTTTTTGAAAGGGCGCCCACAAATGGTCGTGTTGTCGCGCGGGTGGGTATAAAGCGCACAATAGGCGTTCGCCCGAACTATTCCCACTGTAGTTAGCATGTATGCACATGCAGCCGGCGTTATCCTCGCCCATGCATGCGCTTTGCGATCGAAAATGCAAAACCCGGACTTATGTGGAGGGGTGTGCGCCGCACCAAGCGCGCTCGACGAGGTCGCAATAAGGCGTCTTGGGACAGTGAGCCCTTTCGAGCCCGTGGCTCGCATGTGGATGCGTCATGGGCATATGCAGCCAGTAGGAGCATTGGGGTGATTCAAACATGCCGCGTCGGCCGTATATGGCCGAATGACATATGGCCAACACACCCCTGCACATAAGTTTGGGGTCCCTTTTCGGCAGTCTCAAGACTTCACAAGTCTAGGGTACCTGAACGTAGGGTATATGAGATGAAACCCTGGAATCTCAGAGGGCTTTATAAAACCTGCATGACGAGTGGCTCAAACCGAAGCTTAATGACCTTTGACTAGGGAATCACGCTGCACTTGGTGCGTGGATGGGCGTCGCCTGCAACTGCACCAAAACCGGGGTCGGTATCACGCACACGCCGACGCGCGTGCATAGGCAACCAAACGGCGGGATGGCCATGAACGCGTGAGGAAACACATTGGCGAGGGGCTCGGGTGCATTTGGTTGGGGTGCAGCCGTGTGGGCGGCGGCCAGTGCATGTCGCGTTGCGATACTGGCATGGCATCAGTGTCGGCCACGCGCGGCAACACCCCCTTGGCTTCAAAACGCTATAACTTCTCAGGGTTTGCTCAGAAAAACTTTTTAAAAATATCACGCCATTCCTCGTTCAATTCTGCGTCGGGAACACTCTTCCATAATCACAAAATCGATTTTTTGGGTCTCCGGAAAAAATCCCCAAAGATGATCATCCAAGTTGCCCCTCACTGCCTCATGTGCCCACCCATATCGGGCGCGTGGCTTTGCGCCAAGTGCGTGTCTAAGCCCCATACTCAGTTGCGCGAGAGCGTTATGTATGTGGATGACCACGGACCACCAACACTTGGCATGTGCCACCTCCTAGCGATACACACATCTACCAGCCAAAATGCCATTTTCCACAGCATTTTTCAAGGAATTTCATATTAATCAAAATCCACGCCCCTACCGCGCCACCCCGCCCACGAAACGGTGCAACTGGCATTCCACCACGCGCCCCCATAGTAGAGCATTGCCCTACGCCAAGGGGGCCATCGAGCGCCTCTCCTACGTGCGTTCGCCACAGAAACAGCAGCATTTTCACCCCAAAACTGCTCCCCACAGTGGCCAACTTGACGTTGGGGTGTCACGTCGTGCCTATAGCGACATGCTTTCAGTGGCCTACACGCACGGTGTGTGCAACTTATGCCAAGGGCCGTATCCACCGAGTTTGGTGCGACGAGTGCCGCTATTTCCATAGGTTTGGACGGTTGGCGCAACCCACAACTTTCTGGCGCCAACGCACCATGCAATGATTTCGCGTTTTTGAAAGGGCGCCCACAAATGGTCGTGTTGTCGCGCGGGTGGGTATAAAGCGCACAATAGGCGTTCGCCCGAACTATTCCCACTGTAGTTAGCATGTATGCACATGCAGCCGGCGTTATCCTCGCCCATGCATGCGCTTTGCGATCGAAAATGCAAAACCCGGACTTATGTGGAGGGGTGTGCGCCGCACCAAGCGCGCTCGACGAGGTCGCAATAAGGCGTCTTGGGACAGTGAGCCCTTTCGAGCCCGTGGCTCGCATGTGGATGCGTCATGGGCATATGCAGCCAGTAGGAGCATTGGGGTGATTCAAACATGCCGCGTCGGCCGTATATGGCCGAATGACATATGGCCAACACACCCCTGCACATAAGTTTGGGGTCCCTTTTCGGCAGTCTCAAGACTTCACAAGTCTAGGGTACCTGAACGTAGGGTATATGAGATGAAACCCTGGAATCTCAGAGGGCTTTATAAAACCTGCATGACGAGTGGCTCAAACCGAAGCTTAATGACCTTTGACTAGGGAATCACGCTGCACTTGGTGCGTGGATGGGCGTCGCCTGCAACTGCACCAAAACCGGGGTCGGTATCACGCACACGCCGACGCGCGTGCATAGGCAACCAAACGGCGGGATGGCCATGAACGCGTGAGGAAACACATTGGCGAGGGGCTCGGGTGCATTTGGTTGGGGTGCAGCCGTGTGGGCGGCGGCCAGTGCATGTCGCGTTGCGATACTGGCATGGCATCAGTGTCGGCCACGCGCGGCAACACCCCCTTGGCTTCAAAACGCTATAACTTCTCAGGGTTTGCTCAGAAAAACTTTTTAAAAATATCACGCGATTCCTCGTTCAATTCTGCGTCGGGAACACTCTTCCATAATCACAAAATCGATTTTTTGGGTCTCCGGAAAAAATCCCCAAAGATGATCATCCAAGTTGCCCCTCACTGCCTCATGTGCCCACCCATATCGGGCGCGTGGCTTTGCGCCAAGTGCGTGTCTAAGCCCCATACTCAGTTGCGCGAGAGCGTTATGTATGTGGATGACCACGGACCACCAACACTTGGCATGTGCCACCTCCTAGCGATACACACATCTACCAGCCAAAATGCCATTTTCCACAGCATTTTTCAAGGAATTTCATATTAATCAAAATCCACGCCCCTACCGCGCCACCCCGCCCACGAAACGGTGCAACTGGCATTCCACCACGCGCCCCCATAGTAGAGCATTGCCCTACGCCAAGGGGGCCATCGAGCGCCTCTCCTACGTGCGTTCGCCACAGAAACAGCAGCATTTTCACCCCAAAACTGCTCCCCACAGTGGCCAACTTGACGTTGGGGTGTCACGTCGTGCCTATAGCGACATGCTTTCAGTGGCCTACACGCACGGTGTGTGCAACTTATGCCAAGGGCCGTATCCACCGAGTTTGGTGCGACGAGTGCCGCTATTTCCATAGGTTTGGACGGTTGGCGCAACCCACAACTTTCTGGCGCCAACGCACCATGCAATGATTTCGCGTTTTTGAAAGGGCGCCCACAAATGGTCGTGTTGTCGCGCGGGTGGGTATAAAGCGCACAATAGGCGTTCGCCCGAACTATTCCCACTGTAGTTAGCATGTATGCACATGCAGCCGGCGTTATCCTCGCCCATGCATGCGCTTTGCGATCGAAAATGCAAAACCCGGACTTATGTGGAGGGGTGTGCGCCGCACCAAGCGCGCTCGACGAGGTCGCAATAAGGCGTCTTGGGACAGTGAGCCCTTTCGAGCCCGTGGCTCGCATGTGGATGCGTCATGGGCATATGCAGCCAGTAGGAGCATTGGGGTGATTCAAACATGCCGCGTCGGCCGTATATGGCCGAATGACATATGGCCAACACACCCCTGCACATAAGTTTGGGGTCCCTTTTCGGCAGTCTCAAGACTTCACAAGTCTAGGGTACCTGAACGTAGGGTATATGAGATGAAACCCTGGAATCTCAGAGGGCTTTATAAAACCTGCATGACGAGTGGCTCAAACCGAAGCTTAATGACCTTTGACTAGGGAATCACGCTGCACTTGGTGCGTGGATGGGCGTCGCCTGCAACTGCACCAAAACCGGGGTCGGTATCACGCACACGCCGACGCGCGTGAATAGACAACCAAACGGCGGGATGGCCATGAACGCGTGAGGAAACACATTGGCGAGGGGCTCGGGTGCATTTGGTTGGGGTGCAGCCGTGTGGGCGGCGGCCAGTGCATGTCGCGTTGCGATACTGGCATGGCATCAGTGTCGGCCACGCGCAGCAACACCCCCTTGGCTTCAAAACGCTATAACTTCTCAGGGTTTGCTCAGAAAAACTTTTTAAAAATATCACGCGATTCCTCGTTCAATTCCGCGTCGGGAACACTCTTCCATAATCACAAAATCGATTTTTTGGGTCTCCGGAAAAAATCCCCAAAGATGATCATCCAAGTTGCCCCTCACTGCCTCATGTGCCCACCCATATCGGGCGCGTGGCTTTGCGCCAAGTGCGTGTCTAAGCCCCATACTCAGTTGCGCGAGAGCGTTATGTATGTGGATGACCACGGACCACCAACACTTGGCATGTGCCACCTCCTAGCGATACACACATCTACCAGCCAAAATGCCATTTTCCACAGCATTTTTCAAGGAATTTCATATTAATCAAAATCCACGCCCCTACCGCGCCACCCCGCCCACGAAACGGTGCAACTGGCATTCCACCACGCGCCCCCATAGTAGAGCATTGCCCTACGCCAAGGGGGCCATCGAGCGCCTCTCCTACGTGCGTTCGCCACAGAAACAGCAGCATTTTCACCCCAAAACTGCTCCCCACAGTGGCCAACTTGACGTTGGGGTGTCACGTCGTGCCTATAGCGACATGCTTTCAGTGGCCTACACGCACGGTGTGTGCAACTTATGCCAAGGGCCGTATCCACCGAGTTTGGTGCGACGAGTGCCGCTATTTCCATAGGTTTGGACGGTTGGCGCAACCCACAACTTTCTGGCGCCAACGCACCATGCAATGATTTCGCGTTTTTGAAAGGGCGCCCACAAATGGTCGTGTTGTCGCGCGGGTGGGTATAAAGCGCACAATAGGCGTTCGCCCGAACTATTCCCACTGTAGTTAGCATGTATGCACATGCAGCCGGCGTTATCCTCGCCCATGCATGCGCTTTGCGATCGAAAATGCAAAACCCGGACTTATGTGGAGGGGTGTGCGCCGCACCAAGCGCGCTCGACGAGGTCGCAATAAGGCGTCTTGGGACAGTGAGCCCTTTCGAGCCCGTGGCTCGCATGTGGATGCGTCATGGGCATATGCAGCCAGTAGGAGCATTGGGGTGATTCAAACATGCCGCGTCGGCCGTATATGGCCGAATGACATATGGCCAACACACCCCTGCACATAAGTTTGGGGTCCCTTTTCGGCAGTCTCAAGACTTCACAAGTCTAGGGTACCTGAACGTAGGGTATATGAGATGAAACCCTGGAATCTCAGAGGGCTTTATAAAACCTGCATGACGAGTGGCTCAAACCGAAGCTTAATGACCTTTGACTAGGGAATCACGCTGCACTTGGTGCGTGGATGGGCGTCGCCTGCAACTGCACCAAAACCGGGGCAGTATCACGCACACGCCGACGCGCGTGAATAGACAACCAACCGGCGGGATGGCCATGAACGCGTGAGGAAACACATTGGCGAGGGGCTCGGGTGCATTTGGTTGGGGTGCAGCCGTGTGGGCGGCGGCCAGTGCATGTCGCGTTGCGATACTGGCATGGCATCAGTGTCGGCCACGCGCAGCAACACCCCCTTGGCTTCAAAACGCTATAACTTCTCAGGATTTGCTCAGAAAAACTTTTTAAAAATATCACGCGATTCCTCGTTCAATTCCGCGTCGGGAACACTCTTCCATAATCACAAAATCGATTTTTTGGGTCTCCGGAAAAAATCCCCAAAGATGATCATCCAAGTTGCCCCTCACTGCCTCATGTGCCCACCCATATCGGGCGCGTGGCTTTGCGCCAAGTGCGTGTCTAAGCCCCATACTCAGTTGCGCGAGAGCGTTATGTATGTGGATGACCACGGACCACCAACACTTGGCATGTGCCACCTCCTAGCGATACACACATCTACCAGCCAAAATGCCATTTTCCACAGCATTTTTCAAGGAATTTCATATTAATCC